>JACEGR010000034.1:0-583153 GCA_014170235.1 Listronotus bonariensis
ATCCGCGACTCTATATTATTATTATTATTATTATTATTATTATTATTATTATTTATTATTGATGTTACGGTATGTATCAGGTATGCAACGATTTTACAAATAGTTTTTCTTAAATTATTTTTTAACTGGCTTTAATATTAGAAAATAACGAAATTTAGTGTGTGGAGCTTATCTTATCAATAGGGGAGTCAATATTTTAAGGTATTTATATCTATCTAAATTTATCTGGGATTTTCTATGGCCACTCTGGCCATAGAAATTTATATTTTTTAATTTTAATTATAATTTATATTAACAATATTAACAGTAGGTTCAACTGTGCAAGAAATATTTTATAAAACAGTACTACAATAAAGTTGGTTTTAAGCGTCCTTAACTTCACATACATTTTACATGCGCTAAAATCCTAGCTACCGCACTTATATAATAAACTATTGTTTATAAGTTAACATAATATATTGGCAAATAAAACATTTAATATCTTATTTGATCACCCTGTAAAACGTAGCTAAAGCATGCAAGATAATTTACTGATATGTAACAGCCATTTAATACCTTTTCGTGGCAGGACCAGTTGTTTAACTTTGAATTAATATCCTTTTGTTTTTACACAGAAAATGTAGGTGGTACCCAAAGTGGTTGTATATGGTAATACATTTTGGAATATAAGCAGTTTTTTATTGCCGTTAAAATTGATTTACATATTTATTTAAATTTTTTATCTTGTTTTTTTTTATTTATTTACCTATAATTTAATAGAAATAAATTATTAAACAATATTTAACCTAATTTTAATAAATTTTAGGTATTGGTAAATTCAAGTGGCAACGACATCCCAGAAATAAATCAGAAACATAATGGTAGGGGAGCCCAGAAGGGGGATTTAGGGATTTACTCAATTACCTTTTATCCTTTGTCAATGGATTTACTACAGCGCGGCAGAATAATATACCGGAGGATACCTGGTACTCGGTTAAGTACCTCTACGTAATATGAGCCCTTGTCCAGGGCCGATCGTAAAAAACAAAAACATACCCATCAAAAATTTTCGAGTGTGACAGATTAAGATAGAATGAGTTAATTACATGCTAAAAAGTGTATATGTTACGAGCAATTTGATAAGTCCGGGCACTATTAATAATGACCGGTCTGTATTCATAATGCCTGACTTAATTGGGCAATGTGATTAAAACCGCATGATTAATCACTTTTCCCGGTCGGCCGGCCATTATGAATAATGCCCACCCTTCTTGGACAAAGTAATAAAATAGGTGAACTGTAGTGTTTTTATACTAACCAGAACGACCCTGGCCCATGTTGCCGTATTGAAGTTTTAAGTGACATGGTCCTGCAAGTACGGAATGACTCATACTGCCCGGTCCAAGTGACTAATTTAAGCTATCTCAAATACTGAACTTATTACATGGACCACGGGCCGTCACGTCGGGCATTATTAATGATGGCCGGTCAAAGTGACAAATGAATCATTTTCCCATCGCTTTTTAGGCATTATTATCAATGGGCGGTCCTTATTAATAATGCCCAGTTAATCACGTTGCCCGTAACATATATTTCACTAATCTGACAATTTGAGGTAACGTAAACAAAGCGAAGGGCTACAAAGTTGTGAAAAAACCATTGTTTTGACATTCTCAAGCGTGGCTATTTTTTTTATTTTAAAAGAAAATAATTCTAGGACAACAAAAAATATACAGTTTGTCTAATAAAGTTGGAACCATATGAAAAACTTTTTTAATATTCATTTTACAAAAAAAATAAATATTATTTATAAAAAGTTCTGCATGGTCCAAAAACTAAAAGCAACAATCAGATAATAAATTGTATCAGTCATCTACGAGGTCTGGCCAAAGAGGTAATTTTTGCTAATATCGAAAATTGTTATAAAGAAAAGATGTTAAGAATTAAAAATAACTTGAAAATATGCAATTTTGTTTATTTTCAAAAACATATTTTCTTTTCGAAAATGGTAAAAATTTAGGTTTTGTATTAGTGCAATCCATTTTATATTTTTAAATTTCATAGGACAATGTAAAATACAATTTTAAACTAACTGTTATCAAAACAAGAATAATTTAAATGCACTAATGGACAAACTTAAATTTTCTTGATTATCGCAGCAAAAAAAAATGGAAATAAACAAAATTGCATATTTAAAATATATTTTTTTAATTTTAAATTTTAAACATCTTTTGTTTATAAAAATTTTGATATAAATAAAAATACAGCTACTTCATTTTTAAGCAAAAATTACATTTTGCCAGATCTCGTAGATGACTAACACAATTTGATATCTAATGATTGTATTTTAGGTTTTAGACCATGCAGAACTTTTTATAAAGAATAACTTTTCCATATGGTTCAAAATTTATTAGACACACTGTATAATCTGATCAAGCACCCCTGTCGGATACTCTTTGCATCCTTTTGAGAAAATATAATATTTTTTCAGTCATATTTTGCTCGCTTTTGTTGCATTTTTTAAATATTTTTTTATGATTTATTGAATAAATGCAATAAAGAGTAGAAAAAAGTTAGTCCAAAACTTGTGATAAGTGTTTTAGTGGTTGTCATCATAGATTGCGTTAGAAATTCTGCAATAAAGGAAATTTTACAAAGTCGGTTTTGTTGTATCTTCAGTTCAATTCTAAATACTACTACGTTTCGTGGCTTTACATAAAATTACTCGATACGCTGACTGATAAGATAACCATTCTTTGTTTAATTTAGGTTGTTAGTGAATAATGTCCAAAATTTTCTTTGATATTTAATGCCTAGTTATTAAAAGTGCTTGTTTCTAGCCAAGCTACCAACTAAAAATCGAGGAATTTATGAAAACATTTTTTGCCATATTGGATCTAAATTAGACTGTGCCAAAAAAATCAACTTTTTTTAATATATCGAAAATATTGTTTGGTGTTACAAAAAAAAAATATCGGGAAGGTTTGAGCTCTTAATATTAATATGTAGAGGTCTATCTCCTTTAACTTAGATTTTTTATTTGTACTTTTATTTTAGCTTTAAAGATGACTATAAATATATAATATCGAGGCAAAAAAACATCTTGTCTGCAAAAAACGTCTAATTGAAAATGTTTGCTATCAAGCTTTAAAGATTAACATATTTTTTAGATTTAACGTTTTAATTTTGGCTTTTGTAACTAATAAAAAAAAATAAATATATAGGAAATAAAACTCTATAGATTCTTAAAGGGAATTTAATGCTTTACAAAAAGGTTTCTTAACGTTTTTACATAAAATCAATCTTTCGAAAGTTATTCTCAATTAAAGTAAAACATTTTTTTATTGTTTTCTTCGTTTGTAAACCAATTTATTTTCACTCAGTGGAAAAAATAAATTACATTTCCCAAATCATTATTTCATAAATCATATCGCTTAAAATATCCAAATTTTATAATACAGCGTGTCTACCTAAGTTCGGACCATATGGAAAACTATTTAATTATTAATTTTACGAAAAAAAGTTATTCTTTATAAAAAGTTCTGCATGATCTAAAACCTAAAATGCAATCATCAGAGGGTCTTTCCAGTGACGAAAATTTTTGTGCGTCACGCTCCAGGGCTTGAAGCTCTTGAACTGCTCTAAAAGTTAGTCACTGGAACGCATCCTTAGACAAGGAAGAGAGATACTTTAAGAAATTTTAAAATTTCGTTGTTTTTAACCTTTCTCGGCTTTATAATAATAATCTCTTTTTAATATCTAATTCCATTTTAAATAAATAATTTTAAAAAATCCATCCTTAATCATAAAAAAACACGTTTGAAGCACAAAAACCAAAAGAGGGTGGTGCATGAGGGTCAAGGGAAGAAAAACGGAGTAGCTCAGGTGCATAACACTTTCCGTCACTGGAACGCCATAAAGTAGAACGAAATGCTCCTGAGCTACTCGGGAGCGCTCTATTTGCGTCACTGGAAAACCACTCAGATATACATTTTTTGCTGTGGTATTCGAGGTATGTCAAATATAAAAATTTTGTTTAAAAGGAAAGTACCTTTATTTTTCTTAATATCGAAACATTTTATTAAGAAAAGACGTTCAGAATTAAAAATGACTTTCAAATATGGAATCTGCCTAATATTTAAATAAAAAACTTATCTTTTTTATTTTTTCTGCGATAACGAGCATTTATGTGACTTTTTGCTGTTTTGCCAGTTCTTAAGCTTCCTTTTACATATTATATTTTAAAATAGGTATGCACTTATGTACAAACTTAAATTTTCTCCGTTAATACATAAAAAAGTTTTTCTTTAATATGAACAAATCTGCATTTAAATGGTATTTTTAGTCCCAACATCTTTCTTTATAAAAATTTTCGATATTATGAAAAATAAAGGTACTTTCCTCTTGAGCAAAATTTATATTTTTTGACATACCTTGTATACAGCTGCAAAAAATGAATATCTGATGGTTCCATTTTGGGTTTTAGACCATGCAGAACTTTTTATAAAGACTAACTTTTTTCGTATAATTATTTATAAACAAGTTTCCCACATGGTACCTAGACAAGCTGTATATTTAAACTTATTTTCGATTAATAGCTATTTGTTATTAAAAAACGTAAATTTACTATCTTAGAGTAAGTAAATCTACGTTTTCGTATAAGAAATTATTATGAAATTAAGATATTTTGGAATAAAATTATTAAAATTATGATTTTTAATGATGTAATTTAATGAGTTTGTTTCACTTAGTAAAATAAATTGTTTTTACCACAAAAAAAACAATTAATAATTTATTTCTTTAACTTAAATTGTAAATAACTTTTAAAAAATGATTTTATGTAAAAACGTTAAGAAATCTTTTTGTAGAGCATTAAATTCCCTTTAAGAATCTATATTGCTTCTTTCTATATTGTTACAGACTTTCAAAAATGTGTTTAGGGTTATAGAATTTTAGAGAGTTAGGATCATTTAATTTAGTTTGTTAATTTATTTAAATAATTTACCTTAATTTATCCAAGTTCTTTCATCACTTTCGAAGGTTTCCGAAAACGCCCGAATTATCCATTAAGAACTTTTATGCCATCCTGTACTATGGAATTTTCCACGATATTTCTCGAATATTCTAGATCATTCTTTACTCTTCCATCATACTATAAAAGGGCGACGGGAAACCTTGGATCAGTCAGTACCAGATTCGACTTTTGTGCTGTAAACTTCGAGACAGTGACATTTTAAGATTTTGCCGTTATTGTAACCATAGTTACGTTACATTGTTAATAAAGGTATAAAAACGAAGGCACGTGTTTTTATACGAGGTGTCCGGGAGACACCTGGTGTCGGAAGCGGAACACGATGTACTTCGTGGTTATACCCTTAGTGGCAATGGAAGCGTGAACTGCCGGTTGACGACAACGACAATATCTACTCTTGTCAATGTCTGGAAGAGTTACGAACGATCTAGAATGTTCAGAATTTATCAGTGACTGATTCGAAGCAATTTGCCGGCGCACCAGTTCTTAATGGATAATTCGGGCGTTTTCGAAACCTTCGAAAGTGATGAAAGAACTTGAAAAATTAAGGTAAATTATTTAAATAAATTAACAAACTAAATTAAATGATCCTAACTCTCTAAAATTCTATAACCTAAACACATTTTTGAAAGTCTGTAACATTGCCCCTTCCAAGTTTTGATCGTCTCGATCAAGTATCTTCACTGTCTTGATAACGGCTTAGCCTTTCTAGATGTACTACTTTCATCTTTGCCTGTGGACTCTTCTGTATACGGTACACCAGATCATTAAGCCGTGTCACCACTTTATATGGTCCCTCCCATGACTTCTGTAGTTTCGGTGAACGCCCCTTGGTTCTTCTTGGATTGTATAACCAAACTTTTTCACCGACGACAAATCCCTGATGGTTAGCTTTCAAGTCATAGCGGGATTTCATACGGTCCAATCCCCGGTGTTGTCATATCCACAACCAAATCAAACATTTATTGTGGACACTGATGCGAGCAACACTGCTATTGGTGGAATTTTGTCACAGATGCAAGATGGCCAAGAAAAAGTAATAGCCTATTTTAGCAAAGTCCTTTCCAAACCTGAACGAAATTATTGTGTCACCAGAAAAGAACTTTTGGCTATTGTTAAATCCCTAGAGCATTTTCATAAATACCTGTATGGCCAGAAATTCCACCTAAGAACGGACCATGCATCACTTAAATGGTTGCTTCAGTTCAAGAACCCTGAAGGTCAGATAGCACGATGGCTACAACGCATTCAAGAATATGATTTCAAAATTGAACATCGAAGGGGACTGAACCATAAGAATGCTGACGCTTTATCAAGACGACCTTGCCCGGATGATTGTAAACACTGCAGCAGACGAGAAGAACATGAAGATCCTGATGAATTTCACTGCCGAAGAACACGTCTCCAGTGCTCTCAAGAATGGGATCCTAAGATCTTGGCCAAAGAACAACTAGAAGATCCCGATCTTGGAGACATTATCAAACTTAAGACAGAGAATTTGGAAAGACCACCATATCAGAAAATAGCCTCCAAGTCTCCAAGACATAAAGGGTACTGGGCCATATGGGACTCTTTGATTATTAAAGATGGCCTATTACAAAGGGTCTGGGAAAGTTCTGACGGCAAAACCCATAAACATCAGATAATCCTACCAACCAAAAGGATCCCTGAAGTATTGCAAGCCTTGCATAATGGTGTAGGAGGTGGCCATTTCGGAGTTATGAAGACTCTTGAAAAGGTTCGAGAAAGGTTCTACTGGCTGGGAAGCCGTGCAGACGTAAAAGACTGGTGCCGAAGGTGTAAGGACTGCGCTTCCAGCAAGGGACCCAAAACACGAAGCCATGGCAAGATGAAGCAATACAATGTAGGGGCACCTTTTGAAAGAATTGCCATAGACATAGCAGGGCCATTTCCAGTTAGTAAATCAGGGAATCGCTATATATTGGTAGCGATGGATTACTTTAGTAAATGGCCAGAAGTCTACCCAATCCCAAATCAAGAAGCTATCACTGTTGCCGATGTATTATTTCAACAATGGATTTGTCGCTATGGAGTTCCTAGAGAAATACATTCCGATCAAGGCAGAAACTTTGAGTCCGATCTTTTCAAGAACCTTTGTAATCTCCTGGGAATCCATAAAACAAGAACAACACCTCTTCATCCCCAGTCCGATGGTATGGTAGAGCGGTTTAACAGAACACTTGATAACTACCTGAAAATTAAAGTAAATGACCAACAAAGTGACTGGGATAACTGTATACAGCCGTTTTTATTAGCATACCGCTCCGCGATTCACGAAACTACTGGCGAAACACCTGCTAAAATCATTTTCGGAGCGGAAATATGCCTTCCAGTTGACTTGCTTACAGGACGACCTTCCACCAATGAAGAACCAGCAGAAGACTATGTAAGTCAACTAAGTAAACAGCTACAGAGGATACATGAAGAGGTGCGTACCAAGTTACAAAAAGGAAGTGACCGTATGAAATCCCGCTATGACTTGAAAGCTAACCATCAGGGATTTGTCGTCGGTGAAAAAGTTTGGTTATACAATCCAAGAAGAACCAAGGGGCGTTCACCGAAACTACAGAAGTCATGGGAGGGACCATATAAAGTGGTGACACGGCTTAATGATCTGGTGTACCGTATACAGAAGAGTCCACAGGCAAAGATGAAAGTAGTACATCTAGAAAGGCTAAGCCGTTATCAAGACAGTGAAGATACTTGATCGAGACGATCAAAACTTGGAAGGGGGCAATGTTACAGACTTTCAAAAATGTGTTTAGGTTATAGAATTTTAGAGAGTTAGGATCATTTAATTTAGTTTGTTAATTTATTTAAATAATTTACCTTAATTTATCCAAGTTCTTTCATCACTTTCGAAGGTTTCCGAAAACGCCCGAATTATCCATTAAGAACTTTTATGCCATCCTGTACTATGGAATTTTCACGATATTTCTCGAATATTCTAGATCATTCTTTACTCTTCCATCATACTATAAAAGGGCGACGGGAAACCTTGGATCAGTCAGTACGGATTCGACTTTTGTGCTGTAAACTTCGAGACATTTACCAAGTTTACACGAGCGCTAAATGCGCATTATCTTAAAATTCGTTGTAACAAAAATACACTTTCAATTGTGTTTATACGACAATTAAAAATGTGGTTTATCCGTTGACGTTAATCAGCTGTTTGGCCGTTGCCAACCGAAATTTTATTCAGCCAAATACTACCTTATTATTTTAGGACTTGCTAAAGTTTTGTAAGTGTTCCTTGGTTTTGTAATTCGTATAATTTAAATATATTTTAACAAAAGAAAATAAAGAACAAGTTTATTTTAAGTTTTAAGGTTATTAAAAACAATAAACACGATGTTTGGTTAGTAGCACTGACAGATAATACGTATTGGCGTTTACACGACGTTTAAATCCGGTTGTAAACTGGATAATACACATATTTAATACGGTTTTAATTAATTCGGTTTTTGATTTTTAAAACGTTTTAGGGGTGTTTACACATGCGATTTAGTTAAATTCGTATTTCTGTAATGTGCATTAGCGAGCTCGTGTAAACTTGGTAATTGACAGTTTTACATTTTGCCGTTATTGTAACCATAGTTACGTTACATTGTTAATAAAGGTATAAAAACGAAGGCACGTGTTTTTATACGAGGTGTTTTGGAACAATATATTTATTTTTTTGTTAGTTACAAAATTTCAAAATAAAGAGGGTATATTTAAAAAATATATCAAGGATTATATAAAAACGGTTCATCTGGCGAAAATTATTAATTAGACTTTTTTTGTAGGAAATTTCATTTCCTAATGGTGGGTTTTTACTCTCGTGCAATTTGCGCAAGTTGACTTGTGCATGCCAATTTGTGCAAGTAAATTGGCATTGGCATTTAAGGCATGCGTAGTTAGTAAAAAATAATTGTCTTAGGGTGTATGTGGCTTTAATTAATCGTTTTCTTTTTGGAAGGTCTTTATTATTATTTGCTTTTTGTGGTTATAATAATGTCACCGAAAGAAAAGAGTTTTTCTTGGAATTTATTAAACTCTATTCTATTATACAGAATTAATATGAGAGTAAGTGGCTCTTTTTTCAATCCAACTCTTCAACGAATTTCTTGGGTTTTTGTCTTTCATTGCTTTTAATTTTTTAATTAAACAAACTTCAGCTAATGCTAACAATTCGTCGTCGTACTCCATAGTTTACTGATAAAATCGAAGCAAATTATTTGTGCAAATAGATTTAACCGTAAAAACGGATGTAATAGTTTAGTCTAATTTGCACAAATGGCATGCACAAATTAACTTCTGCAATATGCATGAGCGTGAAAACCCACCTTAACGGTGTGTGCAGATATTCTTTTACCTCGATAGATAGGCAGCTTTGATGCAAATACAAATAAAAAAATCTAAATGAAAGAATATATACCTCTAAATATTAATATTAAGGGCTCAAACCTTTACGATCTTTATCTTTATCTCTTTGTTTTATGGCTCTGATACTAAGTCAATTCGCCAGTTCTCCTGTTCCGGTCATATAAGCTATTGCTTATAAGCTTTCCCGGCTTTGTCCGTGGAAAATCTGGATAATCGAGCACGAAACTCCAAGACTTTCCTAGCAAATGAATAAGAAATACTTCAAACAATCAACAACAGCGATGAACTTCTGAACATGCATAAATTGTGGCCGTCAAGCCAAGGGCTCCTACTGGTATCGCGCATAACCGTCTTTTTCACCACTGACGCTTTTCCGCAAGGCATGCGCACCTTCTCGACCATATTACGAAGACACCATGTGTTCAACACCAAAACGTAAAAACCTCAGGCTTTAGGAATCTTCACTCACAGCGCTTAGCCCCAGAAGAAAGAAGCCCCAATTTAGCGTAAATCTTTCTCGATCCCCAAGGGTACAGCAACGCTCGTACGACACCTTCAGCCGCCTACCCGGGAAGTCTATGCAGACTTCTACGTAAACGTGAACCGCACTACTCGAAGACCGCGGAAAGAGTGGAAACCTTTACGATATTTTCTTTTGTCTCCTTAAAACAATAGTATCAATATATTAAAAAGGTTATATTTTTTGGCCCAATCTAATCTAGATACCCATTTTTACCAGTTGATTAACCTTGTTGCAACATGGTGTTTCTTATTCTGAAATCCCCATAACTTGACAACTAGTAACTCTTCATATGACGCATTTAATAAAAATGCCATTGCGCAATCCACAATGTGGTAATAAGGCGCTAGTTCTAACTACCAAAAATAATCCTTTCAAATCACAAATCCAAAATGTTTATTCCTTTCAGCTACTGTCTCATTATATAACATTAAAGTCTCTTTAAATTAATATCAACATTTAAAACGAATAAATTTCGGAATTTTGTACGCTAAAGTGGCGTCCGTTAATAATTACGCAAGCTATTCAGCTAATCAGCTTAAATTTAATTAAATCGCTTGTAAAAACCGCGGAACAAGTTAGAATGTTGCGTCCGGTCAATTGAAAGAAAATTGTGCGGTATTTTGGTGTTCATTATGAGGTACTTGATTTTTAATCCTCTTAAAAAAGCAGGCAGCTTTTCTGTTATAAAAATATTTTGTATATTTTTTTATAACTGGTAATAAAGAGGTTAATAAACTTATAAAGTGGTAAATAACTTTGTAAAAGGTTATATTTAAAATATATCATTTTTTTAACTAATTGCTTAAGGTAGGTATACAATGTAAGATAAAAAGTACTTGTTTTTTTAATAGAATACACTGTATAGTGTATATTGTACACCATAGATATATGGTGTACAATATACACTATATAACATATAACCTAGTGACTTATTGTTCAAAAATGGCCCGATACTTCGGTTTTTGAGTAGAAGCAAATGCTTTATACAGTGAATAAAGTATGTCAACATTAGTAGATTTTTGAACAGACCCACCTCAAAAAGTCCTGCTGGCACCCCCACCCCCTCAAAGTTGGTTAAGGGATTGATATAGTTTTTTTCTAATATCTTCTAAACGGTAAATGATAAAAAACTGATTTTAGTGTCGTTAGATAGAGCACAAAATTCTGCAAAATAGTAATAATTAAAATTGTATTTTTGTTTATTACGTAAGAATCTCCAATATAGAAAAAGTTGGAGGGGAGCATCCACGAGGCATTTTTACGATATATCTTCCAAACCGTCTACCAAACAAAAAAAATATAAGACACAAAAAATTAAGGCCAAAGTTTTCCTATCGAATGGTGTATAACACTATACTATTTTCTTTTAAATTAAAGCTACCAGTGGCGTACAAAGTAGCACTACACCAGTATAGTAGGTAGTTGAAAATAGAAATTTTTAATGTCATACTTTTATTTTATTTTTTTCAGAATATTTCTCACTTTAGTTGGTAATATTACCTTATAGTAACACTAGAAATTGTATTTTTGTTGATTTAGTAAAATTCTACAACAAAAGAATGTTGGAGGGGAGCATCTACACGGCACTTTTTACGATATATCTTCCAAACTATCCACCAAATAAAAAATATAGAATTCAAAAAATAAAGGCCAAAGTTTTCCCTATCGAATGGAGTATAACATTATACTATTATCTTTAAAAAAAGCTACCAGTGGCATACAAAAGTAGCACTACACCAGTATAGTACCTAAAAATGTAAATTTTTAATGTTATACTTTTAATTTTTTTTTAATATTTTTTACTTTAGTTTTATTAATTTATAATTATTTCTAATTCTGCATACTAGTAATAATAAATCAATCATATTACAAGGAAAAAAAATTACCAGTACAAAAATCAAAATCAAGACGTGTGGATTGAGTTTGGTACTGGTAAAAATGTAAAACATATTTCGTGTATCAGAAATTGCTAAAAAATCAATGAAAAAGTCTAGCCCTTTCTTTTTTCATTCACTAACCGGTTGCGATACCACCTCCTCCTTTTATGGAAAAGGAAAAAAAGTGTTGGGAAGCTTGAGAATCTTTTCCGAAAGTTACTTTCATTGATTTATTGCAGCATTCAAAAAACCTTCATCTCGGCAATTAAGTGTGATCCCAAAATTCGTTGTAACCATTTAAGATAAACATTCTGATAGTAGCAACATTGATATTTGTCGAATGCAACTTTTGCCCAAAAAACCGAACGGTTGAGAATTTACCCCCAACAATGAATGTTTTAGCACTTCACATTAATCAATGCATTTATCAAGCAGGATTTGTTTGGGGTAATCTCTGCCAACCAGTGGTTGAACTTCCATGTCCATCTGAATGGGGATGGATTTTAGAGAATACTAAATGGACGCCACTGTGGACCACTTTAAAAAATTAAAAATATCATCTGATACACTATTAAAATGTAAATGTGGCACAAATTGTAAATGTTGTTTAAAAAAATTTAAAACGTACCAGGTTATGTTTGTGTGCGGAATGTTGTAATTAGGTATTTTAGGTTGTGTAATAATGTGTTTTTTATTGATGTTATATACAGTGTGTCCCAGGACGTACAAGAGGACAAATGGAACAAAAATTTTTAAATTTTGGGCGATCGGTCGCATGGTCCAAAACTAATAAATACAAAACTTTACTTCAATTGGTATTAAACAGGGCGAGTTAAAAAATTGACAAAAATATTTTTTTTTACTTAACGTGTTTAACTTTAAATTTTGACATAAAATTTAGATCTCTACAACATTTACCTATACAATTTTGTCCTATTTTTAAAAATAAAGGTACTTTATCCTTGATCATTTTTCATATTTTTAGTTATAACTTGCCCTGTATATTACCAATTGAAATCAAATTTTGTATTTATTAGTTTTGGACCATGCGACCAGTTTCCCAAAAGGACGATTAAATATTCCAAAAATTTTGGTAAATTTGTCCTCTTGTAACACCTATCCTGGGACACACTGTATAAGCCATATTTGTTGTTATCTTTATAATAAAAAGTTATTATAATACTGTTTGTTATTTATTTAAAAATATGATGAATCAAATTATAAAACAAAAGAAATAAGTAAATAAAATGTAAAGTATAATTATTAATTAATAAATCTAAAGTGAAAAATAATCTTTTAAAATTTAAGAATAACATTAAAATATTTCGATTTCTAGGTACTTTATTGGTGTAGTACTAATTTGGTACGCCACTGGTAGCTTTATTTTAAAAGATAATAGTCTAAATAATAACTTTGTGGTCTGTCGTTTATGTTGTTTATTTTTTTGTTAATGGTTTGAAAGATATATGGTAAAAGTGCCGTATGGATACTCCCCTTCGACTTTTTTTGTTGTAGAGTCTTACCAAAAAAACAAAAATATTATTTTTAATATTACTATTATGCGCAATAAGGTAATATTACCAATTAATATAACTAAAGTGAGAAATATTCTGAAAAAAATAAAATAAAAGTATGACATTAAAAATTTCTATTTTTAACTACCTACTATACTGGTGTAGTGCTACTTTTGTACGCCACTGGTAGCTTTAATTTAAAAGAAAATAGTATAGTGTTATACACCATCTCGATAGGGAAAAGTTTGGCCTTAATTTTTGGTGTCTTATATTTTTTGTTTGGTAGACGGTTTGGAAGATATATCGTAAAAATGCCTCGTGGATGCTCCCCTCCAACTTTTCTATATTGGAGATTCTTACGTAATAAACAAAAATACAATTTTAATTATTACTATTTTGCAGAATTTTGTGCTCTATCTAACGACACTAAAATCAGTTTTTATCATTTACCGTTTAGAAGATATTAGAAAAAACTATATCAATCCCTTAACCAACTTTGAGGGGGTGGGGGTGCCAGCAGGACTTTTTGAGGTGGGTCTGTTCAAAAATCTACTAATGTTGACATACTTTATTCACTGTATAAAGCATTTGCTTCTACTCAAAAACCGAAGTATCGGACCTTTAAGTCACTAAGCTAATATAAAACTATTAAAGATAGATATTTAAATCGAATATTTTCTTTATTTTTTAATATGTTTTATTTTGTTTAATTATACAATATACAGGGTGATTTAAAAATCGATCACAAAACTTAAGGGGATGATTCTACTTGACAAAATAAGGGTAGAGCTTCATATAAATTTTTTCAAAATGTCATTTGTTTTCGAGTTACAAGCCGTCAAAGTTCTATTTTTATTTTGGTTTTTTCGTCATATTGCATTTATTTTTTAACCAATCCAGTTGATATTTGGCACACAAATCGAGCTTTGTAGATTCTAAAATTTTAAGACAAAAGTACTTTTTTAAATACCGCCAGAGGGCACTTTATCTAAAACTTAAAATGTATTTACATCATAAATTTTTTATTTTAACAGATATCGCAAAGCTGGGGGCGCCATTTTATAGACAATCATTAACTTAAAAATAAGGTACTCTTTATTAAAGTCGATAAACCTCACCGTTTGGGCACCAATAAACATCAATCAAGTTTTCATCCATTTAAATCAAATTACCTAGATACATACAGGGTGTCCAGTGAACTCAACCGACAAACTTTACGGGGCGATTCTACAACAGAAAATAAGACAAAAACTTTATATAAACATATGTCCTAAACGTCTTAGTTTTTGAACTACGGTGTGTTAAATATTAAAAAAGACCTTTTTTTAATTTTTAACACCCCGTAGTTTAAAAACTAAAGACGTTTAGGACATATGTTTATATGAAGTTTTTTTCTTATTTTTTGTTGTAGAATCGTTTGGTTAAGTTTGTCGGTTGAGTTACTGGACACGTTGTATGTATTTAGGTAATTTAATTGAAATTGATGAAAACTTTAATGTCTATTGGTGCCTAAACGGTGAGGTTTATCGACTTTAATAAAGAGTACCTTATTTTTTAAGTTTTTGATTGTCTATAAAATGGCGCCCTTGCGATATCTGTCAAATAAAAAAGTTATGATGTAAAAAAAGTAATTTTGTTTTAAAAATTTTAGAATCTGCAAAGCTCGATTTGTGTGCCAAATATCAACTGGATTGGTTAAAAAATACATGCAATATGGCGAAAAATCAAAATTAAAATTGAACTATGACGGCTTGTAACTCGAAAACACAAGCTCTACCCTTATTTTGTCAAGTAGAATACATCCCCTTAAGTTTTGTGATCAATTTTTGAATCACCCTGTATAGGATGTTTCATTTCGCAACCAACTTTGTAACTTAAACAAAAAGGTTTATCTTTTTAAAAGCCAAATTATAAGAAGGATGATCAAAATATAGTTCCTAGAAAAAATGGGGATAGCAACATCAAGTGCCATCCGATATAAATATGAGGTCTCTTTTTTATCAAAAGCACGGTTTTTTCTTTTCGGGGATATTCTTGTTTAAGGACCTAGTAAAATTTTATCTCTTTTCAACGTTTTTATTCTTGCTTGGTCACCTAGTCAAAAATGAATAATTATTTCATCGTGTTTGCTCTCTAAAGGTTTGCATACACGATATACCAGTCGTCTAGCGATTAACTGTTAATTGGGAAAATTTAACCATTGGTACTTGTGATTTCTCTGCAATAAGATTTATCTGTACTACGGAAATTACCATGGAAAGAAAAAAATCAATCCTGTTTTAGTTAGTACTGGCTAGTTAGGGTACCAAACAAGAATAAAAAATAAAAATGGTGAGGAGAGGAAAAATTTTACTAGGTCCTCTAATAAGAACAAATGAAAAGCATAGGTTTTAACACAACCGATACATACATATCCATTATACCTACATATATAGTTTTATCTGAACAGACAATGTGAAAATTATGCCCATAAGACCTTCTATCGCAAATATTTATGAAATGCAACACACATATGTTTTTGCAACACTGTATAAACGTTTCTGAGAATAATCTATAAATGTTTTTAAATATTACTGTAATGTGATCATGTGATGTTTCTTAAAAGGAACATTTTGCAGTTGCTGCAATGGTGCTGTAACATCATTAAATAACGTTTATGCAATGTTTATTTGGTAAGTAATATTTTTATTATTTATATTCGATGAATGGAAGAAAAACGGAAACTAGTTTCACAGTCTACACAGTTTAGGCATAAAGGAAGGAATAAGGTGAGAAGTTCAGGGCCTTTTTAGTTGGATCGGAAATATGTGTGCTCTTACATGTTCTTCTGTTAAGAACAGCAAAAGAAAAATAATACTGGCAGTTTTTTTAAGCAAAAGTCTTTGCAGTACCTTTAAACAAGCGATAGATTACCCACAGAATGCTATAACTGCTAAGGGTGTTGGGAGACTCCATTCTTCAGACCTAACAGCAATATTCTAAGAAGGATCGGAATTTTAATTCATAGAAAGTATAGATTAGAGGAGAGGAAATAAAAAAGAAATTATGTATAAATCATAAAAATTTGATATAGGTTTATTTTAAAGCTATGACTTCCCTATTGTAACGTCATACGTCGTACCCTACATATTATAATGCATTATAAAACCAAACGCTTAGTATTCAACATTCCTGATTGATAATATCTTCACCGTGTAACGTAATATCTGTGACATGGCATTGAAAGATATGTGCATGGAACAAAAAGAAAAAACTTTTGAACATGCAACAAGTTTGATGAACCATGAATTATTTATTATTGTAATTTTGAAGCAGGCGTCTCTTTAAATGAAGATGTGCATACGTATAGAAACGTGTTACTGCATGAGTTGAGAAATAATTAGTTTTATGTAATAAATGTTTTTGGTTCAGTGTGAGTGCACTGTTGACCTTGTTTAGAATAAGTAGTGTAAACCTTGTTAGTTAAAAGGTAGATACAAACAATACAGACGGTATTTCTTTTTCAGATGGGCGAAAATTGTAAGTAACTGATAATGTCATTATGTAACAAGCAAAAATGTTTTCTCCAACTCCAAACATTAATAACCATAAATATTCATGAAAGGGCTTGACCAAGTTAAAGGTTTACTTTCGGCACAGTTAAAGCCATACACAAAAAAATCATATAATATAAAATAAAACGATAGAGTATACCACAATGTTTTACATGCAACTTTTAAACATTGTGTCAAAAATGGTAAGGGTTACATTCACGAAACGTGCCTAGTCCTAGTCCGATACCCTAATACCCGAAACATGTGTTTAAGCGTTATGGTTTCATGACTGTAACCCTTACGGCTTTTGGCACAATGTTTAAAAATTGCATATAAAACATTGTGGTAAACTTGTCCGACAAAAAAGTAACGTGTTCGTCCAGTTCGACCGACACGCGAAATATTTGAATTTGACAGGCTGGGTTAAAGCGCCGCTTTCAAAACACATTGTATATTAACAAAGCGATTCATTTAGTTAACAAAATATTGATATTTTGATACACATTAGGTTGTCATTATATCGATATTATATTGATCTTTTTTATTATAGACATTTATTATACCGGGTGATGCATCGCCGGGCGGGACATAGGAAATCCCATGTAATTTTTAATGGGGTCAATGTTATTGGCTCCCCAAATTATTTTAGAGAAAAATTCTATTGAAGTTTATTGCTAGATAGATGCTAATATATTTTTAAAAATTGTTACATTATTATCGCCTTATATTTATGAACAACAATATAAATATCAGTTAATGACATAACGTTGTCATTTTAAATTTTAGTGCTTTATTATTATTATTGTCTAGCAGTCAATGGAGGAATATTTGAAAATTTTCCTAAATCTTAAGTTTATTTCCAACATATTAATTATTGTAATAATATTAATAATTTATTGAAGCATGTAAATATTATAAATGTCATAAGTTCTTGAAATTTGTTACTTTAGTTTAGTTTAACTTAACTTAATTCGTTTGTATAAATACAATTTTAATCTTTTCACTGTACGATTTTTTGATAATAATAAAGCACTAAATTTCAAAATGACAACGTTACGTCACGCTAACTGGTATTTTCATTGTTGTTCATAAATATGAGGCGATAACAATGTAACAATTTTTAAAAATATATTAGCATCTAACTAGCAAAAGGGTTAACTGAAAAATCTAAAGTTTTTACCATGGACGTAGATTTGCATGTTCTTCAATAAACTTCAATAGAATTTTTCTCTAAAATAATTAGGGGAGAAAATAATTGACCCCATTAAAAATTACATGGGATTTCCTATGTCCCGCCTGGCGATGTATCACCCGGTATATTTAGGGATCGCTGAACCATTTTTTCAAGTCATTACTAACAAGCAATTTTTTCGTGAGTAGCTTCATTTTGACGAGACGCCCAACTTTTTTCCTTGCAACAATTTTCGCTGGTGGTAGCTTACAGGGGTAACAGGAATTAAATGTGTTGATTTGACGAATATCAAAAATTTATTACAAACAGGAATTTTCTCTGGTAAATTTTTAAGATAATTATCTAAATAAACCAAAAAGTATTTCTCCTACAAAACCTAAGGTTTCATCAAAAAGTCTCTTATGACCAACATGTATGGTTAACCATATCGTAAAAACAACTATTACCCAGATGATTTTTTCTGTTGATTAAATTGATATTTTAAGTTAATTGTAGAGGTATGCATAAAAATAAAACACTAATTCAAAGTGTCAAAAAAGCTTCGAAGTGTTAAAAAGTTACCTTTTTAACACTTTATGTAGTGTACTAGAATGGTTTACTTTATCTTCATGTTAACTATTAAAAAACTAAATTTTTGTAACGGTCGTGGAAAAATAATATTTATATAATTTAACACCCACATTGTTCCACAAATTGCGAGGTACGTTATCCTGGTGTTTTAATATTTATCAAATCAACATATTTAATCTCTGCTACCCCTGTATGCTACCAACAAGAAATTGTTGCAGGAAAAAAAGTTGGTCGTCTGTCTCGTTAAAATGAAGCTACTCACGCAAAATTAGCTTGTTAGTAATGACTTGGAAAAATGGTCCAGGAATCCCTAACTAATAATAATTATACTTTTATAATCACCCATTCCTATTTTCTATATTTTTTAACTTTAAATTCATACTAAAGCATTTTGGTTACTCGTAGTATTTAGTACCCCTTTAAATATGTATTTAAAAAATCCACTTACTACAATAGATAGACCACCTTCTTTCTAGGGTACCTACATCCTGCATTGAAACAATTACCTCCTTAATACCGGATACGAAAAAGACCAAACAAACACCAGCCTACATAACACGTATTTTTAGGTCGGCAAGGACGTGTCTTAAATTCTCATATTCCAAATTAACCAGAACAAGAGCATTAAAGCACCCAAATGAATAAATCAAGACACCTTGCAGCTTTTCGACAAAACATTTTAGGGTCGAACAATGTTTTAATTAGCAGCACCATTAGTTTAAACGATACCTTAATTGGTTATCGTCGTGTGGAGAGTTTCTTTAAGGTTATTTTAATTTTGGTGCCGTTATTTTACGAGATATGGTAACCTTTTTTAATTATTTTGGACTTGGCCATCCAATGAAAATTTCAAATTTTACAATAAGAGACCCACAGCGCCTGGGCCAGCAATGAAATGAACTTTATGATAAAAACCTTTTAAAACCTATTTAGGGGAGTCCCTTTTGACAAGTCTTCGACAAATATTCATACAGACATGTATGGAAGCGGTCTATAACCCAGCCTGTCAATTTTGACATGTTTCGGGTGTCGGACAGTGCGAAAGCGTCAATTCTTTGTCAGACAAGTTTACCACAATGTTTAACATGAATTTTTAAATATTGTGCCAAAATTGTAACGACTACAGTCACGAAACCATAAGGCTTAAAATTGACATGTTTCAAGTATCAGACTGGGCGGTGACTGTAACCCTTACCATTTTTCATACAATGTTTAAAAATTGCATGTTAAACATTGTGGTAAACTTGTCCGATAAAAAAGTGACGCGTTCGATCAGCCCGACACCCAAAACATGACAATATCGACAGGCTAGGTTAAAGCGCTTCTTACATATGAGAGGACTGGTTTCAAAGAGTTATTCAGTCAAATAAAGTGCTAAAAAATACAATTATTGGTACATGTATCTCATTGCTGTATTAAAAAGTAAAAATGGAGATTGTATTGTGAGACATGGGTCCTATACCAAACACACTCCCCACAAAACTTATCGCATATTGCCGATTTTTTTCATAAGCTTCAATACAAAAATGCTTTATTTTAAATGGCCATATCTCTTTAATTGAATAATTTATTAAGACAATTAAAGAAAAATGTTATTTTTATTGTATTGAATGATGTGTTGTTAAAAGTAGGTAAGTGTATAGACCCGTTCTTGTTTGGAAACTTCTTGGTTAGAAGTAAAATTTTGCCTCCTTTTTATTCTCATTTGGTCACCTCGACAAAAATGCATAATCTTGTTTAGTACCCTAACTAGCCAGTAATAGAGCTGGATTGCCTTTTTGTGATTCTACGATCTCCATGTTAATTTCCGTTGTGTATACAGATAGATCTTATTGCAAAAAATCACAAATAAAAATTATTCAATTTCCCATTACCAGTTTACTGTTAGGCCCCCTGACATGATACGAAGCGTCAGCGGCCAGCGTTGAGTTGAAAATGTGAGAGCGCTGTCTTTGATCTTTATGCGAGAATAAAAGAATGTGTTTATTTAAATCAGCTGTTCGACGCTCACGCTTAGTATCGTGTCTGAGGCCTTAGACGTCTCGTGTATACAAACTTTTAGGGTACCAAACAAGAACAATTGATTATGGATTTTTGCCGAGGTGACCAAACTAGAATAAAAAGGGTTAAAAGATGCAACATTTTATTACGTTCCCAAACATGACATTTCCAAACGAAACACCAGTTTATAATATACCAGATGCTATTGGCCTTAAAAAGAATCTTTTTTGACTGACCCCTAACAAAAAAGCTGAGTTTCAAAAGCCAATTTTGTATTGTTTTTTTGACTTTCAAATGCCTGTAATTACCAAAAAGGAATTTTTTTGCGTTTGTGATATGACTGCATTTGGAATACTGTGACAAAATACGATAGCTTTTGGTTTTGGGGGCTTAAGCCCCAGTTTACAAAAAATATTTGTCAAAAAAAAACCATATACAGGGTGTCTCTAAAAGATCTGTACAAAATGCTACCACAAACTCCTTGGCTCAAAATACAACTAATCTAATATAATATTCATAAGTCAAAAAGTTTTCGGGATATAGAGTGTCCAAGTTTCCATTTTATTTCAGTATCTTTTATAATAAAACTTTTGTACAAAATTTAGGGTGAGTGGTTTTTCCAAGGTGAGGAATCAAAAACTGTTTACGTTTTTTGTAAATTGTAAATGGCGCCACTTATAGTTGCTTATGTTTAAAATATCATAATTTGACAGTCTGTATTTCGCAAAAAATCAACTTTTTAAGTAGGGTAAATTGCATATGATCGTTGCATTTGTCGTAGCATTTTGTACACAACTTTTAAAAAAATCTGGGTAGCCTAAATTAGGCGTAAAAGAATACAACAGAAAATCTTTATGTGGTATAAAAAGTTTATTCCGGAATATCTTAAAAACAATTGCTAGTAGCGATATTTACTGGGTATACATTTTTTGTTTACAAAATATGGTAGAATAGAAATTCTTTACATTTATGTTCCCCACCCTGGAAAACCTCCTAATACCTAATTTTATGGAAAAGGTTCTTATAATAAAAAGATATCGATACCTTAATTCGCAAATCGGCTAACTCCATATCCACAAAATTGTACAGCAGAAACAAAAATGTTTTATAAATCATAATAAAATAATTTATAAATAGGGGTTTTTATTATCATTTGTTACGAAGATAAATGTTTTTGAAGTAATTTTAAGTAAAGAAACCATAGAAGTTCGAAAATGGAGTTAGCCGATTTGCAAATAAGGGTATCGATATTTAAAAATATCTAAAATAAAACAGAAACTTCAACACCCTGTTTCTTAAAAACTATACACTTTTCAACTATGGTAAATTTGGTTAGAGCGTTGTATTTTGGCCCAAGGAATGTGCGGTTACACTTTGTACAGACCTTTTAAAAATACCCTGTATTTAAAATGCTCAATCATTTGGGAGGCGGGGGCTAATCGAAGTCTTGGGAGGGTAGAGCCTGCCCTGCCCCCTGCCCCCCTACTTGCGCCCATGCTAGAAACCATAGATGATTTTCAAATGAATCGTTATAATGTTTGTAAAGATTAACTTGCTCATGCAATGATCTCCATTGAAAAACCTATGATTAGTGACAATGACATACATGATTTTGAAACTTTTATTTCTTAACAGTTTGGGTGTATTTGCTTACTTAAAAATTGAAAAATTAATAGGAAATAGGTAATTTTTAAGTCCCGTATCTTTTAAGCTTTAATTTAAACCATTTAATGTAGTTTATTTCAGGGAAAAATGGAAAAAAAGAAAGTTCTCTCTCTCTCTCTCTCTACTTTGACCGAATACGGATACATAAGTGTGACTACGCGTTTCTCTATCGAGAACTGCAAAAGGAGAAATTGTATTGTGACTTTGTTATTTTTATTGTTGTTACTTATATTTTAGACCGGCAAAAACTCAGTGATGAACTACTAAAAAAATGTCATATAACTGTGTTGCAAAAACTCCTAAACCGTCTCGTAGCCTCGAAACTCGAATCCGGATGTTATCCGAGAGTCTGTTTATGCAATTTCGCATGTTTCTTGCAATTTAAATATTATAATGTTGGCGCCAGTTATTTATCAGTGTTGCCAAACGATGTAAATTGACCTGGTTTGGACGATCATAATTAGTGAAAAAAAACAGTGGATTTAGTTCTTCATAAAAGATTTCGTTCCTAATGGTCATCATTTTAATCGTTGTGCCTACTGCTTGAAGAAACGAGTTCTATTATTTTTGACTGAATGGCTGACATACTTGTCTCTATAGCTCATTTAGGTACCAGTGGAATTTCCCTCTTTAAAAGGCAAAATATTTCGATTGTATGAAAGTCTGTTGCTTGGCAATTTCGTGAATGACTTTTATTTTAATGTAGAAAAGTATATACTAAACTAAATTAAGCAGCATATACTAACCAATACAACAAGTGAGAAAAACGACATATTTTTGATCAGCGCAAATTAGGCGAACGAGAAATATGGTGTTTTATTACATATCGTTACCCTAATTTGCAAACCTCGTAACTCCAGAATTTATTAAAATCGAGCTTTTGCACCATCCATCATGACAATGAACGAACATTACCTTAATATCTTATACCTCCGGTGATAATATTACAGCTATAAAGTAACAATTAATTAAGGGGTTATATACAGTTAGAAGGCCAAAAAAGCGAATTTTCCAGATTTTTTCTGAGAAAACCTTTTAAATTTATTGATCTAAAAATTTGCACACATATTAAGGTATCTCTTTACTGTATGTTAAGACTTAGCATTAGTAAAAATATTTATTTGGAAAGGAGCTACAGCTGATCTTGGGAGCTCCTCTCAAAAAAGACGTTTTGACGTGACCACTATATCTCCGAACTAGATCCTCTAAAATTAAAAAACCAAGCAGATTTTAATTTAGTAATTAATCAAAGGAATAAGCAATATTTTTTTAAACGGCTGTTTCTCAAAAAATCGATTTTTGACTAAAATTTCCGCCCTAAATTGTTTATAAAAAAAATTATCTGTGAGAAAAAATCTTCGATTAATCACAAAAAATATATATTTAAGATGCTTGTGTTAAAATTTGAGACTAATTGGTTTAGCCATTTTCAAGTAACGCAAGTCACCGACTTTGAAAACACCATTTTGAAAAAACCCGTTTAAAGTTTGAAAAGTACTCTGAAACGCCATATTAAATTTGCGTGTAACTTCGAAAATATTCACCGGAACAATATAAAATTTTCTGTGTGTATTCCTAAATATATGTGCTTTAAGAAAATAAAAAAATCGGTTGTCTGCAAAGTCGGTTTACTGACGATAGTTAAACGTGATAACGTCATAAGAAAATATTGATGGAATGGTTGCATTTTCCAAAAGAAAATTACATAATTTACATTCACTTTTCACTGCACTTGCTACTTGACGAAAACACTTAAATGCATTATTGTATAGCAGCTATCCACGCGGACGCGGAAACAGATGTCGAACGTTGCCGAACGCGGAGGCCGATTGTGCCTCTTCCGCGCTCTCGCTTGCACTTCAAGCTTTAAATGGAACGCCACATAATTAATGTTTTTGTGCGGGCAGCCGGCTCCATTGAATTATAGGACGTTATCACGTCAATAAAAATCGATTTTTTGAAAATTCCAACTGTATCTAACCCCTTAAACATTTAACATCACAAATCATAGGTTAAACAAGAAATTTTTTTATCTGCTGTAAAATTTTCTAAGTATATTGTACTTCTTCTACGGATGTGTTGTTCTCAAGTGTCCATAAAACGCAATTCATACACGTCGTTTTATCTCGATTCCTTCAATTTAGTTTCAATGTGGAAAATATTAGAATGTAGCGATTAGACAAAGAAGGAATTTATTCAAAACCCACTAACTGCCCAAATATAGTACATAATCAAATTTAATTTTGGTGTTCTTTTCTGTCCGTAAAACACGTATCGAGGTAAACGTTGAATACTTAATCTAAAGAAATTTCTGTTTTTTTCTTAATGTCAAGTGTTTAAAAATTAAAAATAAAATATTACAGAGTTAACTTTTTGGAGAAAATTCGGGAAAGCTAATAATATTATTTTACGAGCTGCGTATAAGCTTGCGCTATCATTATAAATGTAAGGTATGTAGGCGCGGCTAATAAGTATTACCTAAAGGAGATTTGAAATAAAATAAAAACTGTACCCCCTAATTTAAATAAATTTATATGCTAATTACTATAAAATATAAATGAAAAAATTCAAGATTTGCCGTACACAAAAACAAAATTAAACATTTATGAAAACCTTGTCAATAGGCCTTATTATATACCTAATACCTACATTTGGTAATTTTAAATACCAATGATAGGAATGCCTTGTTTACAATTAAATTTTTAAAAATAACATCATATTTCTCTTTCTAATGACTTTTTAGCTTTTAGACCTTTCGTAACCTTGTGAAGTGACCATCAACGGTATATTTACATAAGCTTTTTTTCTTTGGCCTGGTTCAAACGCTTAGCTTTTAGTCTTGATATTTTGGAATATCTTATTGCTTGAATCAGTATTTATCAGCGATTCAAGCCTGTTAGTGAAGCTATAGTTGATGCAAAATTTATAGACCAAGCGTCGTACAATCCGTGGTAAAATACTACTTCAGCCAACTTTACAATTCTGTAAAAAAAAATCGGTTTTCCTCTCCTCATTAAGTAATGATTTTTAAAAAGTTTCTTTTAACAAATATATTATTTTTATAGCTTTAACTTCAAGCAACTTTATATTGGTTCAGCGTTCCTTAGCCGAATCCAAGTCAGTTTTTAACCACAATGCTCATTTGAAAGACAATGTGGTTTTAGTCACAAAAAATAACAATAATTCAATTGGCACATATGTAGTTTAAATTACTTATTTCATATTCTAACGTGGTAAAAAATAAACATACCTACAATATATGATTAAATTTGGTAGACTTAATAACCGCCAACAACGTGTGTAATGAAAAACTGAATAGATCATATTTGTACATGATACATTTTTAAATCATCAAATGCCTTAATAACAAATAATACTACAAATTTATAAATTTAAGTGTATAATATTACAAAATATATTCACGATTAAGGTAAGGTTCCGTATGTTAACCAAGATTACCGATCGGTAAAGAGCGGTTTGACAGCGGTAATACCGGTGACATCTAACGTACAGTGGGTGTCTTAAGCAGGGTAAGAGGAAGTTTGTTAACACGGGACTTAAAAACTTGAAGATTTGGGGGAAGGAAAGACCTCCGCTGGCAGCAGGTTCCACAGTCTAGAAACTCGAAACGGGAAGTTCGGGGCCTGTCCAATTGAACTGTATAGGGATGCATACGCGCGGCACCACGAGTTTCTCTGTTGGGAACTGCAAGAGGAGGGACTATACTGGACAATTCGTCGGAGCAGAAGCCGTAAAAGTATCTATAGAAGAGCGATAGATCTCCTACAGCTCGACGATGGGCAAGAGATGGAAGTCTTTGAGTAAGTAAAGGATCATTAATAAGACGAACAGCCCTTCTTTGAATGGCATCAAGAATGCTGAGGGTTGTAGGGGATGCCATTCCCCAGACATGAGAACAATATTCCAGAGAGGGTCGAATTTGGGACACATCCAAAGTGTATAAATTGGAAGGAGAAAAATACTATTTGGCTCGGAAAAGAAATCCAAGCTTTTGAAGCCGCGGTGGCTATAGATACAATGTGTTTATGCCAGTTAAGGTTATTCTCAAATGTGATGCCCACAAGGTTAAATGTGTCCCCGCTCTGCAAAACGTGGCCACTCATAAGCAAAGGATGAGTGTTTGATGATTTTTTTCGCGACAAGGAACACGATTGTGTTTTGGATGCATTAAAGTGAACGAGATTTTTGGCGCCCCAATCCAATATCAAATTGAGATCCTGTGAAAGAGATGTCTGCATCGCCCTGCGTTTGCTTTCCAAGTCGGGTTGAGAGATTGGTTTGGGAACCTGAAAAGTGGAGTGAAGGGTACTATCGTCAGCATAACTATGAATGGGATTGGTTGTGGAAGAAAGAAGGTCGTTGATGTGAAGAAGAAACAAAGTTGGTGCCAGTACTGAACCCTGTGGCACTCCAGCATTAATTTCGTGAAAGCTTGAAGAGTGGCCATCAACAATGACTGATATACGTCGATTAGAAAGATAACTGGAGAGCCAAGAGCAGAGTTTAGTTGGAAGACCGTAGGAGGGAAGTTTATTAAGAAGTGCGTCATGCCAGACTTGGTCGACAGCTTTAGATATATCAAGAGCAACGATCTGGGACTCACCTAGAAACTCAAGAGACTTGTTCCAGTTGTATGAAACGAAGGAAAAAAGATCTGCTGTAGATCTCTTGTGACAAAATCCGTATTGCCTAAGAATTTGCGAGTTAATGGATTTCTCCATTACTAGAACTAACCAGAACTAACCACATTTCATAAATGGTAAGGTTACGGAACGGGAACCGAAAAACCAAGAACCGTGGTTAATTTACGGAACGTCACCTAAGTTGAACCATTTTTTATTTCTCGTGCCGCACAACTACGCTTCACTATAAATGGCGTCACACTAGTGACAGCAAGCAAGCTAACGAGCGACTACAAGCCTAAATCGCCATCTGTGAATATTGTCTACATGTGAATAGGGCCTTAAGGAACACCAATTATTTAAAATCGGGTTTTTCTTAATTAGGTCTTATTACCCGACAGGCGTTATTAGCCGCACCCACCTTAAACAAATAATGTTGTTTTGCTTTAGACCGTCTTCTTTTCACGCATTGGCAAAAATTGCTCATGAAGGTTTTGAAGTAGCACGACGTGTAAGTGCCATTAGCTATTTTTGATATTTGCTTTAAAATTGTTATATCTATTTAAGGTGCTGTATCAATCTGACATGTAACAGTTCTAACCTGAATTAGATTTTTATGAGAACAGTAAGATATTGTTTTTAACTGTTCACTGCATAAGACATTCTTCGTATTGCAGCCATAGAAAAATATATATTTACTTTATTTTTTTAAACCAAGTTTTTAATTTGTTACAATCTGGCAACTCTGAATAAAGCTATCATTCATGAGGTGACAGGTGTATTACCCGGTCGAGGCCACTGTCCGCAAATACTTATGACCATTTCATAAATAAACAAATTGCGCATTCATTGTAAATTATTATTATTATTAATAATATTTTATCTTTAAACAGCCAGTACGTTTAAAGCGAAAATACTAACTTATAAGGAGTCATACAAATATGGACAAAAATGAAAATAATTTGAAGTAAGACGAACCACGTCAAGCTAATGACGTTCGTGGCTATTTCCTGTTTGTATCCGACTATTCTTTAAAATAATAACATATCTATTGTTATACAAAACCTCCTTCAATACAGAATCAAGCTAATTTACTCGGTCGCATTTTAAATTTACCTTATGGGTTTATATGGCAAAGCAAGATGCAATTAAAACCGAAGAAGGAAGCGCATATGTGTGCTTTAAAACGGTAAGCGACCATGTTGTCGTATGTAAATCGGGTTTCAGTGCAGCTCAAAGGCATGACTGACCAAGTTTGTCCATTAAAAGAGGTTCCAAACCTTTTCAGTATTGCTTGTAACTCTACTTCTGGCACGGTTGCGGATAAAGACTTTTTTACGATTTTGTCAATTTGCATCTTATTTTTTGAAGTGTATTGTGCTTCTAATTGCATACTAAGTATTACCTTTATTCATGATCACCCTGTATATAGAAAATATTTGCATTATAACCCACAACAAATGCAAAATATAAATAATATTTTAATAACAGCACTTCTAGTACATTACCCAACATTACGCCGCACAATTTCAAACTCAAAAATCGCCTCTGAAATCCCCAGACAATGCTAATTAAACTCTACACTGACGCAATGCCGCGAAGTTAGTTCCACATACTGCTTCGGAACAATAGATCTAGGCCTCTTAATGGTGGGTCCATGCTCGTACCGCACTATTCATAATTGAGTCTACTTCGGGTAGCTTTTTCAAATGCCTACCTTCTGTCAGTTGCTTTAACAAAGCAGCATATCTTTTGCTTAACACTTTTTTGTCGGTCTTTGTTATGCCGGATAGTGTGGGTTTGGCTTCAGACAGCAACTTTGTCCGAGACAATTGGGGTATTTGTTTTAGGCCTGATGGTAAAGTAGTGAATAAATGAACAGCGAAATACAGGGTGTTTTCTAACTACGGTACGAAACTTAGAGAGTGATTTCTTATGTCTTTTTATAAAAAAATAGTTTCTATAAACATATGTCCGGACTTGCTTCTTTGCTAAGATACAGGGCATATCTTTTTTAAGGCGATATTTTTTAAATATCTTAAAAACCTTTAAAGGATTTAGATGAAATTTGATAATGAATGTAATAAAGCGTTAGTAAATCTCTATCCAGATTAAAATTATTGTGCCCAGTGGCGTCTCAGTGGGCACCACAGCCTTCTAATAAGTACCCATAGACAGCATTCTAAAAAACAAAAAATTAAAGAAATAAATAATTACACAGACACACAAAAACAGTATTCTGAACTGGAACCGGGACACAGTGTTTCTTGTGTATTTTAATGCACTGAATCCGAATCTGAAGCCCGTTTTGGTTCAGCACGTCCCAGTTTTTGTAAATTGCAAATTTAACCTCAAAATTTGGTCATGTGGAAAACATTGTGTCCAGTTGGCTGGAGAGTTTATTTTTTCAGTTTTCCTACTGGAATGCATTTGCCGAAGTACAGCAACTGCCTACCCAAGTCTCAACAAACAATTTTGATCACTTTAACCCAATTTTTTGTTCATTTACTATAGGGTAAAAATTGTTTATTTTTGATATTATTTTATGCTGTTTATGGATACTTTTAGTATTACTTAAAGTGGCTTCATTTTTTCTCTTAAAAACAAAGCGATATATGAAGCATATACAAAAACTTAAATGTTGCATTTTTGAATGCTTGATTAAAAAATATATATAAAAAATTATAAAAACTCAGTGGCGTACTTTTTTCTCAATTATATTGGCTGTGGTGGCCAGTGAGACGCTACTGGATCCAAAATCTTATTCTAAGTAAAGCTTTACAAACAACTTATTACTTCAAATGGGCGTACCAAATTTCATTTAAATCGGTTAAAGCCTTCTTGACGTATTTAAAAACACCGACTTTTTTAAACTTTAATGCCCTGTATCTTAGAACTGAAGTTAGTCCGGACATATGTCCATAGGAACTTTTTATTTTATTTATCTCGAAAACCCCTTGGGCCAGCTGAATAAAGTTAAGCAAATGCTTTTATTTAAAATAAAAAAAATAAATAAAAATTTACATGAGCCAAATAAAAAATGGCTATGGTAATAGCATTTGCTATTACTATTCACCTGACCCCTTAATACGACCCCCGCCACAGTAAAGTTGGCCCAACTAGCTATAACATGTAATTATGTTGGGTTCTTTTTTTACTTGTAGGACGTTTAAAAAATTTAAACTATTAAAATGTATTAAAAGGTTAAAAGTGCACAAAAAAACCCTTAACCGTTTTAGCATTAATTTGATTTTCTTTAAACCATCTTAAATGTGGTTGGATTGGCACAATTTTTCTTGGCTATGATTTGGACCACCCTGTAGATACTTTCATGGACAGCAAAATTCAAAGCCTAATTCTATTATTTAAATACAGGGTGTAATTTTATTGATAGCTTAAAATACCGGATATAATTCCTTAGCCCATTTTAGAATAAAAAATTCATATTAACATATGTCTTAAATCTTTTAACTTTTGAGCTACAGGGTGTTAAATTTTAAGGAAAAAAATCGTGTTCTTATCCTAACTTAAAAACTTTTCAAGCACCAATTTTTAATGTAAAAGATTTTAAATTATTTTTACCAGTGGCATCCGTACGGGATGTATACAGAAGAAAAAAAAATAATGGTACGCCATTGCTTTTTCCAAAAATAAAAATTAGTTTTAAAATTCCAATTTATTTGCATATATATACCAAACAGTTTTAAAGTTATTATAACAATACGATTTTTCTTAAAACTTTAACACCCTGTAGGTTTAAAGTTAGGAGGTTTAGGACATATGTTAATATGAACTTTTCTTTCTTAAATGGGCTTAGAAATCATATCCTGAGTTTTTAGCCATCAATTAAATTACACCCTGTATAATATGTCCTTTTAATCAAATAACCCCTATTCCGATCTTCTATCTGTTTTTTAAAATTGTATATATTTGTAGAATAAAGTAACATAATGTGCTTTTTTATATCATCCAGTGACGTCAATTTGGAAAGCCCTAAATCTAAAATATTACCATGGCCCCCAAATTTTTATAAAAATATTACCAGTAAGATGGTAACATACTACAATCTTAAATAATTTCACCGATGCCGGTTTTTAATGCAAATGGTGCGGAGTCCTTTACATGATAGTAATTTATGTAACAAGTGTATAAAATGATACTTTTTTTTTTAAATAGGAAGTTTTAGGCGAGTGCGACAATCCCATAAGTAAAAAGGCAATTTATGCATGTGTTACATACTATATTTTTTTCATGACCGTATATATAAAAATTTCCCAAAATACCATTTTATACATGTTTTATTTATCTAAACTTACTAATTTTAATTTATGCAGCACAGCCATTATATTTGTAACAAAAAATCATAGTCTACTTATTTCTTAAGAGACAATTATCCTCTTCATAATCTATGCAATTTATTATTTAATTTTATTGATTTATTTATTATTAAAATTGTATGTACTTACTTTTTGTAGAAATAATACTGCAAACAGTATATATTCCTTTTCAATTTCTTAGTCATCCAAATTCGTTATTACTATTAATTTATCAATAATTTCTATTACATTTATTTGCAAACTGTCAAATTTTTAAAACTAGTGACACATGAACTAAAAGAAATAATGACGAAATCAAAGGTAACTTGACAGTTTGGTTCAGTTGATGTCGCGTTTACAGTTACATTGCAAAAATTGATATTTAAGTTTATTGTAGTAGGCATTGAAACAAAACACTAATTCAAAGTGTAAAAAAGCTTTAAAGTGTAAAAAAGTGATTTTTTTTTTAACAATTTATGTAGTATACTAGAATGGAGTACTTTAACTTCATGTTAACGATTTAAAAAACAGGTTTTTTTTTAACGGTCGTAAAAAATATATTTTTATCAGTTGGGGTTGGGCCAACTTCACTGAGAAGGGGCTCGTACTATATTCAATCTCCAAGTAGTGTATTCATGTAGCGCCAGTTTAAGAGTTTGTTTTAAACAGATTTAATTCCTTTAACGCTTTGTCTAATCTATTCAACCCGCATTCCACAAGTCTGTTCGGTAACCTACTGTCTTCGATTTATCAGGTTGTGTTTTTTGTAATTGCCTGCCCAAGTGGAAATGATATATTATTCCAGCATTGAGACAGAACGTCTCTTCGGTTGTATAAAACCAAATGCGGAAGAAAAAATAAATGGTTTGTGTAGTGAAAGGATATGTGTTAGTTGTTGAATAGAACTGATCGGTATGTAATTGAAATGAATGAATAATTTGATCGCTCCGTTTGTCTGAGATTGAGATGTTCGAGATGATATGGGATGAGTATGAAGGACTGAAGGAAGCCTATAAACAATTTAAAAGTATGTTCTATTAAACATTTTTTTTACATAAAGGATATTTTAGGTGGTACAGTATTAACCCCTGTTAACTTTTGTTGCTTATGATTATACAAATTATTACATTGCAACAATAAAACATTATTTAAACAATACAGAGTGTTAGGAAAAATGTTCGTAACTTTAAAAACTGATTCTAGTATTATACTACGCAAAAAGTTCCTTATAACATATGTCCGAAAATCAGCCGTGTCGAAAATGTTTAATTGTTTAAAATCATATGCCTAATAGCATAAAATAAATCAATACATTATATTTTTTAATTAACTGTCTCTTTTTTTTGCTTATTAAATACAATTTTTTGAACAACAGCAGATAAAAAAAATCCCTCACACAATTGGCAACGTCGTACGCGACATGGTGTTGGTAGGCAAAAAGAACCTACGTCGGGAAAACACAGTTTGGTTGCTTCTTGCATATTTACCCGAATTGAAGTCACATTTTATTTTTAGTATGTATTACTGTATCAGTGTGTGCATTTTGATACGAAAGAGATGCTGTTGGTATGCGCGTAATACAATATGGGTACGATATGCTTTTTTTTTTTTCGCGTTTTCCTGATAAAAAGCTAGCAGCTAGAAAAACATTGTGATTTCAATACATTTGATTGTAACTTTAAGTAATTTTCGAATGTTGTTTTTTTGTGCATCGCAATGTTTTAAACAAGTGACTGATAATAATCGTGGATATTGGTGGTGTGTATCGCCACTAGGGGATATAATCCCGCGATTCCGGGACTGGGCACAGTCAAGCTCAGGATCCCGGGATAGTCCCGGGAATTTAAGGGTAGAGTACACATATGCGAAATTTTTTCGGGACTGTAAGAGGGGCGGAATTCCGGGCTCCGGAATCACGGGATTAAATTTCCTAATCGCCACGCCTCGGTAGATTCTGTCATTTTTTTTTGGTAAATGTAATATACTGAAAGCGTTTTTTAAATAAAAATATAACAATTCGATGTGTTGCAACGTTGCCAAATGTTTAAGAAAATGTAATTATTTGCGATAAAATTTTCTCGAAAACGATTGATTTTCTAGAAAAATTAAAATAAAAAGTTATAAAATGCACATTTTTTAAAAACTTTATCACCCTGTATCTTAAAAGTTAAGCCATATTGAGAATAGGTTTCTTTAAACTTTTCTTTTTAAAATCACTTATGGATTTACTCCTTATTATCTTATTCTAAAACACCCTGTGTAGCTTAGACCTGGCCCTATAAGAAAATATTTTTCTAAAATCCAGATAACTTAACGGCTGCTTTAATCAACTTTTACCTTGTATACCTTTTTAGCTAAAATATGTTAAAGATTTTTATTTTTATCTAAAAAAGTGACCCAAAAAAGTAATTTCGTTTTTGTACAAGATACAACAGATTCTAATTTTTCACTTTCCAAAATACCCTTTAGCGAAATATTATGGCAATACACCTATTATTTACAAAATATATACTAATAATGTAGAGAAGTTTATAACTTTATTTGTTTGTTTGTAGCCGCTAATCTTTGAAAGTACTAAACCGATCATAAAAATTATTTCACAATCAGAAAGCTACACTATTCAAGAGTGTTATAGGCTATAATTTTATTAAGACTAAACAAAAAGTCCAGATATTAACGCCCAACAAAGTGGGCACGAGTCGACTATCTTGGATAAACTATAGCTTTGTAAGGGCTAATAATAATACTAAACCGACCATAAAAATCCTTTCACAGTTAGAAAGCCACACTATTCAGGATCGCTATAGGCTATATTTTATAATAATTTAACAAAAATTTCAGAGAAAAATAATTAGATATTTATATCAATCTATACTAATGTTATAAAGAGGTTAAGTTTTGAACTACGTGATAAGCTTCGGTGGTCCAGTGATAGGATGCTTGCTTGTCACGCGGGCGGCCTGGGTTCGATTCTCTGCAGTAGCAGATTCCTTTGTTTTTATAAAAATAGATAAGAATAGAAAAGCAACAAGTTTACTTATTTTTAGTAGTTTTGTTTTGATATTTATTTATAATAATATTATAAATAAAGGGGTAAAGTTTTTACGTTATTTTTTTGTATGGCCAATACTGACCGATTATAAAAATTCTTTCACAATCATAAAGCTACACCATTAAGGAATGAACAAAAAGTTAAGAGAAAAATATAATTAACACCCAACGAAGTGGGCATGGGTCGGCAAATCATTTATAAAAAGCTAAATCCAAATTGAATTTTTAACCCGTTTCTTTTAAATCATTCACTTTTGGACTAGGTTAAATTAAGTAAGATCGTCATATTGCCTTAGGAATTTGGTGTAGCATTTTTTTCGGAACTTCTATAGACACCCTGTATATTTTTATTCCAGTATTAGTTGTATAACTAACCTTATTTTGCTACAAGCACCATGAAAATTTTACTTAATTTTTAGGTATTTGAACAATATTATAGTCGAGTCGTTACCATCAAATAAGAGAAATTATAAAATTATCAAGTATGCGTTGACGCCAAAATTTTATTACGCCACTTGTCGGCGCTTTTTGCGCTGATAGTAGGACAAAGCGAAGCGGATGATAAAGGGTTTTTTTATAAAAACGAGTGGTGGGTTATGTTTTAATGGTTTCTCTTATTAATTTTCAACAACTTATGAAAAAGCACAAATTCTTTATTGACTTCGTTTTAAAGTTTTGTATTACTAAATTGTTCTTTTTATGTAAAATTTACTCAATAATTTTCTGAATGCGCCCATTATGTTTATAGGGCAATTTGCCTTTGCTCCAAACTTGTATCTATTAGATTATTTGGTTCACACTATATCGCGAAAAATTTAAAACAAAACTTTCTTCTAAGAGCAAAAATTAAAAATATTATCACTGAACCGAGACATCCTCCCGGCGAGCCAATACATGTCCAGTACTTCATGCAAATTGGCCATTTAAAAAATTGATCCGTGAAGAACGCACCTGTCAATTCGTCAGATCAAATTGCTACTTACAGCTTGAATATAAATATCCCTAATGAGATCAGTAAGTCCAAGGCAGTACTTTTACAGTTGGATGCTTGTTCTAAAGCTTCTGGTTCCGGCCTGTCCTTTCGAGTCGGTACTGCCACAAGCGACAGAAAACCGTTGGTTCTAACCAGGAAAATTGTAGTCGTTATTGAGATAGGTCAGTGGTTGGTCAGGTAAAGTAATTTGTTTGTTTAATCTTGTCTAAAGATGTTTTGATTTGATTTGTGATTTTTTGTGCCTGGGTCAGCAATAAAATGACCCTCATAATAAGAACCCTTTTAAAACGTAAGTAATACTAAAAGAACTATAAGGGATATTTTTCTAATTCTTCTGTCTTACAGCTGCTAACAAGCTTGTGTAACAGCTGACGTCATTATAATGTGAATCGAAAAAATAAAAGCGCTTACCGCCAAGCTGCCAATGACAAATTACATAAAAAATAATAATATAACCTAAAAAATAGCAACTCACATGGTTTCCCACGCATACTATTGTTATTGTTATTAGTATATATTTAGTCAATTTTTTTGACTTTTAACCTCAAATTTGGCTATATTTCCCCCTCCTTGTTTTTTCATCCTGTTAGACAGTGGTTAGACATCTCCCGACGCCGCTAACAACCGCTGTGAACTGCTGTAAGACTGACGTCATTAATTTGTCAAAAAATGAAAGTGCTTGTAAGCAGCTAACAAAGAAAATATCCCTTTGGACTTCCATTGTCTTTATTTTAACTGTTCACACTAGGGATGCGCGATTTTCATCGATGGTGGTATGAAAACATCGATGGTCGATGTTTTGCCATCGATCGTCGGGTATTGAAAACATCGATTTTTCTGCGGCATTTTAGCAAACAATTAACCTAGGTGTAATTAAAAGGATTTAGTAAATATTGCCTATTTTTCTCACCAGGGTAGTTATTTAAAATAGGGTATACGCATATTATATACTTCTTTGCCGATTCAAGTATTTCTACAAAGCTAATATATAAAATTAATAAATCTCAAAGTCGGTCTATATAGGGTCGCGACATATGGCTTTGACGTGTTATGACGTCACATTTCCCATTTTTCGGCCATGTTATTCAGTGCCGGAGATATACAGTTTATTGTATTAGTAGAACAACCGTTTACACAACAGTTTTTAATTATTATTAAGTTGTAAATTCTTTTACTTTAAATAAAAAACATTTGGAATTACATCTTTCAACAAATATCACTTCCAAAACAATGCAAAATGAAATGCGCAAATTCTAGACACCACTGGATAGATCATCAACTTTGATTTTACCCAGTCTTGCCAACTTTTCTCCGTGGAGTGCCCTTACTTGCGTCCCCGACCTCGAACCGCCTAAAAGTTGAGGATGTGTCGCAACCTTATAAATATAAACTAACCTTGAATAAATCTTAACTGCGAAAAAAGTATGTTAAGAGACGGGCAAGATCAAAATTTTTGTGTGAGCAAGATACATTTTGCGAGGCCCTTATATCCGCGAGGCCCTTTTTTTTGACAAATACCATCGTAGGAAAAAACATTGGGGAGCAACAAAAAGTCTTTACCTTTTCTGCGGCCCTTTACTTTTTTACTTTTGGTAATGTAAAATCTATGGCGCGAGGCCCCTCCAGCCGCGAGGTCGTAGACGATGGCCCACATCGCCCACACCCTTCACCGCCTCTAAATGGCAAAAGCAAAAGATTCTATAAAACGAAGCCGTTTACCAGTAATGTTTTTTTGTAGCAATGCTCGACGTATGGAAGATAAAGTGTCGCTGCTATTTGGCTGCGCTCTAGGTGTTTGGCGGTACACTACAGTAAAAAAGGAGGCAACGCCATTTAATTTTTTTTATTATTTAATTTGTTTTATTTTACCGCCGCGCAGTCGCTAAGGAGTTAAAAATTTTTATTAAGAATCAAATTATGCGTAGGTAAAGAGTTTTTTTTCATTTTTATTATTGGACCTTCCATCATCGATGTTTAGGAAACATCGATGCTACTTGTTCAATGTGTGTACAGGGTGGGCCGTTTATCTTGGGACACTACCTTATCTCAGAAACTATAGCAGATGAAGCCAAAAGTTAAATACAAAAGTTAATGGGGGTGTTACAAACCTTTAATTTATTTAAATGTTGTATATACAGGGTGTTTCATTATTCGTGGGCGAGTATCAACTTTCTTATTTTAAATGGTAACACCTGGTATATTATTTCATTTTTGAATTCTGCACGAAATTCTAGACATATCTTGTGTATAATGTCCTATACCTAAGTCTAACCTTTTTTGACATTTTAATTTTTATGCGAAAAATGACGTTTGCAAGCCATAAAATATCTGCCAATTTCTTCATTCGGAAGCATTTATTGTTTCACTTCAGTAAGCTTTGTTGTAGACAAAGGACTCAAATAACGGATTTTATACGCAATTTCGATAACTATTAATACAGGGTGCGCGAAAAATAAGATTAAAAATAAAATTTGAAAAACTGCGAAAAAACGTTTTTTCTTAATGGAAACTACCTATTTTTATAATGTTGTCCTATTTAGCATTAAAAATTAAGGCAATTTTATATAAGGTTGTCTATGCCTAAAATTTTTACTTTTTGAAATATTTTTATTTACTTCCACTACTCTTGCTACGAACGATCATAACAAATTAATGACTTACAAAGGATAATAACTATTGCCACAGGTGTTTATTATGCCCTCCATTTTTAGCAATCCAAGTAGTATAAAGGGTGGTTAGGCGCGCTTGTGGCTGCTCCGGTTGTATCGGCAGCGTCGATAACCGGAGTTAAGCAGTGAAGTGCGCGCCCATAATTTGGATGGGTGACCGGCGTTGTCGGTTTTGGGCAACGGCACGCGGTGTTCTGCTCGGGGGTGAACGAACGGACCGAGCAGCAATCATCCAAGTTATGGAATGAATGGTGTGTGAATGGGAAGGAGTAGGGGTCAAGGTACAATAAGCTTTTAGGCTGCAGTGCACCACCTAGGAGGGCGATCGTCGGACCTGGGTGGGATGACCCCGAAAGGGCGAAAAAAAAAGTATAAAGGGTTTCTAAATACATAATGGCATTTCTAACAGATTCAGTCCCATTTAAATATTCGATACCTTCTCTTATCCAACGTTTAAGTTCCTCGGCATTTGATGGTTTTTGTTTGTAAACTAGATTTTTAAGCGTACCCCATAGAAAACAATCTAGGGGGGTTAAGTCAGGGCTCCTTGGCGCCGCCTTAATGAAAATTCTGTTATCTAATGTCTAAGATCCAGGGTCCGGTTTTTATTGTTCGATATATAACTTTCTAACATATCTATATTTTCCTCCGTGGTAAACATTAGTACGTAACCAAGCGAATAAACAAAATTTAGAAACGATAAATAAATAAATCAAGATGTGTCAAAAAATATTTGAATTATGACAGTAATCAACAACAAAGGACGCGTCCAAGGGGACACCGTTCTAGCATTTGTTTGTTCAAACGCCGTCATGGCCACCTCACAGTAACTGCTTATACGGCAACAGCATATTATTTGTGATGTGAGACGAATGTTTAAATGGAAATATTTAAAAAAGTAAAAATATTACCCATAGACAACCTTATATAAAATTGCCTTAATTTTTAATGCTAAATAGGACAAGAATAAAAAAATAGGTAGTTTCCATAAAGAAAAACGTTTTTTCGCAGTTTTATTTTTTTATTTTTCGCGTTATTTGAGTCGTTTGTCTACAACAAAGCTTACTGAAGTGAAACAATAAATGTTTCCGAATGAAGAAATTGATAGATATTTTACAGCTTGCAAATGTCATTTTTCTCATAAAAAAATTAAAAATGTCAAAAAAGGTTAGACTCAGGTATAGGACATTATACACAAGATATATCTAGAATTTCGCGCAGAATTCAAAAATGAAATAATATACCAGGTGTTCCATTTAAAATAAGAAAGTTGATACTCGCCCACGAATAATAAAACACCCTGTATATACAACATTTAAATAAGTTAAAGGTTTGTAACACCCCCATTAACTTTTGTATTTAACTTTTGGTCCCATCTGCTATAGTTTCTGAAATAAGATAGTGTCCCAAGATAAACGGCCCACCCTGTACAAAGTTTGTTTATGTTTATATTGATAGTACGAGGTCAAACGTGGACCCTAAAATATTGTTTTTAGCTTTTCCCTCAATGTTGCTTAAAACTTTATTACTGTAACGTTGCATTTTTAATTTAAAATCACCTGCAATTTAAAAATCAACAGAAACTTTTTTATTCTGTATTTAACGTTCCGTCAATAAAAACATCTATCTATTTTGAAATACAAAACCCTATCAAATATGAAACTTATTAGCAATTAATACGTTTATAAATGAAGCGCAACTCAATCCAACCCTTCATAAAATCGATAACCCTATAGCAGGAGGAAACCCTCCCCTAAATTTACCCCAAACGCAAACACTAAAATACACCCCTTGCTACTGCTGATATCCTGCTATTCGAGACGTCAATCGCGCGAAAGCTTGGAGAATTTTCCAGCTTTCCCTAACGCCTTTTCATTTTCCTCATGGAAAAACACATTTCCATGGAGCGTTCCTGTTGTAAGCTTTTAACAACGTGTATTTGAAACATGTAACTGTCAGGAATGTCTGCTGCTTTATTCGGTTTGGGGTGAAAAGCGTCAGCAACAAGTTTCAGTGGAGGCGGGGCGTACTCTTGCTAATTCCACAGCATAGGGTTTATAAATACTTTTAAAAGTAGGGATTTTTTTTATAATTTACAGAAAATAATTTTATACAGGATGTCTCAAATAAGTTGAATCCAAAACTTCAACGTCGAATAACTTTTGAAGGAGTAAATTTATTGAAAATGTTTAAAAGATTTTTTGGAGCGTATCAAATTTCCTTTGAAAGTATGTATTGATTTTATTTAAATATTGATATTTGTAGTAGTAACACATGTTCAAAGTCAAAGAACGATTACATGAAAACGTCTTATATGACGACAATTTACGAAGAGTAGGGAATTTAATTTTCTGTATAAATGTGTGTTGGTAAAATTCTTCAGATTAACGAATTTTAAGTTTGGCATAAAAAAAAGATTGTTGTCAAAAAACTGTTGGTCGCGTTGATAGACCTTATAATTAAAATTAATATTAGGGGTTCTTACACAATACAGGGTGTTTTTTAACAACGGTACGAAACTTTACGGTGTGATTTTATGTAATAAAGTTCCCATAAACATATAACCGGAGTTGCTTCCTTATGTAGGTTAAATTATTTGTAATATGCTTATGTCAATTTGGAAATAATTTGGTCTATTTATTTAAAGTAATAAGGCGCTTATTTAGCCCTAACCAGATTTTTATTATTGGGTCCAGTGGCATCTCAGTGGGCATCACAACATATATTATTGAGGAAAAACATACGCCACTGACTTTTTTCACGTTTTTATATATTTTTTTATAACTAAGCAATTAATAATATAACTTCTTAGTCTTTTGTATTTTTGTTTTACCTAGCTTTGTTTTAAGGGAAAAAAGATTAAAGCCACTTTAATTTCTTCTAAAAAGTACTCATAGCAAAGAAACAAATTGTTTGCTTTAAAATAAATGAGTACTCGTGTATTTTATCGAAAATTGTCATTTTCCTTATGTACTCAGGTTAAATTGTTTATTTTTTAATTTTGGATTTTATTTTATGCTGTTTATGGATACTTTTTAGTATCGCTTAAAGTGGCTTCAATTTTTTTCTCGAAAACAAAGCAAGATATAAAGAAAATACAAGACACTAAAGAGTTGTATTATTAATTTCCTAATTATAAGAATAATATGAAAACGTCAAAAAAGTCCGTGGCATACTTTTTTCTATATAATATGAGTTGCGGTGCACACTGAGACGCCCCTGGACCCAATAATAACAATCTGGTTAGGGCCAAATAAGCTTAAGATAAATGTACCAAAATTTATCCAAATCGGCCCAGGCGTATTAAAAATATTTAGAAAAAACTGATTTTTTCTTAAATTTAAACGCCCTCTATCTCAATAGGGAAGCAACTCCGGACATATGTTCAGAGAAACTTTTAGAAAACACCCTGTATTTTTTATCATCATCAATGATATTTGCGCAGTATTTAAACAAAAAGTTATTTTTTAAACAGGGTATTGTATATTTATATACCGGGTGTCAAAAAATTTATTAGACAAGCCGTTACTCCTAAGAATAAGACAGATCAAAATAAGACTTGTAAGAGGTAAATCATATAGCCAAAGAAGAGTTTATGCATATTTTTTACTTTCGAGTCACTTACCTCCTAAAATTTTTCGTATTTGTTTAGAAACACCCTGTATAATTGATTGATTGATTACCTGTTGCTTTTAAACGTTAATGCAATAGTATAAGTTATATCGTAAATCGTGCTTATTATTCGCAAATCAAGTTGTCACACTAACAATACAAAACCTACTCTAAGAGTAAGAAATGTCCCATTGAACGCACTAATTGGTTGTTAACAAAATAACAAGCAACAATTTTGTAACTGTGCAGGGGAAAAAAATTGAAAATAAATAAATCTGATAAAATTAAAAACTAAAAGTATAAAGATGTACTTTAAAATGGATTAGGTGTAGCCTTAACTTTTTTTTATTGTACAAAATAAATAAAAATGTCAGTTTGTTGGGCAGTCGACTGCCGACCAATTGTATTTTGTCTCCGTCGGTCGCGTTGGTTAGCGGAGAGCATTTATAAAAATTTGATATAACCGCTCGGTAAAAATAGAACTGCAAAACAAGTGGATTAGAAATAAAAGAACTAATTGACTTATTGGAAAATATTAGATACGTATTATATTTAATTAACCAGTGGGTTCAATTCACGAACGTATATATTGCTTCATCATGGGTGAGAAGGGGGAGGGAAATTAAGAGCTAAAAAAAATTGGTAATTGTGTCCAAAAATTTTTGAAGAGCAAAAAAAGTCCTCACTTTAGAAAACTCATCTATTTTACAACAAATTCTACTTGTTTGTATTTCCTCCTTCTTGTTTACTACTTAAGGGAGTGGTTCACATGACCATAAACATTTACAAATAAAGGACTTTTTCAAACAAATTTTTCTTCTTACTTATGCTAAGGGCGGGGGGAGGTTCAAACCTTTAACCCCCCTTTATATACGCCCCTGGTTCAATTGTACAAAAATAATAAGCTCCAAATCAAAAGGCAGATTTTGATAAAACATAATTTTAAGAGTAGCTTACAATTTTTACTCCGCGTTTTATTTTTTACGATAAAAAGTTATTTAATTAATATGTATTATGTTAAAAATATATAAATAAATAATTTTTGTGTTTAAAAAGAACCACGTTTTAATTTGGACCTCCTCAAATAATATATAAAAACGCATCGTTAAAATTTTATGTTTATTAACGTTTGGACACAAAATATATCTTGCTTGTTACATGATGGCATTATTACTTTAGTCACAAAATTTGCTCCACCTGCTGCGCCTGACTGCGCACAAAGAATTTTGTTGATTTAGATCAGGTGACCTAGGTGGCCATTCAGTATGTCACCATTCTTTATCCAGATTTTATTATTAAAGCCAAAAAACCGCAATGTAACTTTTTCGTTGGCACACCCTGTATTACTCACAAAACTCCATGTATCTGTTCATATTTCCCTTGAGGCCATCCCACACACCGTTTTGATCGATAAAGTAAAACGATTTTTATTAATCGCTCGATCAGGAAGGAAGATTCATCGAAATAAATTTCAGATCACATTGTGCGGCTCGCTTTCCAATTTCTTGATTTGAGACGCTATTCAAAATTAAATTATTAATTAACTTATGCTTATTACGGGTCATTAGAAGTAATTTTTTATTGATGACTTCAGTGGTGTAGTAATAATAATATTTTAAAAATATATTTATCAGGTCAACACTTGTATTTTAAAAATTACTTGCTGCCCGTATACCAAGGGTTTTTCACAGGTGGTTCCCCCACTATAACTTTTTTACCTTTTACGCTAAAAAGTAAAATTCGGTATATCGTTATTTGACATAATTGTGAATTGGTTAGTGAATTCGCTTGTTTTTATAATTTCTGGTTTAACCGGAAATGACTGCTACTTTTAAATGGCACCACCGGTATATTTTATCTTATTTCGATAGAATATATGGTTTTGAAAACAATGATACCTTATATGTCATTTTTTGGCACTTCTGCTATCAAAAATTTATTGTTTTCAATTTCAGTCTAGAGTGCCATGATGAGTTAAAAGCGGTTTATTTTAAAGAATTTATGGTTGTTCAAGTAGCAAGTAGCCATGGAAAAGTATAATTAATCGTCTTTGATTTTTAATGACTGACTACATGAAAATACTATTTTTACAGTTATAACTTGTAATGGAACGAGGGTAGCTCGTTAACAAATCCAAAAAAGCATTATATTCCGAATAATTTGATACCACATAGGCGCTATTTAGATAAGACTTTTCTACAAAACACATAATAAATTCATGATTTATTATAGTGGTTGGTTTAGAATCATTTTATTACATGGTTTTTGAATAATTACCTTTCCGAAATACCGCCAATGTGGTAGCAAATTAGTCGGAATAAAATGCTTTTTAGGGTATGCTATCGAGCCACCCTCGTTCCATTTGAAAAAAAGGAGTTATGACTATAAATAGGATTTTACAAACTTTGACTCCGTCCTAAGAAGTCGTAAAAATTAAAAGACGAATAAATTTATTTTTCCATAGCTTCTCGAGTTAAAATATACCGTTTTAGCTTAATCATGACACTCTAGATTGAAATTTAAAAAGATTGTCTGAGGTGTCACTGTATTCAAAATAATTCTATTGAAATAACATAAAATATACTGGTGGTGCCATTTAAAATTTGACAGTAGCGGTAATTTCCGGGTAAACCGGTAGTTATAAAAAACAAGTGACATTAACCAATCCATAACTATGTCAAATAACGGCACAAAATTTCATTTTTTTATATCAAAACATAAAAAAGTTATATGGAAGAACCACCTGCCTGGCGTAACTTGCCATTGAACCTGGAGGGGGCCTAGGGGCGGCCTTACAACCCCTTGGGAGGGGCCCGGACGCCGCTAAAACTTTATAGGTACACATGTACATTATTGATACATCTGGTAAAATTTTCTGAGGGGCCGGCCCCTCTTAGTTACGCCAATGATCAGCTGTGAGTGACACTTGCCATGATACATTATTTTTACATACATAAAACATATACGTCATGACAACTCGATTTGTTCAATGGACTTTTAATGTGTTGAATACTAGCAGGTAGCGATTAAACAAAGAATAAATACCTCTTAAACTTACTGACTGCTTATGTGTAGTAAATAATAAAATTCAATTTTAGTTTGAATGAGAAACCAATAGACTAGTATCAAGGTAAACGTTAAACACAGAATAATTCAGTTATGACGAAAAAGTTTTAGTTGATTTTAAAATTGTAAGTAGCTAAAGAGTAAAAATACAATGTTACAGGGCTAAAATTAAAAACAAACATAACATTTGGAGAAAATCAAAAACAATATTCTACGGGGTTGTCTCGCTTTAAACGTCTCCTTTCCACGCATTGGCAAAATTAACCCATAAAAGTTTTGAGGTGGCACAACGTGTATGTATGCCAATGTCAATAAAAGCTAGTAGCTCTAATTCGAACAATCCACGAAGGCTGAAAGCCTAAATACTAACGGGTCTTGGGTGTCATATGCGAGGTAAGAGGGAGTTTGTTAAAACGGACTTTAATAGTTAAAGATTTGATAGAGAAAAAAGTCCTTCGTGGGCAGTAGATTTTAGACTGTAAAAGCTCTTTAGGAATAAAAAAACAAATAAAGTGGGAAGTTTGTATCATGTCCAGTTGGACAGTATAGGAGTGCATACGTCTGGCACTACTTCTTCAGCAGAGATGCAACAGAAGAAATTATACAATAATTACATGTTGTATATTATTTAGACGATAGGGAATTATTTTCATTTGTCTTACATACCGAAATAGGTATTATCCTAACAAGTGCGAAAAGTTATACTTTCCCGCACGCGAACTGCCGATGACCGAAGGACGCGAAGCGGAGTTCGGGCAAGCAGTTAAGTGCGGGAAAGTTACTTTCCGCAAGAGTAAGGATCAATATTTTTTTACAAGAATGAAAGAGACAAATAACAAATATAGTTAAAAACTATTCAACACTTACACTTTAAAGAAACGTCGCGACTAGTGACATTTAAATCACTTAACTGTTTACGAGTATAACCATTCATAGCAACCTTATAACCATGTCACTTAAGCAGGTAAGCTTGTTATTGCTTTAAGTCAGAGATGTTTCAAATAATATTTATTTAATAATATATTTATTTCGATGCAAAATAATTTTTATTTTTTTATTACTCTCATATGGTACAAAAAGATAAAGGTACTAATGTAGTAATATACCGAAAAAATCTTATCGGAGAACACAAGTATTTACATCAGTGGCGTTCGTGCCGGCACATATTTATATTTAGCGAAATAGACTGGACACCACTGGATTTGCAAGAAGTAAAAACCACTATCCTAGAGCCAGATTGATTCTCTTTAAAAAATGCCTTCTTTTTGTTTAAAATTTTAAGTTTTAATTAAATGCTAGAAATGATTTTCTTGTGCTGGTCAGTGTAAATGTGACCTTTAACAAAACATCGCAAGCACCAAAACTCATCTTAATATGTTAACTAATTTTTAATAAAAACAAGGTAGTCAAGACGGAAAATTTTAAACACACAGTTTCGTGAAAATGAAGCATTGTCGGACCTATGACCTATTTGTTATTTAAGGATATTTAATCTCAGGGCCGGCTCAAGGAAAAGTGCCGCCTGAGGCGGCTACAATTTTGCCGTCACTACAAGGAACTAAAATTTGAGATTTAAAATGTTTGAAGAGCAAAAACAAAAGGTCCTCTCCTTTATTTATTGCATTCTTTTCTAGATTCTAAAGACTTCATTCAACGCATTGATTTTGTTTCCTCCTTCACACATAACGTATTTTTGAAAAGCAAAAAAAATGCCCCACTTTTAAATCCCAAGATCATTATGCCGCCTTACAATCATTTTGCCGCCCCTATAAACATGCCGCCTGAGGCGGTCGCCTCACCGGCTCACCCATCGGGCCGGCCCTGTTTAATCTGCCCTTTAATTTTTCTAACAACATTCTGTTGTAATACCTATTTCTATTCTATGCATATTTTTGAAGTGTACTATTCGCGTTATCATAAAATAATCATATCTCCGACGCTTCTGCTTAATTTTACCCATCTGATTGAAGTAAGCGATACCTTCTTTTTAAGTGACCTGTTTGTAATGGTTATAATTACCTTTTATCGTTGCACAATCGTTTTAAGTACTTCGAGACAAGAAAAGTCAAAAGATTAATATAATAATAAGAAAAGTGTTCGTAAGCCTTTTATCTTTTGCTGCGTAAAAAACTGCTTAATACTTTCATAAAATAGTTCCGGGAGATCTCACTATTCATTTAAGTCTTTATACTTAGTAGTAATAATAGCCATAATGAGCTCTTTTTAAAGTTAAAGAATAAGGATTATAGTGTTTTATTCCTTTTTATAGTACTCTGATGCATGGTGTACAGGATGCTTAATTTGTATTTTTTGTCCCCCCAGTAACGAAATTTTTACAAACTTTTGATTATGACCCTAAAAATATTAATAAAATAACTAAACATTAATTTGAAAATTCCACACCACTATTTTTTGACCAATCTTATGTGTAATTTTAGTTGCATTACCATGACAATCCGATTATTTTTGGATTTTTTTCTCCCGGGGTAATCTGAAGCGAATTATAGTGGACATTTTTTGACATAATTATAGAATTTATTTTAACGTCGCGCCTGTCATTCACATACATAATTAAAGCAAATGGTATTTTATCAGTTGTAGTAACTTAGAGTAACATATTTATTTGTATACAACTACAGTTGGTAAAATAATATCTTAGGACTGGAGCAAAGTAGGTCTATATAAGGTCGCGACATTCGGCCATATTGCTTTGACGTGTTATGACGTCACATCTCCCATTTTTCGGCCATGTTGTTCAGTGCCGAAGATATACAGTTTATTGTATTATTAGAACAACCGTTTTACACAACAGTTTTTAATTATTAATAGGTTGTAAATTCTTTTACTTTAAATAAAAAACATTTGGATTTACATCTTTCAACAAATATCACTTCCAAAACAATGTAAAATGAAATGCGCAAATTCTAGACGCCACTGGATTGATCATCAGCTTTGTTTTTACGCAGTCTTGCCAACTTTTCTCCGTGGAGTGCCCTTCCTTGCGTCCCCGACCTCGAACCGCCTAAAAGTTGAGGATATGTCGCAACCTTATAAATATAAACTAACCTTGGGACTGGATTAGCACAAGTATGTAATTGAAGAGCAACCAGAAGTTAGTTATAAGTCTACAAAAAATCATAATGTACTTTTTTTAGCAACTATAGTAATATAAATTTAATAAAATACAAAAGAATAAACAATGTTAAAAATTAAAATTATATAAATTTGCAACTACAATTGGTAAAGAAAATAGTTATTTTATGTTACATTTTTAAAGCTTGTGTCAAAGACACATACATAAATTTAAAATAATATTAGTGAAAGCCAATTTGGTGTGAAATTTTTATACTGAATACTACACGCTCTTAAATTATCCCAGGAAATAAATTAAGCACTAGTGGTATTACAAGTTAAAATTTCCACACTGAAAAATACATTAAAAAATCTTAGGTTACTGTAAACTTGAGATTAAGATCAATCAGATACATTTTTTGCTATTGAAAATAAGTGTTAGAGCTCTTTTAAATTGTAGTATGGCCCGCTCTAGTTTTTAGCGCCCCTAACATAAAACATGTGTTTAATAATAAATTAATCACCCCTAGTATTACCTATGAGCTCCTAGTAACAAGAAAGACATTCCTCCACCATGAATATGCAAAACGTCTATGTATTTTGTTTACTAACAATATACATATCTCCATTTTAAAACGTGTGTAGACCCCAGAATCAGCATTTTTTTTTCATTATGTTACAACAATAAAACAATATATACCCAAGGTAAAAAAGCAGGTTACATAACGGTTTCTCCATGTATTAGTAAAACATAAGTTTTCAAGGGATGAAATTTGGGTCAATGAGCCCTAATGGTAGAAGTTGTAAAAAGTAAAATTTATTTTTGTCCAAACCTTAATAAAAATATTTATGGACGCCCTTAATCGAGTCAAAGTTTCAGTTTGTTGTAGTATTTTTTTATATAGTATTTTTTTGTAAAACCCACTGTTAATACAAAAAAACTATGCATTATTCGAAACCATTAAGAAGGACACAACGACACAACACAAATAAATTCAAACACTAAAAACCTCTAAGAAGACAGGCATGCCAAGAGCCTTGTCTGGCCCTCGTACGAGTAAAACTTACGGGCCCCCTTAATTAAAAAAAAGACGAAGACCAAAATAAAAATTCTTTTCTTACTAAAAACATGGTTTTGTCATCCCGCGCGGGTACCCCCGTTCAGTCCGGGCCCCAGTAATTTGTACCGCCTTTAACCCCCTCTGGTCGGACCTGTAAGCAAATATGTATAATACGTATGCGTATACTGTATCTAATTCAAACCGTTCATAGGCAAAAGTAGAGCAATAACAAAGCAGGACCGAGGCACAGTGCGTTGAACGATAGGAATTTCGGAACAAAAATCGTATCAGTCTTATTGTATTAAAATAGTTATGTTAATAATAATTGAGTAGGGAACAGTGCTCTGCTAATACAGAAAGCAACACTGTAATATTATTATACATTTAAGACATTATTAAACATATTACACATTTAAGTTTTTATGAAAATATTAATCTTGGAATTTTCGTCCACATATCGACGCACTGTGCGGTGTGTCATCTTGTTAACATGCCGAAATTATTATTTTTTTCTACACTCGTTGGACCGTCCCTTTTTCACTCGTTGCCTGTGAACCTTTTAACCTAACTGATACGGTATTTATTGATAAATTAATTAGTTCTTCCTTGTCTAATCCATTAATTTTGCAATCCTATTTTTTACCGAGCGATATTAGAGAATTTTCATAAATGCCGTCGTTGTCCACTGCGTGCTGCGAAGAAACAATACGTCGTTCGTCGACTTTTTAATAGAATACGTTTACATGTTTTTTTTTTTAATTTCTGAAGCGCGCATATGTTTCTTTTTCTTTGGATTTAATGCGGCAATGTTATATAAAACCGTAAAGTCAATTTAAAATACGGCCAAGTAAATAAGCTTGATTCTGTATTAAGAAAGTTTTCTCCTAGCAATAGATTTGTAGTTGTTTTAAAGGATAAATTTCTTTTATGTTTTGGTTTTAAAAAATAAATTATCTAGGTGAGTCACTAACCAAAAACCTTAACACGAGCTGCACCCGTTAGCCTATCTACATTTATACACGCATTATCTATGAATATGTGTAATATGTGTATGAAGTAAACAAGTTTTAAATTAAACGTGCTTTGTCTAAATTCTAAACTCAATATCCCGAAAAAGACCATTCCCTTAAGGGTATCCTTGAAATAAAGGCTTCAATACGTGCGACCCTTTCCATCAGGCAAACAGAAGAGCAAATCGGAAAATTTTCCAATCTCAATAGCTTTTCCTTCATGGAAAGCATTAAAGGTTCATATGTAGATCCATATGTGGAAAGTTTTTTAAAAACTAACGGACCTTACAAGGACTATAAAACACCCAACCTTTGTGCACCATCCAAGAAACGATTTTCAAGGAAACAGGTTACGTCATTCACTGTCCTTTTATCAGGACTTCATAGAATTAAGAAACGAAAATTCTGGATTTTTGAAGTTTCCTGCAAAACTTTTATTTCCTGGTATTAAGGCAGAAATTTAAGATTTCTAATGGGCTTTTTGTGATCTTAACAAAAAACAGGCTTGTGTTGCCTTATGTTTGATAAATATGAGGACACGTTTATGACTTGCAGGTTACGTTTACGTGTGTGAATGTAGCAGGAAGGCAGTAGTGTATAGCAGATATATTGTTGCATTTGGATATTTGTATTCTATAGTTTTCCTAACGCTGCATATTTTGTTGGACATATTTAGGGATCAAATTATTAACTTTTCAAGAATGCAAATCCATAAGATTTCAGGAAATCAGGTTTAAATATTTATTTTTTTTCATTATTATCAATACATGCATCCCCCTTATAAAAATCTACTCGGTGTAACAAAGAAGGGATGGGTGTTTATCGATTGGGCGGGTGTGTGAAGAGGGAGGAGATTGGAATGCGGAACAGCGACGTTGGGAATTTCAGGTTAAAGAATTGCGTGTTCCTGCAGCAGGAAAGCAGAAAATAAATAGAGGGTTTGCTATTGATTAGGTCTTTAAAGAAGGGACAAACAAAATAACATATATATGTAATTTGTGAACTAACACACGTACATTTTTGCTAAAAGATTTGCCTATCATATCTTGATAAATTGTGCAAATGTGCAAAAACTTTTAGAAAGCTCTCAAGAATAGCTTTTAGAAATAATATTATTATTATTTCATTATGTACCATCATATTGTTTTAGTCAAATTATGTAAATATGTTTAAATAATATTTTTATAAAATACCCAACCCTTGGGCATATTTTTTAAATAGACTTTTGTGTATATTTTGTTTATTTTTACTTATTGTGTCTATCATAACCTAAATAATTGTGTCAGAGTTTTTTTATCATGTATTTAGCTTATTTGAGACAAAATTTCATAAAAACCAATTGTTTACGAAATTTTTCTTTAAATATATGAGGCAGCTGATTTCAAAGTGTACAGGGTGTCGCGTTTTCGTTGACCTTGCAAGGTATAGCGAAAACTAAAAGAGGTAAAATAAATCTGATTGCACAACCTTCATTTTAATTTCTGAAACAAATTTGGTGGTAAAACTTAATCATGGCTAACTTGATTCGTTTTGGAGAGACAGAGTGTTTTTTAAAATTTTGTTGATTTGGGCAGACACTTGTAACTCGCTTGATATTAGAGATAGAAAAAAAGGTAAACAGAAAAGTTTTAGGGATTTTTACGTAGAATTCAGTGGCGATATTATATTTTTTTGGTGACTTTTATTTTAAAGTTATAACACAAAGTTGATTTTTTTTAATGGAACACCCTGTATATTTTATCATCATTTAAAAGATCTCCTTAAAAGCTCTATAAAAGACCATCTTTTAGCTTTCGGTATACCCTGCAAGGTCAACGAAAGGCCGTCACCCTGTACAATCACTAAAATAAGATTTTTATGTTATATTTAATTAAAAATAAACAAAGAACATATACATTGAATGTAATGCAATCTTTCTTAAGTTTAAACAATCTGTTATGGATGTAGTCATGGCCTAGAAGGTAATTTATTTAAATTTAGTGCTAAAAAATACAACTATTGAGACATTTATGTCACTGTTGTATTAAAAGTAGAAACAGAGATTGTACACTTTGAAAGTAGTCCCTCACATTCTGACTGTTATTTATTCCGTCCTTATAATACAATATTTAATTTGTTAAAATTTAATAACTTGAAAAAAATATTAATGGATAATAATTACTTGGGTCTAATTTTTATAACATATCTTTATGCTTTTTTATTTTTCTTTCTATAAATATTTAAAGTTATTTAGGTCAACTGAATAAACAGTAAAAAATTTACTAAATGAATGATTATTTATATTTATTAAATTGTGTATTTATTTTTCTGTCTTAATAAATTTAAATTATTTTACAATATTTTTGTATATTGTATAACCAATATTTTAAAACTAGTATAAGTATGTACCAAAATAATGAAAAAATACTTGCATATCATACTTTATGATATTATGAGCTAAAGCTTTAAGGCATGATCAAAGGGATTCGTTGGTCACACATCGACCTTTAAAACTAACAGGAACTCATGAAGGTTTTGCAGGAATTTATTTACAGTTTGGGGATGATATAACGACGATAGTTTAATAATAAATATATTGTCATAAAAATAAATAAACAGTCAGAAAATAGAATGATAAATGATCGTATTTACCGAAAAACCGTATTCAATAAACTGGACCAGACTTTTTTTTATTATATCGAAAATATTTAAAAATACTTTTGGATTAAACTTCAATGTAAAATAACTTTTAAAGAAGTGAATTTATTAAAAAATTATAAGAAACCTTTTTTGTAACGCATCAAATTTCTTTTAAAATATTGGAGTCATTTAAATACTGATATTTGTAGTAGTAACAAAGATCCAAATTCAAGAAGCAAAATGGAAAAATAGTTCGTTGTTCAAAGCTCGATTACATGGAAATGGTTTATTCGACGACAATTTACGAAAAGAGCTTTTTAGAGCTTAAAAAAGGGCTTCAAATATACTAATAAAGCATGTTGTAAATCCTTTTTTTTGTAAATGGAAATAAAATATACAGTTTGTAAAAAAATTAAATCGACTTCAAAACAATAGTGAAATTCACTAAAAAGGATAAAATATATAAAAAAAAATAAAAAAGAGGTCGGGTAATACCATATTATGGTATTAAAGCATAAAAAGCTTTTGTTTATTTAGTTATTAGCCCCAGCCTACTCAGCCTGCTGGTAAATCCAGCACTGTCATCATGAACAATATTTTCGATATATTAAAAAAATTGTGGCCCAGTCTAGTATCCAACATATCTATATTTTACCACTTCTTATAATCACAAAAGGAAATACTGCTTAAATCTATGTGAAAATTTAGAATTTGGTTTTTTATTTTTATCTTTAAAAAAAAATGAAAAAAATACAAAATTTTGATACTTTGATACCCAGTGTAATTTTTGAAATTAAAATATTTACTTTTCCAACTTATTTTGACTTAACATAGAAAAAGTACTCTTATTTTCCATCAAAAGTCTCGGTTTTTTTCAAAAAGTCGGTAGGCCTATTGTTAGTTAAAATCTTTACTTTTCGATGGTGTAAAAAAATATATTACCACGGTAAATTTTTTGAGAACATGAATTTGACAATAGGACAAATGGATCAAAAATTTTAATGTCCAAAAAGTTGTGTATGGCCACTACTTTTGCTTCTTAAAAAACAAGATTCACGTTGGGAAATTTGTTTTGTTTTGTACAGGGGCTCCCAAAACTACAAAAATGTAAAAATGGACATATACATTTTTTTACTAATATAGCAAAATGTCAAATTAAAAAGGTTTTTAGAATAAAATGAGGATCCGATATCTGAAATTTCACATAAAACAAACAAAAAAAATGTTTTTCGTATCATATTATTTTAATCATGTTTTACACCTTTTTAACGTATATATTTGACAAACTTTAACATTAATTATTGTGTTGTTTTAAAACAAGGTAAATTACGTATAAAAGGTAAGAGAAATTTAAATTTAATATTATTAAATTAAATTATTTAAAATAAAGGTAATTTTGTCTTCGTCTATTTTCAGATTTTTTAGTTTTTGGTGCCTCTGTACAAAACACAACAAATTTTTTAACTTGAATCTTGTTTTTTTAACAGCAAAAGCAGTTGTCATACACAACTTTCTTGAACATTTAAATGTTTGGTCTATTTGTCCTATTGTAAAGTCCATCCGTGGACATACTGTAAAAAGAGATTTGTTATTAAAGTAAATTTAAAACCTAAATAATTTTAGAAGAAAACAGTGGCCTCAAGAATGTACGCAAGCTGCTAATTCTGACGGTGACGTTTTATTGACAGCAGCTAATATCTTTTATGTTTATCGGGAAAAGATTTAAAAAAAAAATAAAATATCCTATTTAATACATGTATAAAATATTCACAAAGTATAAATAATTACATGCAATTCTTTTATCTGTAATAATTACAAAAATAATTTAAAAATACCTGCTCTAAACCTATTTGCTTCATTAAAAAATTACTGACCAAATGGCCTGTAAGGTACATAATATAAAAAGTGTATAAGGTTTTATTTCTTTATTTATTTTTTGATAACATTTGAGAGTACCCTGTGATATGTTTGTTTTAATACGAAAATTTTGCATTTTGTGCTTCTGACGGTTTTAATAGGTAATAAGCGCAACTCTTTTAATTTGTTGAAGTTGGGAGCCTTTAAAGAAAGATAAACATGATTCACACCCTTTTTACAAGAACTGTTTGTTTTTTTGTGCAAATAAATTGAAAACAAACTAAAAGAAACCCTAACAGAATTATTATTATCCCTTTTAATATTTCATACAGGTTACACTTTACTATACTTCCCGAACAGAGCAACAGAAATTCCTAAAGGGAAACTTTCTTTCAATCCTACATCTTACAAAATGTTGGAGAAGGCTCTCCTTTCTGATGTTAGTTATTACATTGGGGAAGGTTACACAATAAGGAACTGGGGGAAACAGTTTCCAGGCAACGCAAATTCCAGGTTACACTTTCGCGTGCCCTTTTGCAAGGAAAACAGAGGTCAAAGAAGTTTTTCTGGATACAATCTAAGGAAGGGAATGCTAAAATATCGATTTCTTAAGGGCTCTAGCGTCAAAGATATGTGGTGAGAAGCTGTGATATGTTTTTATTAGGAAAACAAGAATAAAGAGAGGTAAGTCAGGGTATCTTATTGCAGCTTCATGCTGTTCGGGGAAAGCTAGGTTAGCCTACAGGGGATAACTAATATGTAGTTTTAAATAGCGTGATGGAGACATACTCAAAATTTTAATTTTACTATCAAAAATCAAAACAGTTGTCTTAGTCCGGAACAACTCTTAGGAGCATCCTCATGAAAACGAAACCTAAAACATCCTAACAGTAGAAAGAACGTATCTACCAAGTACCATTTGAATGTGGGAAGTCGTTCATTGTTGAAACAAAACGCCCGCTAGATGTAAAAATTATGGAACATACTTAGAAAGGCGAAACATCTAAGTCTGGAATCGCTGACCACGCTTAGTTTTAAAAGCATGCTATTAAGTGGTCGGATGCACGGTTTGTTCACAGGGAACCCCATTGGAAAAAGAGCAAATTTAAAGAAGCAGTCTTAGGTGAACAACGTCACGCTTAATAACACCCAACTCCGTCATATCAACGATCTATTTTAAATATATCATTGGTCACATGTTGATGGGCTACCATACATACTATAAACTTAGTAGCTTTAGGAATTAGTATTAGCACAGAGATAGGACTGCCCGAAGCGTGGTGTGCATAGTTAAACTAAAGACAATGAAAGTCCGAAATTGTTCTAGTATCACTTATGAAAAATTATTGTCTACCATATTCAAACAAAAATATGATTTGCAACCTTTGTCAAAAATGCATACATTAAATTGAAACAAATTCATTCTGTATAATTCCGATTTACTAAACAGTTGTTTACTTATGAAAAGAAGCTAACTCTATGAGCTCTATCGTTTATTTAGGGTTCAACTATACCCTGTCCCGTTACATATAAAAAATTTTATACTAGAAGTTTAATAACTTGTACCTTTTTTCCAGAAAAATAATAATTACCACAACAAAACAGCACAGTATAGTATGTTGCATGATACTAACAAATAAATGTCTTAAGCAATATAGATTATTTACAATAATTTTCCGACAACAATGTGTTTTTAAGTTGTAACTCTTTTAGCATGGGTAGTTCCTATTTCAATTCACCCTCGTATAATGCTTTGAGAATACATATGGCAAACATCTGGTTAGTTTCGTTGGAGAACGATAAAACTGTGCGAAGCTGCAGCTTGGGAAAGCTGGGCAGGTTGTTGGATAGCGCAGCTTTTTACAAGGATACCAGAAGATTAAAAGAGATTTTTTCACGTTTATAAGCTGTAAAAATTCTGGAAATAAAGTCAGTTTTTCCAAAATGTAATAAAAAGTATTAACGGATAAAAATTATTACATGATAGTTATTTTTTTAGAAAACTAAGTAGTCGTGTTTCAAAGTGCTTTATTATTTGATAATGAACTTATTGGGTTTTGAATTTAGGTTACACCAGTCCTGGAGATTATTGTAAAAATACATTTTTGTATCTTTCTCTACAAACATAAAAATTTCTAATAACAGAAATATCCAGGCAGGTTTTGATCTGGCGTGTCCTTGTATTAGGAGAGTAGAAATTTCACCAGGTCATTTCAAATGGAAAATATTGATTCGTAGGGACTAAATTTTCCATGTTTAGAGGATTCCCTTGGGAAACCGCGGCAGGTTAAGGGATGACGTGGAAATTTATCAGGACAACAGAAATTAATGAAGATTTCAATGGAAGAACTGTACATACACAATTGTGGAAGATATCGTTTAGAAGTTGAAGCTTATAATAATTGTAATAATGTAATAAATGTTTTGCTGTTATGATGCAAAAATTAAGCAGAAGATAATTAATTGAAATAAACACCTTTGATGTAGATCAGAGAATAATGTCTTCTTGTATTAGGAAAGCAGCAAGCAAAGAAGTAAATACCAAAATTATATTATGAGCTCGAACATACACAGGCAACAAAAATATATTTAAATAATTTTATTTATATATTTTTTTTATTACATAATTTTTATTTTCTATTTAAAATGCCTTTAAAAAGTATTAAATTAAATCAAGAAACTTTGCAGTCTTAATAATGTAAGCAGTCCTCGCACAAATGTTAAATAAATAAATTTTGATCTTTTCGTTAAAAATAAATTCATAAAAAGGTACCTTTTTGAGCCCGACCACTTATTTTTTTGGTTTTGTAAATTGAACTTTTCGTGTTCAAGAAAGAACCCCACCACTGTCAATAATTAATCATACCATAACCCAAAATACACTCAGTAGTTTATCAGATCATCTCGTATCACCATTGGAGCTCAAGTTTCAATAACCCTTAAACCCTAACAAACATGTGTTCTGACACCAAATTACGGGAAAAAACGGAGCATAAAAAATGAGTTTTGAATAAGGAATTTAAAGCATGTATTGATGATTATCGATCAATATCATAACTTTAATAAATGATGCTGGTTATTTTGATGGTACCGGTCCTTGCTATGGTAATCCACGATTATGTGGTTCTAAATAATTCGAATGGTATAATAAATGGATCTATAACGGGTTATCTTATATTTTTCCTTTATATTTTTTCATATATTGATGCTATTTCATTTAGGAAGTGCATTAATCAATCTAGCCGTTTCGTCATTGTTCAAGAATGGCTTTTATGAAAAATAAAGTCAATTGAGGACTCACCTTTAAGGTGTTTTTACAGTTAAAAATATTTCTTACGTGATTACAATTATCCTTTCTTTTATGTTAAAAAAAGCATAAACATATTTCGTGGAAAAAAATATGGTGCTCTTTTTCTTTCAACAACCGTGAAAATTGGGTGGTTATTTAAGTAAATCCTAAAAATATTGTCACTATACAATTTACTTAACCTAGAAGAGCGTCAAAGGTTGGATAAAAAAATATCTATAAATAATAAGTAAAAAATGTATTTGTGTATTTATTTTATTCTTAAAAATTTTACAAAATAAAAAAAATACTTTTTTTAATTCTGAATAAGTTGCTAAACCTTATTTGGTGTATTCCTTTTCCATTGTAGAACCGTTCTGAACCGTTCTCTGAACTGTCTATAGTGTCAAGAACGTTTCTACAACATAAAAAAATGTCAAAAAATTGTACAAGGAACACTTATAGTGTCGTTCTGGGCGGTTCTGGAGCATAAAAGGAATACAGCAATTGTCAAAACAAATGAGAAAAATACATTTTAACTGTGTTGAATCTAATTGCAAAACAAATTTCAAATGCTGGCCTCCACGAAACAGTTGGTAATTGTCTCAAAAGTTGCAAAGATTTTAAACAATTTTGGTGTTAGGGGTTTATTTTTTAATCACAAACCCGAAAGATTTTTTAGTCAGAAATGGGTCATTTTTAAGACAAACATCATTAAACTTTGTATTCAAACTAACCTCGTTTCGTTTTTTGATAAAGTATAATAAAGAGGTTTATACAAAATTAAGTATTTTGTTTCCTATCGTAAATCGGGACTTTTTGCCATGAAATCGGGACGTCAGGACATAGGGCCTAATAACGGTGACTGCCCCAATATATCGAGACGGATGACAACCCTATTCATGATTAATCCAAAAGTAATTTTAACACGAATAATTTTTGAAGGAAAAAGGGAACTTTATTTCCTTTATATGTGTGTTGGTAAAATTAAAAAGCTTAATAGTTATGCGTTTTGCATTAAAAAAAATGTACCTGTTATGGGGCGTCCATAAATTACGACAGACATTTTAGGGGGGCTCCCCAGGAAAATGTTATGTATTGTTGTTCCTTTTTTGGATGCTCTTTAAAAACTTTTAAGAACAAAATCAATTTCGTTTCGAGAAATTGAGAGTTTTGTATGTCCATCATAAAGGTCACGTGAGATTAGATAGGGGGAGAAGTTTAAAAAATCTCACTTAATCTCACCAAGGGGGAGGAGTGGGTCCAAACTATGGACAAAACACCTCACGTAATTTATGGACGCCCCCTTAGTCGCGATGATGGACTTCTTATAATAAATAATATTAAAGGCTCTGACTTTCACATTTTTTTTCATCATGAAAGATACTTTCACAGTACCGTTTGAAAAAAATATACATATGTAGTATCGATATATCCCAGTCGTACCTAAGTGGCTTGTGTCCTTTATGGGTATCCAATTTTGCATTAAATTACCACCCGTTGTAATCTTTTAAAGCCAAGAAGAATTATTAAAAGAAGGGAAATCCCGTTCTTAATTACATCCAACCTACTTAAATAATTTATTGGAGCGACCACGAGAACGATCGATTTTTCTATCTCGAAATGGAATAATAGTTTTAGTTCCGCGTGTTTTTAAGGTAAATGCCGTCGTACAAGGAATATTAACTGCAATTAGCAGTTCATTTTGATTACTACTTATGCAGGAGACATTAAATATCTTCTTGTAAAAATAAACTTCGTTTTTTCCACGACGGGAAAAAAATTTAACATTTTATCTCTGTTGACAGGTACTTTAATGTGACTTTTTATGAAATTACAGTGTAGTGCGTTTATTATAACTTTGCATATAGCCACCAACCGTTTTTTGAGACGTAAGTATAGGCGTATCTTTGGTTTTGGTACGAGCTTATATGAACGGACATTTGTTTATTACGACTCCGCTTACAACGTCCGACCGCCTTTTAACGACGGAATTTCACACATAATTGTTCGGTTACAACGACGAGCGTAAGGACTGTCCATAGGAAATGAAGAACTTTAACAATAATAATGTGAGGAACCGATCGAAGACAATTTTTTGTAAAAGTTAGCGTCAATAGTCAAGAAAGCGACAATTATGACAATGGGCTGGCAAAAAATTGTATTATTTCGAGCATATTTAAAGTTCTAAAAGTGCTAAAACTGTTGATGCATTCTAATTTTGAATGAAGCACCATGAAAATCATTATGTCTGGTTGTATAAAACACCTTATACTTCTTAATATAGAAATAAAAACATTAAAAAATTACAAACCTTTTACACTAGATGCTTAGTTGTTATACTAGATTATAAAGACGTACATACATATGTGGTCACTGCTGGTCACCTAAATATTAATACATACATTATCTGTGATTCATCTAAAACAAAAATTGTCTCTTTGTTTAGTACGACTTCTGGTTAGTACGACGTAATATTAACGGTCCCTTGGCCGTCGTTTTAACCGGTATCTACTGTAATTTTTTTCTAAAAATAACAGTTTTATGTCCTTTATATTAAAAGTACAATTAGACATTGTTCAACTTTATAATATTTAACATAACTAACAAACAACTACAGTAAGTTCCAAATTTTTAAGGGTGTCCATAGCAACGCTGGTCTAATTTTATTGTCGTTTTACAAAAAACAGCCTTCAAGTTTAAAACTTTAAATTTCACCTTCATTAATTATGCGACTTTATTATATTTTTTCTTAACATTAAGTCGTCGTTTTTCCCCTCACAGAAAAAAAGTGTAATATACACAGGGAAAAATTTAGATTTTAGCTTTCGGTTTTTTGTATTCCCGAGACAACACAACCTCGAGCTACAATCTAGACATTTATTTCCTTATATAATAAAAAAAACTATTTCTAAGACTTACTGGGTGACAAAGGATGTTCTTACGCCCAATTTTGTTTTTAACTTTTTATAAAAAACTAATAAAAATTTTACGATATAGTTAAACTAAATTGTCTTTTTTTTGCATTATCGCAACATCAATATTACTTCTGGTTTAACCGAAAGTACCATCAATGCTTTAATTTTAAATAAAAGTGTTGAATAATATATTACAACATGGTGTTTATTTTTAAAATGGCGGGCTGAGATTTTCTGTAAAGAAAAGCAAGTCCGGTCATTATTAGGTACTAATTTAAAAAATAATGTTTTCTTTGTAGGCTGTAAAAACCAAAAAATTAGCTGTTTTTTCAAAAAAAAAAATAATAATAAAATAGCTTTAAAGTATTATGTTCATGGTTATTCATAGCACACTTAGAAAAATAAATAGATAATTATTCAGTATTTTGCTTTGCTTAGTAATATTTAATTTCTCTCCCTATTTTAAATCTAATCGCAAAAAAGCAGGTATTACTAAATTCGTCAAAAAACCTTTTTTTAAATATTTTTTTAAAAAGTGCATTTAAAAAATAATAGTTAGACACAAAAATGTCCTTTTGCAAACTTCTTTTATGTTAATTTCGATCTAGAGTTTTATTAGAAATCAAAAAATATTTAAATATACAGGGTGTTTCTTTAAAAAATAAAAATCGATGCCTTTTCCCGGTAAACCGGAAAGACCGGACTAACCAAAACTTAAAAGATATGCGAAAACTCTTTACTTTCCCTACCATACCAAGTCTCATTTTAATATCTCTAATACTTTAGGAGTTACGGCTTGTCCAATAGATTCGTTGACACCCGGTAGGTATATCACATACGTGGATCCGATACTTTTTGTTTTTTGTACCGTGTTGTAATTGATTTAGGCTTACGTTTACCTATAAATGTATTTATTAACTTAAAATCAATTAATGCTAATTAGAAGTAGGCTACTTGTCGCCACGCTTTTCTTTTCATCTATCTTAATTAGAATCAAAGACTAAATATAGTTAGATGCTTTATCGACAATTTATTTAAATCCCATTAATTTTGTCACAAATAGTTAATTAACTAACGATCTCATGCAAAAATTATTCTGTGTAAACAGACAGAACCCAGGAAACAACAAATTCTAATTAATTTTATGTTAAGTAACAAAATAAGCAAAGTATACCGAAATGAAAAATACGTCGCATTTCAGCAAATTTTTCCTTTAAGAGAAAATACTTATTTAAGTACTTGTAATCGAGTAAAAGCTGTGACGAGAAACAGACGTAATTAATTAAGAAATAAAGTGTGTTTTATTACTCGTAATTATTATTCTCGACAATACGTAAGTTTTTGCAAAAAAAATGTTAAGGATAAACGTTTTTACGTAAGCAAGATTCTTGAGATTAAATTTCCTATAGTAATTTTGTACTGGTAAGGTTTTTAGCATTTATGGGACTTTTTACGTGTTAGACAGGAAATGTTAGAACTAACAGACAAAGAGGCTGATAATATCTGCCTCAAAAGTCATCAGGGATCACTACTGACACAAACTGTGTTTCTTCTTTACATCAGCTACTTTTTTCTTGCACAACCAATTTGCTGATAGAATTTTTTACTCCAGTTTTCAGGTTCTCAAACTAATCTACCTGACTTAAAAAGCAAACGTAGGGCGATGCAGATATCACTTTCACAGGCCCTACATAAATTTAATATTGGATTGGGGCGCCAAAAATCTCGTTCAGTTTAATGCATCAAAAACACAATCATGTTCCTTTGTCGAGGAAAAAGTCATTCTTCATCCTTTACTTATGAGCGGCCAAATTGTTTTTGTTTTGTTTTATTTGTTTTATGGCTTAGATGATATGTAAATTCGCCATATCCCCCTTCCTTGTATGACCGATTCCGCGTAAAACCTTTTTAGGTTTTGTGCGTAAAATAATCTGGATTATTGAGCTTAAAACTCCCAGAAATTCCTGGCAAAAGTAAATTTAAAGTTTGAATTTAAAAGCGATAAATTACTGAATATGCATAAATTGTAGCTGTCAAACCAAGCGTTGCTAATGGTATTGCGTATAACCGGTCACAATCACTACTGACGTTTCCCGCGGTGCGCACAACCGTAAAAATATCTGGTTATAGAAATCTTCGCTCACAGCGCTTAGCTCTAGTAGAAAGAAGCCATCAATTTAGCGTGAATCTTTTCTCGATCCCCAAGGGTACAAAACGCCCGTTCTCTATTTATATGAGGCCACCAATGTAATGCTGGGGTACCACAGGGATCAATACTGACACAAACTTTGTTTCTTCTTCACATCAGCGATTTTTTTACAACCAATTTCATATAAAGTTTTGCGAGGTGTCCACAAAAGATATTTTTAGGTCTTTAGGTTAGTAGTAGTCTAGTTGACGAGTTAATTTCCTGCGAAAAATAGTTACAAATCTCCTAAAAACATGATTGATGGCTTAAACGATCCAGAATGACATCTTGAAAAAGACGTACTATCTTTTTTGTGCAAAAAAATTACGATAGTTATTAACAAAAAACTGAGACAAAAATTGCCGTCCAGCTTTTGCCAAAATCTCGAATAGTATAAGTAATTGTTGACATTTAAACGAAACCTAATCTTTTCTTAACTTAAAAAATTTTAATAAACAAAATATTAAACCTATTTTTTGCATACCTTTATTAAGTACCTAAATGAGAAGAGCTCCATAAAGCAAAAAATTTATAGAACGATTATTTCAACTTTTATACCGCCTTTTATGACAACCCGTAAAAAAACTAATAATTATCAAATAAATAACTTTTTGAAAAATGTTGATACAAGTTTTATTAATGCGGAATTATATTGTTTGAAGTATTTAGATAACACTAGATTTTTTTCAAATTGTTACATTAATATTTAATTGCATAAAAAAATATTTAAAACCCATGCTCACTACAGTGGTGGATCGCGCATGCCAAAACCGCCGCACGAAAGCCGAATTGTAACTTTAAATAAAAATTATAAATATTAAAGCTACTGGAATCAGAAACTTTTTTGCTAAAATTTCCTGATCTTTCAGAAACTTCATAATATTTAAGCTATCACTTATACTTTTTGAGATTTTGGCAAAAAGCTGAACGGCTATTTTTTTCTTAGTTTTTTGTTAAGAACTACTGTATTTTTTTGCAAAAAAATCAAAATATGTCTTTTTCTAGATGCCATTTTGGATCGTTTAACCCATCAACCACATTATCAGGTATCTCTTTCACAGGATCTCAATTTAATACTGGATTGGGGCGCCAAAAATCTCGTTCAATTTAATGCATCCAAAACACAATCGTGTTCCTTGTCGCGAAAAAAATCATCAAACACTCATCCTTTGCTTATGTGTGGCCAGCTTTTGCAGAGCGGGGACACATTTAACCTTGTGGGCATCACATTTGAGAATAACCTTAACTGGCATAAACACATTGTATCTATAGCCACCGCGGCTTCAAAAAGCTTGGATTTCTTTTCCGAGCCAAAAAGTATTTTTCTCCTTCCAATTTATACACTTTGTATGTGTCCCAAATTCGACCCTCTCTGGAATATTGTTCTCATGTCTGGGGAATGGCATCCCCTACAACCCTCAGTATTCTTGATGCCATTCAAAGAAGGGCTGTTCGTCTTATTAATAACCCTTCACTTACTCAAAGACTTCCTTCTCTTGCCCATCGTCGAGCTGTGGGAGATCTATCGCTCTTCTCTATAGATACTTTTACGGCTTCTGCTCCGACGAATTGTCCAGTATAGTCCCTGCTCTTGCAGTTCCCAACAGAGAAACTCGTGGTGCCGCGCGTATGCATCCCCATACAGTTCAATTGGACAGGCCCCGAATTTCCCATTTCGTTCGTTCTTCTATCCCTAGAGTTTCTAGACTTTGGAACTTGCTGCCAGCGGAGGTCTTTCCTTCCCCCAAATCTTCAAGTTTTTAAGTCCCGTGTTACCAAAATTCCTCTTACCCTGCTTAAGACACCCACGGTACGTTAGTATTTAGGCTTTCAGCCTTCGTGGGTTGTCCAAAAGAAAAAAATTTAGGAGTCTTGTAACCATTTTTCGCAGGACTAGACTATAGGAGAAGGGCCAGATTAAAACGAGCTACCCCATACAATACAATAAGTGTTTGGTATTTTTGTCAAACAAAAATAATGATACTTTCATATTGCCCACCACGTCCCAACAATTGATATTTTTCTGACTAAATATAAATAAGGTCTTGTCACACTCAATAAATAAATTTAGTTTATGGCATGTTAACTTGAGATAAAGAGAGAGTTTATGTCATTTTGCAAAACCTAACTACATTCTTATTAACTTTTTGCAGAATGAAGATGTAACGATTCTCGTATTCTTTATCTTTATAGTTAGTACGTCCACATGCGGTACCAACACGCAAAAGAAATAAATCTTTTTAAACAACAAAATTATTATAGCACCTAGTGTTTAGGTGCCTTGTTGTACGAGATACCTAAATACCTATTTCAAACTTGGACAACAATAAAATTTATGACTATCCATATGCCGTTTTAAGAGTTTTTATTGCAGATAAACAAAAATAAAACAAGCCTACGTACATAACGCTACAAATCTATGGAGTGTACGAGTGTAGTTAGAGAGTTGTTTTGTTAATTTTTATTGGTGGTACCTACATTGATATTTAACAATTATCAAAATGTAAAAGTACCTGTTTCTGTACTTTCTGTACTTTTTTAAATAATACAGGGTGAGTTTTTTTCGATGTTTAGTACGGGAAACTCAGAAACCACTGCAGCTACAGACATAGTTAATGAGGGAGACTTGTAGTTTTTAGGACTGAATCTAGAAGTATGTGAAGCCATTGACTTATATTCTGGGGCTATATAGTATTCGTCAAAAGGATTAAGATAAGATATCACTTGACCACCGGTTTTTACTAAAAAAAAATTCCAAAATGACGCCCAGCAGTCACCGTAACATTAGGAGCTGTCATTGATATATCAAAAAATTGAGGTCTTGGTCATAAATTATTATTTTAGGTTTTATGAAAAGATACCAAACGATTCACGAGTTAGAAGCGGACGACGAACTTTTGGACCTCACTATATATTTAAAACAATTAACACGTTTCTTAATAACAGTGTAAAAACATACTGGTTTAATTAATATACCTTTATTTACGGTTAAAACAATAGATACATTTAATAACTACAAAAAATGATTAGCTATTTTATCTTACCCAAAGTAAGTACCTTTACAAAATATAATTTGACACTGGACCTTACCTGAAACAAAAAAAGAAAAATATAGTTAAAAAATATTCTTCATAATTATTTGTATTAAATATGCTTATAAAAAAACCTTAAAAATTTGGTTTGGCATAACATACACTTAAGCTGGCTACTCATTACGGGGTACTTGGCGAGTAACTTGACTCGGAATATACTTGGCAAGTATTTGTCGAGTTCCAAGTAAGCTATCTACATTACGCGTCTACTTATAGAATTGCGAGTTTTTGGAAAGTACAAATCAAAAACAACAAGTAGTTTTTAAAGATGAACGAAAGTGAAACGACAGTTTTAGCTGCTTTTGTAACAATTAGTTGTGGCTATATTTTATTAAAAAATTAAATAAAGAAGTGCAAACGTAGAAGGTGGTGGGTTACATCTTCTAACAATAGTAAAGATAGGTAGGTATTTTTGCTTCTTGTATATAAAGTGGGGTTGCTATCTGTGCCACTCGACTAGCGCCAGCTCTTTTGCATATGGCAACATCAAATAGCTACTACCCAATATAATACCACTATTGCTAATTACCCAAAAAAGTTCGAAGTTCTCGAAAAAATAAGGTTAAAGATACAACTACAGTTTAATAATATGTCGCCCAACAATATTCGACTTAAAATATTAAAACGCAAATACTGACAAAATATGCCAATCGGACTTCGATAGTTATTTCCCGCGACCCTTCAATTCGACTTGCCAAGAAACGTGTAATGTAGCGCCAGTAAATAAATTGCCAAGTCAAGTACTTGGCTCCTTTGTCTTGTGATTGTTTTCCGCTACAGCTCGGAAAGTGCGAGTAACTTGCCAAGTCTAAACGAGTCGTCGTATACCCTACTTACTATTTACCAAGTACTGGGCAAGTACCGCGTTGTGAATAGCCGGCTTTAGTTGGAGATTGCACAAAGAACGTTTACATCGGTCTCGCTTTGTTGTTGCTTTGGACCGTCTTCTTGACACGCATGGACAAAAATGCCACGCATTGACAAAAATAAGGGTTTTGAAGTGGCACGACAAAAGTCGCCTAATATCGGGTAGGTTCCTAATTTCGGGCAGTGCCTTATTGGTTACATTTCTGCACCTATCTACTGCATACTTGTCGCAATATACCAGCACTAACACTAAATGAATCCTGTAAAACTATCAGGGCCTAGTGAAGTAAATTTCGGTAAACCATATGCATTATGTATGTAGTAAACTATACAGCCGAGTTTTTAAGAGTTTGTCATAAATCTGTGTTTTTAGTAAGACTAGTAAGAGGTAGGTAAATTTTATTTAAATTTTTAGGTATATAGAGTTTTATTAGGTTTATGAAGATCATGTAAGTATTTTAAAATTACTGCCATTGTTTCAATATTTCAATTTTGATTACTTAAACATTTTACAGTTAGGTTTCCTAATATCGGGTCTGTGCTCCAATTTTTTTCTAAAGATATTGCTGGTTCCAAATGAACTTGTTTTATGCAGTGTCAACGTTGGTGTTACAAAGATTGAAGAACTTTTATTTGCGAGTTATGTTTAGATGGTTAAAATTAACCAGAACTATATTAGATTAACAACTAAATAAATTTTCATAGTAAAATCTAAAGTTTTGGGACCAATTTTAAAAAGGAACCCGATATTAGGCGACTTTCCTCTACATTTTATGTAGTGTACTAAAATGGGGTACTTTATCATTATAAAAACGATCGAAAAACAGCATTTTTTTTTAACGGCCAGCTAAAAAGTAGTTTAAAAACCCTAACGTAAATATTACATGCTAAACGTTAACTGAAAGTGTCTATTACAAGCTGGTAGTAAAGGTCTCTAATAATTGCACAATATGAAAAAGTCATACGAACTACTCTAAAGAATTTATAGGGGTTAAACGCATGAGACACCCGAGGCAAAAAATTGTTTAAGCATGTAATTGCTATATAAATTAAACAAAATGTATGCCGCAATATTTTTCGTCGGTGCAAAAGTATCTCTGCAGAATCGAACTTGTAATTATCGAAGCTTGCAAATCAAATAGTTTATTTCTTTTAATTGATGTTTATTACAAAACTAAAGTGACGTGAATGTTGCTGTGAAGGTCAGTGATTTATAAAATTTAAAAAAGTGGTACTTGAAATATATTTGATATAAAAGACAACTCTTAACTCTCAATGTGTATGCATATAGGCAAATAGGAAAAAGAATGGCTAATATACAGAATAATTTAAAAATAGATCACGGCGATTGTACATGATAATATATACAGTGTGTCCATTAAGTGTGCAACAAATGAAAATCTTTTTTATTTGCAATAAAAATAAAAAATCTTTGTTAAAGTTGGTGCATTATCCGAAACTAAATTACCATTAGTTTGTTTTATTAAAAGTAAAGTGATATAGAGAGTAGGTCAAAAAAGCAAAAACTGATTAAGAGTAAAGTACCTTTATTTTTAAAAACACAACAAAATGTTAATTAAAAAAGTTATTTATAATCAAAAACTATGCCTAAATACCAAATCGTAGCTTACTTTTCAAATTTTTCTGGGAGTTTTGAATTTTCTTTAAAGCAGTTCCAACCCATTGACTTTGATTTAATTTTCTTTTATTTTAATTAAATCCAATCGAAGTGAATTTGTAAAATTGAATTGAATTTATTTACTTTTTTAACTTCAGATTGTTGCAAGGATATTTAATAGGGCCCTAAAGTTATACAAATATGTTTTCTTATTAAGGCAAATGTAGGTACTATAAATAATAAAATGCCTATAAAAATTCCTTATTTACCTTGTAAAATTTGGGTGTCAAATTTTTATTTAAGTGCAGAAGAGATAACTCAACATTAAAAAATAGATAAATAAAAACGTTCTAAATAACTTTTTTTACATTTTTTGTATTTTTAGAAATAAGGGAACTTTACTCCTAAGCAGTTTAAATTAAAAAAAAATAACTAGTGCTTATAAAGTTTAAGACTATGCACCAACTTTTATAAACAATGAAATTTTTTGACAAATTGCAAATAAAACAGTTTTCCATTTGTTGCACACTTAATGGACCACACTTTATATTTTTTGGTCATTGCTTTTTGAGTTACAACCCCTTAAAGTTAAATTTTTTAATGTATTTTTTTTACTTAAACAAAAACCAATATGACTCACATTTAAAGCATCAATGTGACCTATATTTAAGAGAGTAGATTGCGCTTTATTATTTAGGTAAAAATTCACATTAAGTGTGTGCTGCTGAACGATTCTTTGCTTACATTGATTTTTTCTTGTCATAATTTTTAAGTTTTTCGATTTTTATGCCCAGCAATAAACTGGACTTCATGATAATAACCCTGTTAAAACCTATTCAGGGCGACTTCTGAATGAGTTTTCTCAAAGACCGATTCAACGTCTTAAAAAAAATGCTCTTTATCTAACTCAAAAGTCTAGCTGTTAAGACCTAAATTTATTATTTTTTGATTTATAGGTTTTATTATATAAAAAAGGAGTTTGATACACATAGGTAAAAAGAAAATGTTTGCAATCAGCCTTGAAAAAAAGTAGTAAAAAAACTGGTGCAAACGTAGTGTATCTGAGATCAACCAGACCAATAAAATAGATAAATCTCCTGGTTCTATCCTTGACTATAAACCAAAGTTAACCGATCAAAATCAAAAGCTAGCGAGCAAGAATCCGACGAAGAATTCAGATCTCCGCGGGCTCAAAGATAATTTGCCAGTTCATGCATCAGTTAAAATGTTCAACAGCCCTGTCGACATAGACTCGGGTGTGAAATAAAATCGGCCAGGGAATTTATTTCTGCGTTGTTCAACTTGATAAAGTTGTACAGTAAGCTATACATTTGTGTCTAAAATTTATAGATTTATTCACTAATTGATTCGTTAATGTACCATTTTTACTTAATTAGATTTAAAATACGCTTGGTAAAGACAGTGGAAAGTTCAGGGCCTCTCCTTACCGACTGAATAGGGATGCATAAAAGTATTTCTGGGTGTTGCTTTTGTGAAAGCTGTTAGGAAACAGTTATCTTGGTCACCGCTTCCTTACGGCCCAGAGATGAGTAAAATAAGGAAGTTTCTTACAAAAATGTGGGATTACATCAGAAATATGCTATATGGCCATCCTAATCAGGTATTTCGGTAATTTTTAAAGTACCGCCATTTTGTATTATAGGTAAAGATATTGACTTTATATTCTAGGGTTCGAAAGTACTCGTCAGGAGCTTTAAACTGATGTATTACTTGACCCCACTTTTCTTTTAAAAATTTGGGTGGTGGCCCTGCTGGTTAAGGGGTAAAACGGGTGCCTTCCAATTTTTTGTAAAAACGTTTCTCCTCAATAAATGTCTTGACGTGTTTCGACGATTTTTTCAAATCTGTCTCTTTTCTAACTTGAGTGGTAAGTTTTTAAATGAACACCCTGTATGTTGCAGCTGCATGATTAAAAAATACGAATTATTTTATGCCGCTTACCGTTTTTATCCTAGCCGAGGCCGAAACGCAAGTTGCTCTCGAGATTTCAATAGTCACATAGACAAGAAAACTAGAAATTGTTAATGTAAAATATTGTGTGTTCTTAATTGTTTCTAATATTTTTTTTTCGTATGTGCAGCATTATTTTTATAGGTGTCTGATTTTCAATATTATAATTAAAACTTAAAAACACTTTAATATTTATAAATAACTCTTACACATACCAAAACGTTTAAATTGATGATGGTTTTCAATAAAGGCACCAGATGTGCTTATTTAATAAATTACCACCCGGGGCGTCTCAAATAAAAACAAAAAGATGTTGATGGAGTGTCATGGACGTGACGAAATGCCTAGTTAACCGGGGTTAAAGGTTAAAGTGTAAAGTTTAATTAATATTACTGCATGTATGTAGCTTCATTGTTTAATAACTAAATAAGGTTAAGCATACATGCTACAATACCTTGTGGCTTATTCTGAACATCATTCGTTTCGGGTCTTAAGATTTTAAGAGTCAAGTTAGTGACACGGAATTTAAAGATATGGAGGAGGTTTAAAGAGAAGCAAAATTATTTTACAAGTAACTAGTAAAAAGATTAGTCGGTTGATTTCAGCGGGTACGGTACTCTGGTACTTAGGCATAAGCCCTCATCAGCTGTCATAAAGTTAAAAGATACTGTTAATACTAGTGCACTTTTAGCGTTGTTGCTCCTGGGATTTTCCTATTTAAAACCATTGTATGTAACACAAAAATTCCAGGATTTTTGGTTGTGTGACTATAGGATAAAAAAATTTAGGTATAAATCTATATTTTGCATTGATTATTTTACTTTCGTCAAAAACTGGAAGTTTATCTTTTTCCCCGACTCGTCATATATATGTAACAAATCTGTTGATTTTTAATAACTCGCTACTAAACTTCGTTAAATCAAACACAGCCTTGAAACTTTAAAGTCTTTAACATCTGGCAAAAAGCCATTATTGTATCACTTTAACAATTACTACGTTTTGACCCATGTCCTATAAAACTGATTAATAAAATTAGAAACCAACAAACCATTTGATGCACCTGTGAGCAACCATTACAAGTTACGAAGGCTACTTAAATGGTGCACTATTACCTTTTATTAATTTAATGCCATTGCGAAAAACCAATAACCACACGAGCTCTCTTGCATTACCCATAAACCAATAACCTATTATTAGGAAACAGGATACTTGTATGTAACACTAGACCTTATTGATTTCCTATATTAGTTTTGCTAGTGTGTAAAAGTACAAATATAAACCGACAATTTTTTTAAAAGCAGGTGCCACTGGCGTTACATAAAGTACCATATGCATGGTGTCATTTTAACTTTTATTATTATTATTTAATTAATTTATGAACACCGCTCAACAAAATAAAAAAAATATACAGGGTGTTTTCTAACAAGGGTACGAAACTTTAAGGTGTGATTCTTATGTTATTTTATGAAAATAAGTTCCTATAAACATGTTCGGAGTTGCTTCCTTACAGAGATACAGCGCGTTAAAAACTAAAAAAAAACAGTTTTTCCAAAATATTTTTAATTTGCCGATGTGGATAAAATTTGTAAAAGGCGCTTATTTATCTTTACCTAGATTGTTGTTGTTGGGTCCAGTGGCGTCTCGGTGGGCCCCGCAACTTATATTTTTGAGAAAAAATTACGCCACTGACTTTTTTTGTCTTTTTTATATTTTTGTTATAATTAAGCAATTTTTAATACAACTTTTTAGTCTTTTGTATTTTCTTCGTGTCTCGCTTTGTTTTTAAAAAAATATATTAAAATCACTTTAAGTGATACTAAAAAGTATCCATAAACAGCATAAAATAAAATCCAAAAGTAAAAAATAACTAATTTTGACCTTAGTAGATAAGGAAAATGACGATTTCCGATAAAATACACGACTGCTCATTTATTTTAAAGCAAATAATTGTTTATTTTTGATTCTAAGTGTTTTTTTTATCGTCCATGAGTACTTTTTAGAAGAAATTAAAGTGGCTTTATTTTTTTTTTTCGGTAACGAACCTAGATACAAACACAAATACAGGAGGCTAAAAAGTTGGTTAGGGTGAAATAAGAGCCTTATTACTTTAAATAAATGTACCAAATTTTATTTAAATCGGCCTAAGAATATTAAAAATATTTAGAAACAACTGATTTTTTTTAAATTTTACCGCCCTGTATCTCAGTAAGAAAGCAGCTCCGGACATACTTTACATAAAATAACATAAGGAATCACTTCTTAAAGTTTTGTGCCTTTGTTAGAAAACACCATCTATATCAGACCCAGAAATAATTTTTTAAAGACTAAAGTGTGTTGGAGCCACACCGCTACACTTAGCACGGATTTGTGCTCAGGCAGCAAAAATACAACGAAACTATATACAGTGTGGTCCATTAGGTATGCAACAAATGTTAAACTTTTTTATTCACAATTTGTCAGTAAATTATATTCTTCATAAAAATTGGTGCATGGTCCGAAACTGTTTTAGCAGTAGTTAGTTTTATTAAAAGTTTTATGGTATACAGGGTAGGTTAAAAAGATTAACAACTGCTAAGTAAAGTACCCTTTTTTTAAATACAAAGAAATATTAAATACAAAAGTTATTTAAAATTTAAATTTATGCCTTAATACCAAATCATGGTCTCCCATTTAAGTTTTGATTTATTTATTTTTTAATTTTAATTTATCTGTTCTACACCTTCATAAAAATTTGGAACAAAAACTTTTAAATATCCTTGCAACAAAGTTGAAGTTAGCGGTTACCTAAAACAATATAAATGCAGTTAAATTTTATAAATTTGCTTCAACTCAATTAAATTTGTTAAAAAGTCAGTTAGTTAAAACTGCTTTTAAGAAATATTAAATTAAAATAATAAAAATCTGTACCATACAAAAAATTTTGCATTTTTAAAAATTTGAATAGGAGGCCATGTCTTGGTATTTAGGCCTAACTTTTAATTCTAAATAACTTTTTATGTAACATTTTATTGTATTTTTAAAAATAAAGGTACTTTACTCCTTTCCTATTTTTGACCTACTCTGTATATCAATTAACTTTAAATTAAACCAACTACTGCTAAAAGCGTGTTAAAAAGATATTAAAAAGACTTTTTTTGCGACAATAAAAAATAATTTTGCAGATAGTCTTCGATAATTAGAGCCAGAGAATGCATAATTACTTATTCAATACAACTGTATTGTGGCAAAAAGTTTTTTTTCGATAACGGTTTAATTTATTGACATTAAACAAAAGTACCATTTTTAGGCTAGCAAAAGCCGAAAAAGCAAAACCGGTTTTGGTTAAAACCGGATAACCGAATATTCCAAAACCGGATTTCAAAACCGAAAAACAGGTGTTTAAAACAGCGGTTAACCGAAAACCGGTTATCCAAAAACAGGTTATCGGTTTACCGGTACTTTAACCAGTTTTCCGTTTTAGCCAAAACCCCGGTTAACCGAAAAACTGGTTTCGGTTCAAGCACTACTTTTTATAGCTAAGGGTTTATGCTATTTAAAAATACTATTTTTATTTCTTTTATATACAGGGTGTAAAAAAACAATATTATACTCTTAGGATCAGCGCACCCCTGGCAAACCATGGGGTAAACCTACCAGAATTTCTTGAATAAAAATAATATTGAAGATCAAACAAAACATACAGGCGAATTAAAAACCTCCTCATTTTTAAAGTAGGTTAAAAAATAAAAAGCCTTACGTACAAACCTTTGACAAACCTACCATAAACATGTTTCCATTCGCGAATAAAAATATAAAAGGGCAAAAAAAGGTTTTTATCTATGAACATTCTACCTAATCAAAGTTTATTACATTTCTCTTTGGGGGAAGGGTCAAAAAGGCCAATCATGCTTTATTAACACTAAACAGGCATCAGACAACCTCCACATAACTCAGCAAGGAGGGGCTTTAGAAAAAATTTATAGGAACTTAGGTTTTAAGTTTTATCGCTCTTTGTTAGGCACTTATTAATTAACCTTTAAAATGGAAGTTTAAAAAAACTTTGAAACAGTTGCCACAGAATCAATGATATTTGGGCAACTTAATTAACTTGTACTAACGCTTTTTCCCATAGATCAACGACTGTTTTGTGGGTCGGAATTATACGTGTGCGACAATTTTTTCAGGTAATGTATGCTTTTTTTGAAAAAGGTAACAAATTTGACATTTTGCTTTTACCGTTTGATTCCTTCATATTTTTTACCTTCTAAAGTTCTTATAAAATGGCATTTTAAAAACTTAAATATCCATCATTTCATACGTATTGAAAACTCTTTTTTTTAACAAAACCATTAGAAAAAGGAAAGAAATATTAAAAACGGCGTTTTTATATACTATACCGTTCAAGGTGCACATGCATATTGGACTGACCAAAGATAAAAAAATACCTGGTGGTTAAATAATTATGTCTACATGATCTCTTTGCTACCAAATATTTTCAAAGTGGAAAAACATATGTATAAATCAAGTTTCCATAAATTGTAGTAATTTTTTCACGTGCTTTTTTCATATTAGGAAGATTTTTCATATTTTACAATCTAATGTTTCTACGCAAGTGAAGATATAAATTACATAAAGACAAAAAGAAGACACAGCGCAAGTAAAGAAATTGCCTTTATTTAAACTGAAAGTTATTACATCTGATGCGGCATCAAGGCAGAAATAAATAACAAAAATTAAGCTAATGGCTTTATAAATCTGCTATTACTTTAATTAGAGTGGAAAATTGCTTCTGCACGAATTTATATTTCCTTTAGGATGCGCTTTGCAAATTGTTTATTAAAGGTAAAAAGACGAGTCCGCAGATTTAATTGTGACTTGGTATTTGCAATTACTAATACAATGCAGAATGGAAATATTTTAATTGGAACAAATTCTTAATTTTGCATATGCCAGCTGTTGTAATAGACATTTTAAAAGGATTTTGAAGAGAGAAATAAAAGCGCTAATATCACTTTCTTGAAAACCTTTAGTTGTATAAGACTAAATTTGTTAATATTACTTTGTTATATTACATATACAAAAAGTCTCTAAAATGTGTGAAAATAATGCTACCACAAATTCCTAAGGTTAAAATTTGACGATATAACACAACTTACCCTAGTCCAGAAGTGGATGATTTCGAAAATACAGAGTATCGAAAATTCAATTTATTCATTAAGCTTTCCTTTATAAATCATCTATACATTCACACCCCCAAAGAGTAGCATCTTATACTAAAAGTCCCTGTATAGTTCAGAAATGGCCATGCAAGAAGTAAAATTTTTAAATCCACATGTCTCAAAAAAGGCTGCTTAAAGCAATTTTTACAACGTATACCTTTTTAATTAAAATATTTATACAGGGTGACGCAGAAAAGTTATTTTGTTTTTAATTTGTGCAAGATACAGCAGCTGGCGCTCTGTGACAGTAAAATTTTTAGTAGATTATAGTTTGATATCTCCCCTAACCAAATTCGTAGCAATACATCTAAGGTACCTGCGGCAAATAAGGCCTACCTAACGATAACTGTAAAAAAACTTGAATGATTTGAGAAAGTTGAGCAAAATTTTATTCAGATTAAACATTGCCTTTTTATTGTAAAAATAAAATATAAATATCAATACTAAAATAAATATAAAACCGATTATGAAAATGATTAAATAAAAACAGTTTTTTAAGGGCCTTATTAAACTACCATAGTAAAATAAGGCCCCAAAAAAATATATATATTTTTTAAAGAAAATAATCTTTGGTTTATTAGTTATAATAAGTTGCCTTTTTCTGGGCTTATTTTTTTAAAGCATAGTTCCAAGACGGGAATACATAGCCCTTAAAAGTGAGACTTGTATTCCTTTGTTCTGCACTTTCTTAAGCTACTGGTCTTATTCTGTTCTGTAGCTAGCAATAACTTTTTCCTTCCAAAAAAAGGCAAAGATTTAAACAGCGAAATATAAAATTTCACAAAAAAAATAGTTTCTTAGTTCTAAATAATAATACAATCCGAATACGTGTAGTTTTCTTTTGGTAATCCCTATGATAATACCGGATCCAGCACAAATTCTTCGCTACTAAGAAGAATGCAGCCTCCGCTTACTTCCCGTAATATTTTAATTTATTAACAAAAATATTTATAAAAAAACTAAAACAGATTGAAAATTTGACACGCCGTATTCCGAAATTTTCCAGCTTTGGACTAAGGTAAGATCGTCATACCGTAGCCTCAGGAATTTGTGGCAGCATTTTTATTGCACCTTTTAGGGACACCCTGTATACAAAAACTCTTGCATAATATTGGTAACCTAATTTTCAAAGGCATTGTGCTTGTTAATTCAAAACAAATTAAAGTATAAATTACTGAAATAAAGGGCCTTTGGATTGGTCTGGTTTTTGGATAAATCAATATCTACTAACACAAATAAATACTTTTTTACACGACAGTTTTTTTCTTTTTTTATTTCACCCTTTCGGGGTCATCCCACCCAGGTCCGACGACCGCCCCCTAGGTGGTGCACTGCAGCCTGAAGGCTTATTGTACCTTGACCCCTACTCCTTCTCATTCACACACCATTCATTCCATAACTTGGATGGTTGTTGCTCGGTCCGCATCCCCGAGCAGAACACCGTGTGCCGTTGCCCAAAACACCGCTGTCGCCGGACACCCATCCAAATTATGGGCGCGCATTTTACTGCTTAACTCCGGAGATCGACGCTTGCCGATACAACCGAAGCAGCCACAAGCTCGCCTTTTCCACGACAGTTAATAAAATGTTGTTTTTTTATGCTTGACATGAAGATAAAGTACATTTAATGCTACACAAAGTGCTAAAAAGTAACTTTTTAACAGTTTGTGACCTTTTTTTCATGCTTTGAATTAGTGTTTTGTTTCAATGCCTACTACAATTTATTTAATGAATTTATGAAATGTAACCGGAACGCGACCTCAACTAAACTATAGGCCAAGTTACCTTTGATTTCATTATTTTTTTTTTTTTGGTTTATGTGTCACTAAATTTAAAATTTGACAGATAGCTAATAAATTTAATAAAAATGATCGAAAATTAATAATAATGATTTTGGATGACTTGAAAATTAAAAGGAATTTACAATGTTTTAGTATTATTTCCGCAAAAAGTACCATTACTCGACACGGTCATTTTGTATGGATAATATTAAATTCTACAGTGAAAAATTACCTTCGATAATGTATTCTTTATTTAGATAGCGGTTTGACCAGTGTCGAGAAATGGTTTTTAATTTATTTACGTAAAAACCGGGTATCAAATAAAAAGGTCAAGAAATCAAATTTGTTATCCGGCCAATCCCACTGGCGAGTGCTGGCAAATTCCAGGGGACAAGCAAATTAAAAAAAAAAAAGAAATTAAATTTCCAAACTTAATGAAGATTTTAAAAATTATTTTTTTAATGCAGTGGCGTATGTACCATTTTCTTATTAAAACAATATTGACCTTGAACCCGTCATGGACGGCACTGGTAATAATTAATGTTTTTATTGTATGCCAAAAAATGTAATTCAATGCAGAGAAGGCGTCTCCCAAATTTTTAAAAAATATCTCAATTTGTATAAAAGTTATTATTAAAAAACCATAATTTTTTTAAAATTTTTAACACCCTGTGGCTTTAAAACTAAGACTTTTAGGACAAATTTTTATATAAAGTTTTTTTTATATTTTTTGTGTAGAATTAGCTTCTAACGTTTGAACGTCACTTTTGGCCAACCCTGTAGGTATAAATGTTAATTTGGGAAACTTTTATACGGTCGTAGAAAAAATATAGTATGCAACACATGCATAAAATGTCTTTTTTACTTATAGGATTGCCGCAGTCACCTGACGGTTCATATTGTCAAACTCCCCATTCGTAAAATCACTTTATTCACACATAAATTACTATTATACGCTTTTAGACCAATTTTTCCATGATAAAATATTCTGTTTAATCCGACTACACGCTAAACCTAAAAGAAAATTCATAAAATAAAATAGGAGTGTACACTAATGTCCAAAATATAAACGGTAATTTCCATATAGGTTTAATCTTTTAATATAACAGGCTTTCGCCTTCAAGTCAATCACTCTCACTGATGCTAAACTTAAACAACTGTCATCACAAGAGGAAAAAGTGTCAGATGAATGGTTTCAAATTAGGGAACTAAGTGCTTTTTAATTAGGTAATTAATTAAAAACATTATGGTTGTAATTGAGAAGCATTTATGTCAGGTGGCATTTTATTTTATAACATGAACGTCTGGTTTGATTGAAGTGCCAAGATTTACAACGATGCTTTGCATTCATAATAAATAAATAAGTTTTTTATTTAAATTGCAATTGTAATTTTAACTAAGAATTTCTGTCAACTTTAGTTATTAGCTTTTTGTGATTCTGAAAGTTTTTATTAACCCTTAACTTTCTAATTTTAAATAATATATGATTCTAACTGGAGTTTTCCCTTCTTTAAATCTTGCCCCTTGTACTTTTTCTAACGTCATTACGCTATTTAAATTAGGCAAAGTTCTATTGCAATTAGCATATTGGAAACTTTTTGAACCCTGATGGGGCACTATGATTTTGTTTATTGTTTGCTTGCTCTTTTTGCTGTTGGTATTGCATTTTCTATATTTTTTTATGTTTTATTGGAAAAATGGAATTAAAATTAAGGAAAAAAATCGGTTGTCTGCAAAGTCGGTTTACTGACGATAGTTAAATGTAACAACGTCGATGCAAGCGTTGCACCTAGAAACTGATATACCTTTATCTGGGTTAAAGACATAAGATAAAATGAAAATACAACTAAACGACACTAACAGAAGAACGGAAGTTTTCACGGCCTTGGTCAACTGAGGAATCTCGGTTCTTGGGTTTGGACCGCGTCAAATTAAAATATTTTACCGACGTTTCGCCATCGATTGCACGAGGCATCTTCAGGGATCTTTACTCTGCGAGATGTAACATTGTACAGGTCACAATATTAATGTAAAAGAAACTAAGGTTCTTGCGTCCGTCCAAGGTTTCTATATAAGAAAATTTCGGGAATCTATTGAAATGCATAAACACCCTAATAATGAAATAATGGTTACGGTCTACACCACACGTGAAAAGCAATTATTAAGGGGGACACGCTTCGGTGAACAAGACAAGGGTATATAAACCCTTGCTTTGGGATCTAAGCTCATTCAGTGTTCCAATCTAAAAGAAAGATTCCCAAAGATGCCTTGTGCAATCGATGGCGAAACGTCGGTATATGATTTTAATTTGACTCAGTACAAACTTAAGAACCAAGATTTCTCAACACAATAACAATAAATCAATAAATTTAAAATCCCAGGACCGAACAAAAGCAAAAATCAAACAAAACCCTTAAGCGGGAAAAGCTACATAAAAACAAAACCCCCTTTTTAATGGATTATCATAAAACTACTGTTTGACTTTAAGACTCTCTTTTTCTTATTTAGGTTATTAGACGATGATGTCCAATTGTTTTCTAAAACGTAATGCGTTATATTGTGCCTGTTTCTAGCCGATAGACAAACCAAAAATTGTGTAATTTTAGTAAGTTTTTTGGCCAAATTGGATCTAGATTATGGATGGTGGAGGGGAGCAACTTAAGGTGGCGCCACAGTAGCCAGAGGAGATTTTTAAACAATGAGCATGAATTGTTAGAGTGAGATACAAAATGAAAAAGAACCGATAGATACAGAATAAAAACGAAAAGAAATACCAAAATCCCTCCGATGGCTACTGTGGCGCCATCCCAATTTGCTACATTCCGATGACCACTTTTTCAACTACACCACTGATTGACCAAATTGCAACACTGTGCTTTCTCTGAATCGCTTATAGATTTCAAATGACTACTTAGTTAACATGGCACCAACATTTTATAGAGGGTTTCTCAGAATATGTGGGTAATTTTCCAGATTCATATACAGTTTGTCCCAGGATAGGTTTTACAAGGGAACAAATGGACCAACAATTTTTGAATTTTAAATCTGCATTTTGGGAAAACTAGTCGCATGGTCTAAAACAAAGCAATACAACATTTTACTTCCATTGGTGTTATATAGGGCGAGTCATAAGACGGCGATTAGACCGCTCCCCAAAAACCAGAGGCTAGTTGCGCTACTAAAGTACAAATATGAAAATGTATGTAAGTATGGAACTCTTATTTTTTAAAGTATAACAAAAATCAATGAGTAAATGTTGTAAAGAACCGAGTTGTATGTCAAAATTTAGTATTAATTTAAAGCATTAAAGTTAAAAAAGTTTTTCAATTTTTTTACATTTCGCATTAACACTTAATTACTCAACAAGAAGAATATAAATTTAAAAGAAAATTACAATGATCATTGTAAAATATACTCCGTTGTGTGAATATTTAGGTGGTAATGCATAACCTATTAAAAAAAATTGAAAAAAAGTGTTTTTTTTTCATTTTAACATATAATTTAATATTCTACAACCTATACTTATAAAATTTTGTTTTATTTTTTAAAATAGATGTACTTCATTCTAGGTTTTTTTTTCATATTTTAGTTAAACCTCGCCCTGTATACTGTTGATTGTAGTAAAATTTATATGAATCTGAGAGATCGTCCGCTAATTCTGGGACATCCTGTATACTCTTTAGAAAAAAACCTTTTAGAATAAAGTGAGTCACACATAACATTATTCGAGTAACCCCTTATCTTCCAAACGTGGTGCAAAATTGATTTGAGAAACCGATTTACATTGAATGGAAGCATTACTTTACAAGAAATGGTTTACAGCACCATTTACATAATTATATCGAGAGCACATGTTAGTTACATGTAAGGCAACCGATAAAATCGTACTGGCCAAGTTAAAAAGCTCTAGACAGGTACAGTTTGACCTCGTATACCTATTTTGAATAACGTTCTGAACTATTTTTGATGTATTGTGCACGATTTCATTTTTTCTTTGGCCTTTTGCAACATAAGAAAACAACGCCATGCTAAATGTTTATTTCGAAAATGGTTTATCTGATTGCATATGTGCGTGCTTGACGGCTCTTGCCTTTTTTGAATTTCGCTTGATTTTCGTTAGGCAAGTTGGTGTAATAATGGCAATGGTAATAATAATTGTTTAATGTTTGCGACAGTACTACAATTTATTTGTTGTATTAAATAATGCACCCACCCACGAATAATACTGTCGCCTACGGGGTGTTAAAACTATACAAGTAAAAATACATTTTTACCAGTGTCATCCATGAGGGGTTTAGAGTAAATATTTTTTAAAAACAAATGGTACGCCACCACATTAAAATTAAATTATTTTCTAAATTCTTGTTTAGATTTAAACAAAATTAATTTCTTTTTTAATTAAATTTACGGTTTTTTGCGTAAAAAATACAAATAATTTCTTGGCATAGTCCTATCGCCATCTAATTGTACATACAGTATTTATTACAGGGTAGATATGTTAAGAGTTCATATTATCACTTGGTTTGCTTTATCAATCATTTCACAGGGTGGCCATTTGAAAACGAAACAGAGCTACTTTTGGACAATCCAGTGCATTTAAGGAAAAACGCTTGAACATGTCAATTTTTGATTTTAGGAAAACATTTTTTGCCACTTTTACACCGTGAACTGCAACCATCTGGCAGGGGTGAGGCTCACCTTCAAAATCTTAAAAAGAAGGATCTAGTGATACTTTATTTTGAAGGTACCACGACCCTAATTTTATTACAAGTGCCAAGTTTGAAGTATCTGCTATTGTTTCCGTTGATATGACAGCTGGTCAAAATTTTTATCAGTCAAGAACTCAAATCTTTATTTTCTTGTAAAATTATTTGGTTTAATGACGTCACAAATGTAGTATTTCAAAACTTTCGCAGAGGAATGTTTCGAAAAGGATTTACATACAGCTTAAATGTCAAATTTGTTCTTATGGTGGTTTTTGTTATTAGAATAAAATGGTGACATGAAAGAAGCTGATGAAGCTGATGTTAGTCCATAACAAAATTACTAAATTTTAAAATAATAAATAATACAGGTTAATTCCTGTTGTAAACGAATTTAAATTGTAAGTATGTGATGAAATGAAATACTTTTAAAAGCATTTATTTTCGCGACTTTATAAACAGTGACGTAAATGACGAAATCGTGGTTTAACATTATTATTTTAAATCTATTACGTCGAAAATATGGTTTTATTTGTTGTAAATTAAACAAAAATTCAAAAAATATTTTTATTTTCAGGCAGTGGCGTACTCTTTCTTTTTACTTTTAAATAAAAATTTATATTATTCCCAAGGATATGCTGTAAAAAATTATTTGAGGTAGCGGGATTTTTAAAAAATAACTGTATGGTTAGGTCAGATGTCAGATATTATTTTTAACACTTTTTATTCCCTGGCGCTTAAAATGCTAATTTTAATAGCAACTGGTTATTTAACAAAAGGTTAAACTACTACCTTATATATAAGTGTTATGGTATTATGCTTATATCTACTTGGTATAGTTTATGCTCCAGTCCCATCAAACATACGAGAAAGCTAACACAATATGACAGTAATTTTATGGAAAATATTAATAAATGTAACTAGGTACGAATGCGTGTTAGCAAACAGTTTTAAGATGCGAAAAGTGAATATTACACACTCAGAAACATTTCCCCTTTCTAATAATTTATTTAGTAGCATTACGGTCTTTAATACCAACCATATATTCACGATCATGACCGCCTGAACGACAATTATGTTCAACTTTATTGGTTTATTTATAATAGGAATTAGAGAGAGACGCGTTTAAACTTCCTTAAAATTATTAAGGTTAAATGTTAGATATTGCCGAGATATTATAATTCCACCTTGAATTCCCATATTTATGTTTGATGATTTTATTTTAAAAGTACAATTAAAAATAGGTTTTAAAATTATCATTAAAGAAAGGTTTACAATTAAGACTTTAACTTTCGTTTTGGTATTAGCATTTTAAAAAGTAAGGGTACCAAACAAAGAATTTCCACATAAGAATTCGTGAAAAAACTTATTTTAGGTTTAAAACAAAATAGTTTTGTGTTAAAAATCATAACAGAATTCTTAGACAATATTTATGTAATATTTAAATATAGTCATTAATGACTAACTTAAAAAGGTAAAATTATTTTTTCATCTAAAGAAAATTCTGAATTGTTTGCTAAACAATTCGCTGCGAACTTAATCCCTCCCATGAGGTCTCGGTCACGATAACAAGCGTAAGCGTCGAGCAAAAAGTATCAAATCTCTTTATGTTACCGGTAGTGACTACAATATTTTGTGGTAAAAAGCGTCTTTAAACCAGTTTATACACATTAAAACGCTCCGCGGATAATATTTGTTTGTTTTGAGCGGCCAGCGGCAGGGCTTTTTCGCTTAGGAATATTGCAATCAGCTAATTTTAAAAAACAAGTTTTTTTATTTCACATAAAGATCAAAGACAGCGCTCTAACATTTTCCGCTCTACGCTGGCCGCTTAAGCTTAGGTATCGTGGCCAAGGCCCAAATGATCCGATTCGAACTATTGCCCCAGTTTCTCACAAAATGCCCGATTTTTTTGTAAAGTAATGGAAAAAGAAGGAAAATAAAAGAAAGTCTTGAAAATCTTTAGGTATTTGAAAAAACAAAAAAAAATTAATGACAGGCAGTATAAATTTCGTCACAAAAGATTTACAGCAGGCCTTCTTTCCTTCATATCACACAACTGGAAGTGTTTCTAAGAAAATCACAGATCTTTGCTCTTGATATATCCAAAGCTTTTACAAGGTCTGGCATGAAGCGCTCTTCAATAAACTTTTTTTCTAGGAACTTCTAACTAAACTCTGTACTTGGCTCTTCAGTTTCCTTTGTAATCGACGTTTGTAGGTATATCAGTTATTGTGGATGATCACTCTTCAAGCTTTTACCACTTACTTCTTTCTTCTACAACCAATTTCATTCATAATTTTGTGAACGATAGTGCTCTTCACTTTAATTTTTGGGTTCTCAAACCAATCCCTAACCCTGATTTGAAAAGCTAACGCAAGAAAATACAGATACCCCTTCCACAGGACCTTAATTTTAATATTGAATTGGGGCGCAAAAAATCTTATCCAATTTAATGCATGGACAGCAAATTCATGTTCCTTGTAGCAAGTAAAGAAATTATACTAAACAATTCCTCGTGAGTAGAATCCGTAGTATCTATTAAAAAACCAGTTATATCCCCCACAGCCGATAATAAGCAAGGAAAGAAAGTTTTTCTGTAAACAAAGGATTATCAATAAGGCGAACAGTTCTACTTCAGGAAGGAGGAAACTCCAATGGTACTTATCCTCTATTCATGATCGACCAAATTCTGCATAGCAAATTTTAATCTTTAAATCGTGACATTTGAGGATATTCTTCTGGCATAAACACATTATATCTATAGCCACGGCAGTTTTAAAAAGGCTCAGATTTTTCTTTCGAGCCAAGGAGTACTTTTTTCCTTCTAATTTATATAATTTGTATGTATCCCAAATTCGACTTTCTCTGGAATATTGTTCTTATATCTGGGGAATGGGGTCCTCCCATTCTATTTTTCTGGATTCCGTTTAAAGAAGAGCTGTTCGCCTTATTGATAATCCTTTGTTTACAGAAAGACTTTCTTCTCTTGCTTATTGTCGGCTGTGGGGGATATAACTTTTTTAATAGATACTACGTATTCTGCTCCGAGGAATTGTTTAGCATAATCTCTTTACTTGCTATTTTTAACAAAGCAACTCGTGGTGCAACACGTATGCATTGCAACTGGAGCGGCCTCGAACTTTCCACTTTGTTCGTTTTTTTATCCCTATAGAGTTTCTCGAATAAGGAACCAACTGCCGCGGAGGTCTTCCCTTTCCCTTAAAATCTTCAAGTATTTAAGTCCCGTGTCAACAAACTTTCTCTTACCTCGCTTAAGACACCCACGGTAAGTTAGTATTTAGGATTTTAGCCTTCGCGTATTGTTCAAAGGTAAAAAAGATTTATTCATAAATAGAAAAGACCACTAACCAGAAATCTTTTAAAACTTTGTTTTTAGAAAACCATTTTTATTTTTTTCTTTAACAAAAATTAAGATAAAAATCCGTAGTCTGACAGTCATTTAACCAGAACAGAGTAAAACTGTCGCTTAATATCACACCAATCGACGATTCACACTCCGGTATGCAAATGGAACAAGAACAGACGCAAATAATACAATTTAATTGACCATCAGACGAGCAATCTGTCCAAGAAGAGATTCCTAGGAACGGATTGTGATGCAGAATACGTTCTACTGCTCTGACAGACGGGACAGACGTTTATTACCGTGGCCGGCCATTATCGGCATCTCAAAGTATTTTATTATGAGAGGTGTTACGCCGAATAGAAAAACGAGGATAGGTTAAGTGATTTTCCTTTTGGATTTGAATATTTTAACTTCTTTTAAGACGTATTGGATGAGGTTCCGGGTGAACTGGTCAGAATGCTTCACAGAAGCAACGATATACAATGTCTACCAGACTGGGCCAAAATAATTGACTATTTATTTTTTGAAAATATATCAAAAATGTTGTTCGAGATCCAAAAAAAAAAAAAATATGGAATGTGACGGGTTCTTAACATTAATATTAAGATGTCTATTTTCGCGACTAAGTTTTTTGACAACAATGTTTTTTTTATCCAAAACTCTCAAATTGTTGGTCTAAAAAATTTACCAGCACATATTCTCCAAAAAAATAAATTCCCTACAAAAAAGCTCTCCTCGTAAATTGTCGTCATCGTTTCCATGTAATACGACTTTGAACATTTAAACAAATAAACATTTTTTATTTTAAGTTTATTTTTGTATCTTGTTCAGGAGCTAAGTTATTTTGTGTATAAATAGAGTTGGGACACCCTGTATATACAGTGTGTCTATGTAAGTTGGCAGCATATGGAAAACATTTTTATTATTAATTTTACGAAAAAAAACTTATTCTTTATAAAAGTTCCGCATGGTCCAAAACCTAAAATGCAATCATCAGATATCAAATTCTGTCAGTCATGTACGAGGTTTGGCCAAAAATGTAATTTTTGCTCAAGAGTAAAGTACCTGTATTTTTGCTAATATCGCCAATTGTTATAATTAAAAGATGTTTAGGTTTAAAAATACATCTAAATATTCAATTTTGATCATTTCTGAAATTTTTTTCAAATTTCTTTCCTGTTATAATCGTAAAAACATGGGTTTGTACATTAGTGACACTATATTTTATGATTATAAATGTTATAGGACAGTTTAAAATTAACTTTTTAAATAAATTGTTATCAAAATAAGAAGAATGTACAAACCTAAATTTTCTCGATTTTCGCAGAAAAAAAAATCAAAATTTTTCTTTTATTTTTGGAAATGAGCAAAATTGCATATTTAGAAGTAATTTTTAATTCTAAACATCTTTTCTTTATATCAATTTGCGATATTAGCAAAAATACAGGTACTTTACTCTTGAGCAAAAATTACATTTTTGGCCAAACCTAGTACATAACTAACACAATTTAATATCTAATGATTGCATTTTAGGTTTTGGACCATGCAGAACTTTTTACAAGGGAATACCTTTTTTCGTAAAATTATTAATTAAAAAGTCTTCCATATGCCGCCACCCTATGTAGACACACTGTATAAAAAAACTTCTTGAATGAAATGTTATAATATCGTTGTAAGGGGTGGTAATGCATGAATGAAAACCCTGTACATATCAGTAATCCTAACTAAATAAGTATTGAAACCCTTGATCTAATAATGGTGCCAATTTTACTATAATAAACATATGTAAGTTAATATTTCTATAAAAACTCAAACCGTTGTATCTACAGGAACTAATTTTATTAATGATAATTCAGTACTGCAAAGTACCCCACGACCATTAATAACTGTTATAAAAGTTCATTGAATCATTACGACATCAAATCAAAATTATTAGACTAATTAATCAAGACGTTTGATATGGTCTTCACTTATTGATTTTTGCTTTTCTAATGCTAATTAGCTTGGATTCTTTGTTTCATAATGAATTTGATGTACCAATGTTTAAGAAGAAATGATTGATACAAATCATTATTTAATTTAATAAGATGTCTATTTATTTCCGCATTTGGTATCATACAGGGTGAACATAAAGATTAAAATAAATTAAACAATAAATTAACTATACATTTTTTTGTATGTAATTTTAATTAATGGCTAAAAATACAGGGTATAATTCCTTAGCTTATATAAGGAAAAAAACTTCATATGAACAGAATGTCCTAAAGTCCTAACTTTTGAGATACAGGGTGTTAAAATTTTCAAAAACGAAAATAACTTGAAAACTCTTATTTTAGTAAAAACTGTTATAATGAATATAAACCTTTTTATGGTCTAAAAATATGCAATTAGTTGAATTTTACTTTTTTTTCTCTTAAACTAAACAAGATACAAAAAAAAAAATTAAGATACATTAAAGCAGTATTTTTATTTGCTTAATCTAAAGCAACAAAATTTTACACACATTTACACAGTCAGTGGCATACCGTTTTTTGGAGATATTCCTCTCGAGACGACACTGGACCTACCATAGTATGATAGTTAGAAAATTTAAAAAAATAGTTTTTTTTTTGAAATTTTAACACTCTGTATCTCAAAAGTTAGGAAGTTTAGGACATATGTTTATATGAACTTTTCTTCCTAAAATAAGCCAAGGATTATACCCTGTAATTTAAGTCACCAATTAAATTACACCATGTATACTGTATAAAAAAAAAAACGTTTTTCCACGACCGTTAAAAAAAATGCTGTTTTTTAACCGTTAACATGAATTTACAGTACTTTATTCTAGTACACTACATAAAGTTTTAAAAAAGTAACTTTTGATTATGTCATTATTTCTTTAAGTTCATGTGTCAGGTGTCACTAGTTTTAAAATTTGACATTTTGCAAATTAATTTAATAAAAATTATTGAAAATTAATAGAAATAACGAATTTGAATGACTAAGAATTTGAAAACGGATTTTATGCTGTTTTAGTATTATTTCTACAAAAAGTAAGTACATACAATTTTCTGAAATTAAATAATAAATGCATGGATATGAAGAGGATAATTGTGTCTTAAAAATAAGAAGGCTATGATTTTTTTGCAATATAATGGCTGTGCTTCAAACATTAAAATTCCCGAGGATGGCCATATTTCCGAAACTATTAAAAATTGGATATAACACATAAGGACTTTTTTAATGCTGTTTGATATATCTTTTGAGTAATAATATAATATAAAGGGTGTTTCATTTAAAAAAAGTATATTTTTAAAATAATCAGAAACTCCAGGTTCAATAGTTTTTTTGTTAGTAGCACGGTAATCAGCGGAAAAACTACTACAACTTTAATAATTTAACCGACTTTGTATTTTCAATAATAAAGAAGTTAGCAATAGTGCCTACTTAAAAATAATCACCCTGTATAAATAAATAAAACATGAATAAAATGTTTATTTGAAAAATTTCCGCCCGCCAAAATTTTAATTCATGAAAAAAAGCATCGCTTTATGTACTTGTTATATAAATTATTATTTTACAGGTCAACCTTTTTTACACTTTAAATAGGTGTTTCGTTTTAATGCCTACTGGAATTTATTTTATTATGATTTTAGGAAATTAAACGGTAAAAGCGACATTAGACAAATCAAAAATCATGTTACCAAAAATTCCGCCAATTCTTAATTTACTTCATGTGTCACTAACATTAAAATATATCAGATTGCATATAAATTATTGAAAATCAATAATCATATTCAATTTGGATTATTCAAAATAAAAATTTATACAGTGGTAGAAAAAATATAGGCATGTAACACATGCATAAAGTATCATTTTTTTACTAATGGAATTGCCGCTTTTGCTTGTATTTTCAAATCTCCCATTTATAAAAAGTTTAACTTTTGCACTAATTAGAGAAATTACTATTAACTATAATGAATCCTAGATTTCGAAAATATTTACATTTCACAGCCTGTCTTCGGAGAATCTTACCAAATGGAAAACTTTTTAATTATTAACTTTTTGAAAAAGAATACCTTTTGCTAACCAGTATCATTTTAAAGCCATCCTGTACATCCAACATCCAATTAATGTTGTGAAAATACAGGGTGTTACAAATTCAAGAGGCGCCATTAGGATCTCGGAAATGGTAATAGATACAGAGTTTGTGGAATTGGGGGAAAGTTGCGCATTTTTAAGCGTATATTATTCCTTTTAAGAAATTTAAAAATTTGCAGTCGTTCCGGCTTTATCCGGAAAAAACCAAAATATTGCGAAACATTTTTTCCTCAGTTTATTTGAAGAGATATTTTAAAACAAAAACATTCCCACTTTTTCTTTCCTATAAAATAATGTCATTAAATAAGAGGTCCGATGTTTCGTCTTTGAGTTGGTTTTAAACTTAATAAAGTATTTGAATTCTAAATCCAACGACATATCACACTTTACATTTATGCGACTTTTCGGACCGAAAAACCATCATCATTCACTATTTTGCCCTTACAAATAACCACTTTACCCCAAACACTTTCGGAAATTTTCGTTTGTAGGTAAATATGCATCCATTTTTTTATGACAGTCTACGATAAAATTGATAGAGGCGTTTGTTTAAATTCAATGCTTTATTTTATTATGTAGGGATAAGTAAATGAATGTAAATTATGTTAATTCTAGAAGCTTATTAGTTGATAAAAATATAAATAAATAAATAAATAAATAAATAAATAAATAAATAAATAAATAAATAAATAAATAAATAAATAAATAAATATAAATAAAATAAATAAATATATAAATAAATAAAAATAATAGAAAGTAGTGATAGAAAAAAAAATGGATGCATACTTACCTTCAAATGTAAATGTCCAAGATCGTTATTAATAAAAGGGTAATTTTTAATGGAAAAATAGTGAATGATGGTTGGTAAGAAACGTCGCATAAATATAAAGTGTGATATATCGTTGGATTTAGAATTAAAATACGAGTTTATTAAGTTAAACACCAATTATTCCGCCTATTTAAAAAAGTTATAAAGTTGATGATAGTGGCTCAAAGACGAAACGTCGGATCTAAAATTTAGTGTCATCATTTTACAGAACAGAGAAAGTGGCAATGATAATGTGTCGTTTGTTTTAAAACATCTTTTCGGTTTTTTTTCCGAATAATTTCGGAACGGCTGCAAATTTTTAAAATAGTAGGAGTATGGTTAAGCATTAAAATGCGCAACTTTAACCCACAATCTCTTACCGTTTTCAAGGTAATAATGGTGCCCCTCGAATTTGTAACACCCCATGAATGTTTTCTCACCAAGCAGGTCTTTTAGTAAAGAGGCATTTTTTTCCTAAAGTTGATTCCATTTCTGAAGATCTTTTAAAGTTTTTAAAAATTATATGAGTATTTTAAAATTTTAACTAAAATACGTAGGTATGGGTTAGTGAAAAATAATGTTATGACAAACATAAGATATACATATCTCAAGTCACATGCAAAGTTTGGTAAAATTTATGGTTTCCTGCGCGGGGTAATTGAATAAGTTACTAAAGTTAGGAACAGTATCCGATGTTAGTTTCGCGTTTTAGAATGAGATATGAAAATGCATATGGCCATTAGAATTTATGAAGTACCTCGTTTCGGAAGACTTATTTACGTTGTTAGTGTCTACTAGATGACTTTATTTTCTTGTATAGAGTTGTTAGGATTGTATGCTTATGTAAACATTTAATAGATGTGTATTTTATTCAAAATAAAACCTATGGGAAGTCTCTACTAAACAAGCGACAAAAAAACTGGTATTTAAAATTTTATATTTTGTTTTAATGCAATAATTTTAAAAATTGGGATGCAAGAATGTATTTTAATTGTTTTTTTTAACTTATTTTAAATTAGGTACTATTTAAAATACGAACTCGATTCTTGAATTTACCTTATTTTATTTTCTTATTAGTTACTGTCGATAAAATATTGAATGAAAATTTATCACTATACGCCAAACACGAAACCACAATTAAGACGGTGGACAGTGGACAGCCTCAAATTGCCAATTGCCATGTCATGTGTATCGTATTCACTAGATTTGGATCAATTAGATTGTATGCAATGTAACAGTAACTGAACTAAAGTTAGTTTACCCTTAATTTCGCCATTATTCCTTTTAGTTTATATGCCACTAAGTTTTAAAATAAATGTGGAAATTTGTGAATAATTTAATAGAAATTATTAAAAATTAATAGTAATAATGAATTTGGATGACTCAGAAAATGAAAAGTAATTTATACATACTGTTTCGTATTATTTCTACTATTGTTACATAAATTACTATTTGGTAACACTTCATGTAGTGCAGTAAAATAAAGTATTTTAATTTTATTCATAATCCGATTAAAAATACATAAATTTCTAAAGTTCATAGAAAAAGTATATTTATTTCAGTATAGCGAAAACTAGAATAGATAAGTGATAAAATTCGTCCATTAAAAAAAATCCCAACCTTGTGTTATAACTTTAAATTTAAAGTCAAAGGAAAAAATATAGGTACGCCACTGAATTCTACGTGAAAATCCCTAAATGTTTTTATTTATAATTTTTTTCTATCTCTAATATTAAGCGAGTTAAAAGTGCCTGGCCAAACTGACAAAATATGACAAACACTCTGTATCTTTAAAACGAATCAAGTTAGTCATGATTTACTTTTCCTATTAAATTTCTTTTAAAAATTGAAATAGAGATTGCGCAAGATTCATTCTAACTCCTTTAGTTTTAGCTACATCCTGTAAGGTCAACGAAAAGGCGCCACCATGTACATGGGAAATCACGTTAAAAATAAATTGTTATAATACTGTGAAACAGGATACTTTCATCAAAAGTCCGAACAATCTATCTAAAAATGCTGAATTTCGTGACTTTTGTAATACCAATCAAAAATACGAACTTACGCAATTTTTGTTTGTTTTTTCTTACACTCAAGATAGCATCTTGATGCGTTCTGAAAGTGAAACTACTGACAATACGATTTTCTTATCAACAATGGTTTGTTAACTTTTGCCAGACCACATTAATACAATAATAATGGCGCGCGCTTTCCAAACATTTAAACATTGTATATTAAATTTCTTTATTGTAGAATAATATTTCCTAATATGACATTAATGTGATGTTCTTTATGTTAAATAATCTTATAATGATTAATGATACCATTATAATTGTGTTGCAATAAAAAAAAGAAAATACTGGTTATCTGTTAAGTAAACTAAATTAATTTTATGTTCTAAAATATAAATATTGTGTATAGTTCGCACAGGCCAAAATTTTCTTTAGGACGTACAATAAATAAGCATTAAAAATCAAAGAACTTTTGATAATTACACTATGCCGAGGCAACATTAGGAAAGCTCGTTATTTTATACAGTGAGGTCCGAAAGTCCGTCGCCCTTCTTCTAACTACTGAACCGTTCAGTATATTTTCATGACACTTGGAACGATAATTTAGAACTAAAGTCTGGATTTTCTTACATATTAATGACATCTCTTAAGGTTACGTAGCTGGCAGTCATTTTGAAATATTTTTCCTATATATATATATATATATATATATATATATATATATATATATATATATATATATATATATATATATACTTCGTTTTAAAGCTCCTTATTATATATAAAGTCAGTAGCTTTATATCCTACAAAATGGCGGTACTTTTTAAATATTTAAATGGCCATATTTTTAAAACTAATAAAGTTAGAAATTAATGTGGTATTTTCTAATAAACTCTTTTAAAAACTTTTTTTACAATTCTTGTGATGTTCTTAAAACAGATGCTTATAACCGGTATTTACCTAGGTTTTAAAATGAGAAATTTTGCATTCATAGAAGCATGTTTATTTTAAATTAAAAATTTTCTTTAGAGGCAAAAAATAATAAAAGTGCATATACTTTTACCAGTAAAAAATATAATGTACGATAACACCGGTCAACAAAAAAATAATTTTTATTTGCGCATGGGTTTTACTCGATATATTCTGATTATATAGGCAAATATAAAAAAATCAATTACAAATCAAAAATATTTGCTTTTTAAAAAGTTATAGCAATTTGACCATTTTTGATTTTCGGGACCAATTAATGTCGATTTTGGCGGGCTATCACTGTCGTAAGGATACAGTAGTTATTTGCATAGTACATCGAAATAACTTGTTTTATATTTTTTCACTGTAGTAAGCTGTCGAAAATGGCTTTAAGAATTTGTAAAAGAAACTCTGACTGTGTTTGCTATATTTGCGGCAAATTTGTTAAAACAAGGGAGAAAATGTTGGATTTAAGTGCAAATTTAAAGATTTGCAAGATATATCAAGCTGTACCTGTTAAAAATACGCTTTTATGAAGATATAATACAATTTAAGAGGCGTTATCAAGGCCAGTAAACTGAAAGCATAATTTAGGGGTTAATAAGAGAAACTTCCACTCAACATGATAAGAAAAGTAAAATTGTTTATTTTTAAATATTTGGACTCTTTTTTAAAACTTGTTTTATAAGAATAAATCATAAATTGATGTTTGGTGTCTTTTAATAAATCATCCCTGTGTGCAATTCTTATGTATTTTATTTGATTGAAATTTCCATTTTTAACATACAAAAGCAAATTCAGAACTATATTTCGTTCTTATTCTTATTTCTAGGTATATAAGCAATAAAAATAACGAATTTATAACCCGTGCTCAAAAATGCTGTTAACCGGTGTAATATATTTATTTGGTCTGTCTTTCAATATCACAAACAAAAAAAAGGCAAGGAGTCCATAATTATTGCTTGCTAAAATATTCTTAAAAATGTTGAATTGTTTCATTAGTCATTAACAATTTACCTTTTATAATATAATTGACATACATCATGAACAATAATAAATTACCTCCCATGAAGTTTGGCCGAATGCCAAACATGTTCAACTTATTAATCATTAAAATTTGGAAAAATGCTAAATGTAAATTTAAAAAGCTTGATGTCGTAAGCCGCCTGCATTCTTAAGAGATATTCTTCCAAATTTGTTAATTTTGATGTCCTAGGGTTTATTAAAAACTCATTTTCTTTTATACGCGGATGGCCTTCGATTTAATTAAAGTTTTATTTTATTGTAGTTTTTTTTTATAAAGTATTTCTTGCACAGTGTTAATGTGTTAATACAAAATAAATGGAATATTTAAATAAACGATCGAGAAAGACACAACACAAATAAATTCAAAAAGAAAAAATTTGTATGGTAACATAATATATGTGCGTATAATTTTAATTAGTTTTCCTTCTTTAGTCCACTTGTTTTTAGTAATATTTTAAAGTGGGCGGTTAACTATAATTGTCTTTGGTATAGGCAAATTTTCATGAATGCCCTTCGCTAATCACCGCGTTCTACGAAGAAACAATACATTTTTCGAACGACCAACGCAGTTTTGATAACATACATTTCTATTTTAAACTTTCTAAATATATGTATATGTGCTTTTTGTTTTGGTTTTAATGGATCTTCTATTCCCATATAAACCCATAAAATAATTTTAAATACGGCAGCGTAAATTACCTTTTTTTGTATTATGGGAGGTTTCGCATAGCAATAGATTTATAGTTGTTTTTAAGGATAAATTAAGGGGCCAAAATGTACAATCTTCAACTAAATTATTTTAGTTTTTTGTTTTATAACAAGAAAAAGTACATTCATGATAGTACATTTTTATTTCTATACAGTGGAGACGCTAGGGGGACAGCCGAGGCTTAAACCCCCTAAAATATGTTTGCCCCCACCTCTAGCAGGTGGAATTGAAGAAGAGGAGTTTTTCTAAAGTGTGTTTTTGTAGGTGTGGTGAGGACCGTTTTCTTTGCTTGTCAAAATGTTGAAAGTAAGGAAAAACATTATCCGGTATATTTGTTATTACACGTGAGAAACTATTTTTTGCTTCTCAATTTTTTTTCGATTTCAAATCTTTAACAAATACATAACTGTGGCCACCTTTGGCCACCCCTACAAATTGTTGGTCCCTTCTTGGCTACCCTAAAATAAAAAGGCTGGCGTGGCCACTGTTTCTATATCTTTGTTTTTATCAATTGGTTGTTGTTGCCAATAGTAAAACCATGTTTAACATACACTTTTTAAATGTTGTATTTCAAGCTATTCTTCTATTATTCTATTTATTAAATAATAAAATAAATATGCAAATCTCATGGAAGATCCCACTCTTAAATTAATTCTTTGTGCAGAAAGAGGAAAGAGGATTTCATGGAACTACTGGAAGATATTTAATAGATGTAATAGTCCATAACGGATTACAGCATACGCAATACTTTAAAAAAAGCAATATTAAGAACTACCACTTAAGATGACGTGGTCGTACTAAGAGCTTTTATTGTTAGCAATGAATTAGAAGATAAAACGAAAGTCTTCTGTTACGGGTTCAGTGCCGATGCCTTCCTTAACACTTAACACTGTAATAGTTAAAGTATTTATCTTGTTGCTAGTAACTGTTGTTAGTATTATAAATTAACATTATAAAAGTCATGTAAAGATGTTAAGCAGGACCGTAGATATATTATTCAAGGTCTTGAGAAAATACGGTTATTATTTCAGCTAAGATTTGTTATACTCTTATGTATTATTACTACAGTACATTTTCGAAAGGTCCTAAACTTTGTACTTTGTCTTTTTGGTAGCCCCAGCCCCTGCAGCCTCCTGTGGTCTTTTATATTTCTTCTAAATTCTAAAATGCCAGCCCCCCTCCGGGTGTTTGCAGGCTTCCTAGGTTAAATATATTATAGATACACGAGTGTACATACAACGATTTTTTTCATCCAAACTATTAACAAAAAGTTATAAAATTCTGTTTTATCGGTTAGACCCTTATCTGTCCTCACCAAGCATTTATCTTGATCAGAGCAGTCCATGCTTTACGAGTAAATTAACAATAGGCCTTCAGAATTCATCTCTTAACGTCAAACAAACTATTGCGGCACTTTTAGATGGCATGATAAACTTCTCTTTGGTCCTTAGAAGTAAAACCATCGGTCCTGGTTTGACAGTTTTAAGTTGGCGATCATAGATTCCTTATTTACAAATTCCGTGATTTAAAGGTTCTAAAAAATTTGTGTAGTCACCATCTAAAAAATTTACAGTACGTTGCACTGAATGTTAGAATGGGATTTTAGGTTAGAGGTGCTTTTATTTAATTTATTCTTGTCAACTACATTCAAATTTTAAATTACAAAATCCATGTGATTTATTTAAAAAATTTATACTAATGTTATAAGGAGAGAAAGTTTGTAACTTTGAATTTTTTGTTTCTTTGTTTGTTTGTTTGTAAGGGCTAATTTTCGGAAATACTAAATCGATCATAAAAATTGTTTCACAATCAGAAAGCTACACTATTTGGAAGTTCTTTAGGGTATATTTTATTATTATTTAACAAAAATTTCTGAGAAAAATATAATTAACGCCAAACAAAGTGGGCAAGGACCGGCTAGTAGAATATATAATTGCCTGTGTAAGAAAAACAGTCATTTTTTTTTAATTTCCACAGATTACTAAGCAAAAATGTTTTTTAAAGTTACTGTACATCGTACCTGGTTTCCTGTAAAGGTAATTTTTTTATCTCTGTGACAACCCACGAAGGCTTATGTCTAAGTACTAGAGTACCGTGGGTATCGGGTTAATAGATGTTTGACCCTTCTTCACTCCTCATTCGTTAACGTTTTCCAAACACTGAAACAGTTTTTGTATTTCACAGCACCTTTTGTACAACGCGGTAGCACCATCACGGACGTCATATTTAAATAACTACTACCTAAAAATGTCTCCCCGGCTGAGAATCAAACCCGGGAGAAAATTTGGTCTTTATCTTAAATAGAAACACTCTGTTGTGATAAATCATTAATGTACACATGCCACTTCAAAACGTTTTTCTAATGCGTGGAAAGAAGACAGTCTAAAGCAACAACAACGTGAACCTGATGTGTCACCTTATCCAGAATGTATACATGCAAGAATTCTTTGTCTAGTATCTATCTACTAGTATTTAATATACTGAAATTCAATTTGAACATATCGATCTGGCTCAATATCCAAAGAAAAAATTGGCACTTGTATTTAGAGAGTAGATGGTACTTAAACCGGTTGCGTTTTTGGAGTTATACATATGCTAAAAAAATCAATGGTTTTTCTTAAAAACAAGAAAAAACTGGGGTTAAAACCTTTGGTGTCACCCGGTATAGGCAACATTGACTTGCTAATAATAAATTGTATATTCTGGTTGAAAGTGCGAACATCACGACAAAATCGTGTAGAGTCTCTGTAGCTCTCGGCTAGCTGAATCTATTAAATTTTAACTGCATTCTTAGCCGGTGCTACTTAATAAACCATACCTTATCTACCTTGGAAGACGTTTTATATGTAGCACGTTTCGTTTAATTAAACGCCGTGTCCCCAAAGTGCCGGCTAACCACGTTTTATCGCTTTGCTATTCACTTTCGTACCTACGCCTTTCATACGCTATTTTTTTAATGTGAACATTTTATATTCGTGTCTAAGAAACTATTAAAAAACATAAGGGCGATTAAAGTAGAAAAAAATCATTTAAATACTACATAGCCGCAACGAGCCCGTGGCCGTGCGTTTTCCTGGTGAAATGTAGGGGGATACGGTGCAAAAATTTTGTATTCAATCAAGCTGCAGTAATATGAGTCAATTATATCACGCTTTAAATAACACCTGACCATAAATTAAATCTTTACAAATAAGGTAACTCAGTTTTAAGGTTTGGCCACATATAACCACACCGAGTCCCGCACCGTAGCACGGCCGTGTCCCGGTTTTAAAATGTACCGTTGTAATCAAATGCCGCAGGCTTAATATCAAATATTAATTTTTAAAAAACCTATATAACAAAAAATAACTATGTATTTGTAAGTTTTACTCACATATTATTCACAAGATGTAACAATAAAATTAATTTTACACTTTTTTATACTCATTAAATCATGTTTTTAACCACAAACTTTAAATTTTTATACTAGAGTAAGAGCCCGTGAGCGGCTGACCTTCGTCATTTTGTAAAAGCTGAAACTTTGTCAGCGCATTCTTCCAACATAGGTAGAAGCGATGGGAGAATATGAAGATTGACTCATAGTGGCTTTGGCAGGTACCAGGTACCAAAGGTGAAAGTGAAAGTTAACTTTCGTCATTTTGTAAAAGCTGAATTTTATGTATGTTACTTGGGTACCTATTAGAAGATATTTCCCCAGTCGGCAGACACTTCTAATAGTTCCTGCCCCGTGACAGACAAAAATTTAGTTCGACTGTAGGGGGCCCAATTGTCCCGAGTAAGTCCAATATTTCTGTTATTTATCAAGATATGAAAAAACTTTTATAAAAGTTATAGTGTTTCTTAAACGCGGATGTTCTAAAAATATTTTGGGTTTTATACAGAGTGTCCCAAAAAAGTAATAACTTCAATATGTTAATTACTATTATTTCTGGGACACTCTGTATAAACCAAAATATATTTGGAACATCCGCGTTTAAAAACACAATAAGTTTTTTCATATCTTGTTAAATAACAGAAATATTGACTTAATCGGACATTTGAGCCACTCCTGCAGCCAGACTAAATTTTTGTCTGCCAGGGAAGTGAACTATCAGAAGTGTCTGCCGACTGGGAAATATCTTCTAATAGGTACCCAAGTAACATACATAAAATTCAGCTTTTACAAAATAACTAAAGTTAACTTTTTATTTAGTTAACTTTCAAGGTAAAAAAATTGGGGTTACAATAAAAAAACCTCACAGCTATAACTTTTTTTTGAGACACTCTGTATAAACCAAAATATTTTTAGGACATCCAGCGTTTAAAAACATTATAAATTTTATAAAAAAGTTTTGTCATATGTTGATAAATAACAGAAATATTGGACTTAATGTGATATTTAAGCACAGTGCAGCCAGACTAAATTTTTGTCTGCCAGGGTGTAGGAATTATCAGAAGTGTCTGCCGATTGGGGAAAACTGTCTAATAGGTACACAAGTGATATACATAAAATTCAGCTTTTATAAAATGGCGGAAGTTAACTTTTATTTAGTTAACCTTCAAAGTATGACAAATTGAGGTTAAAATAAAAGATAACTTTACAGTTATTACTCTTTTTTGGGACACTCTGTATAAACTAAAATATTTTTAGGACATCCGCGTTTAAAAACACTATAACTTTTATAAAAAAGATTTTCTTTATCTTGTTAAATAACAGAAATATTGGAGTTACTCGGACAATTGGGCCCCCTACAGCTAGATTAAATTTTTGTCTGCCACGGCGCAGGAACTATCACAAGTGTCTACCGACTATGGAAATATCTTCTAATAGGTACCCAAGTAACATACATAAAATTCAGCTTTAACAAAATGACGAAAGTTTCAACTTAGTAACCTTTGGTACCTGGTACCTGCCAAAGCCACTATGAGTCCCCCATCGCTTCTACCTACGTGGAAAGAATGTGCTGGCAAAGTTTTAGCTTTTACAAAATGATGAAGGTCTGCCGCTCACGGGCTCTTAGACTATACGTAATGAACTGAAATAAAAAGTGACACCCGTAAACTTCATGCTTCTTGTCTTGTGGGACATCAGTGGGTTATGTGGCCAGAAGGCCAGACTTTTATCTATATTACACTTAAAGTTTGGATAAAAGGGAACAGAGATAGGTAAGAAAATCTGTTTTATTTAAACAAAGAGATATACATACATAAAACAATATTTTTGAGGCCCAATAAGAACATAAAGATATCGTGCAGTATAATTTGTTTTTGTAACCAAACCAAAATGTATTTTATTCTCAAAAACAACTACAAATGTATTGGTATGCGAAACCTCCCTTAATACAGAATCGAACGAATTTACGCGGCTAGTAATGCAAGATGCATTATATCCAAAGAAAGAAGGACATATGCGTACTCCAAGAAGTTTAATAAAGAAACGTATATCATCAAAACGTCGAGGGCCGACCAATTGTATTGTTTCTCTGTAGCACGCGGTCGTTAGCGAGCGGAGGGTATTTATGAAAATTCGCTAATACTTCTTGGTAAAAAATATAATTACACAATAAGTGAATTAGACAAAGAAGAACCAAATGGCTTGTTGGCAAATATATGCATACATACTGTATTTGCACCAACTTACTTTTAATTTTTTTTTGTGTTGTCTTTTTCTATCGTTTTATTAAATTTATTTTTATTTTTTTAATTTTTGCAGATAAATATATGTACTATGTATGTAATACAAAAATAAAAACATGGTATTTATTGACAATAAAATTGACCTATATTAAGAAAATTTAAATTGAAAATGCATATTATTTTAAAATGCCAAACAAATTCGACTTTCTCAAGAAAAACTAAAATAAAGGTCATTATTTTTGTATAAGGGGTAAATCACCCTTGACTTAATCATCAGATTTACTTAAAAGTTGGTAGAACCCATTTCCGCTAAGATATTGATATTCAGGGTGTTAAAGAATAAGATGCTGATCCTTAAGGGTGTTACTCCTTAGGCGATTTTAAGGGTTCAAATATGGCTATTTCCCAAACCCTTAACTTTTTAGCTAGAGAATGTTAAAATTTTAAGAAAAAAAAATGTTTTCTTATCATAACTTTAAAACTCTGAGATATTTTCATAAAATTTAACATGCATCCACTAAAAACCAATAGGCATTTTTTGATGTAGAAGATTTTTAATTATTTTTACCAGTGGCGTCTGAGCAGGATGTATACTGGAGATTTTTAAAAATATATGGCACGCCATTGTTTTCTCCTATTTTAATTCCCATTTATTTTTCAACAAATTGGATCTCTTGAGATTTCTTTATTTGACCCGTTTTCACGTAAAAAAATAAAAACCGTTTTTGATGCATTTTTGGTATATCGAAATTAATTTAAACCATTATATTATTAGGGTTGATGCCCTATTTTAAGTTTTTACACGAAACTGGTGCATCAAACGAGTCAACAGGCGAAATTTGCTGCAAAATGAATAAAGATTTAAAAAAATATATTTTTATTTTTGGAAAAATGCAATAGCGTAAGATCATCGCGTATATAATTTGATTTAGTTTTGCCAACCGTGCCATAAATATTTATAATTATTAACTTTTAGAGAAAAAATACATTTTGCTTGTTACATAATGACATAATTTGTTATTCACTTTTTATGTAAAATGATTATTCACCAGGGCTCTCTCCACTATCGCGTTTCTTCTGCCTCACAGGAACTTATCAAAGGGGATGTACCGGGTCAATGATAAATATCACACAAACCAAGAGTCCTCTTATAGAAAAATTATCGTTGTTCTAAATCTTACTGTTAATGCCATACTGAAAAACGGTATTCAGTGAATTCAACATTGAGTTTTACCGAAGTCGGTAAGCAGGTCCATGGATTTTGGGGATGGAGGCAAGTAAAGTAACAAAACACAACTTGATCAACCAAAAAAAAACCTCACCTACAAATCATAGGAAAACCTAAAAACCCAACATCTAAATGGTCCCCACCTGTGAACATCCAACCTAAACAAAGTTGCTTTCTCTCTGGGGGCCTCACTTAGGCCAAAAAGATGTAAGACCAATGAAAATATTTTTCTTCTGTAACAATAGTATCCATTTTTCGGATTCGTAGATATTATTTAGCATTTTAAATGGTACTGTATTAGATAAAAGATGACTTTATATATACACACGATTTTCATTAATCTTCTTAATACATACCAACAAATCAACACACGAACGTAAGTGACATTAAAAAATACCTCCCTAAAATAACCTTTAAGACCGTATTGGCTTTGGGAGGTAATAAATAAAGCTCTTAAATTTTATTGCCGTTCTTATTTAACGAGATATGATTAGTGATATGTCCGGACCCATTTTTCATGTCATATCACATTCGGCAATTAGTTTAATACATTTTCCGGTTTGAGCGAGATTATTAGTAAGTATAGAAAGTTGCAAATGTCGTTTTCGTGAATGCGAGAGGATATCACAGCGATAGCGCGAGAGGAGAATGTAACGTATCGCTTCTTCGTAGGTGGTTCGGTTGGACGCCGTCGTATTCTATATTTTATTTACTGACCGGCAATCTTGTAGGGATGGGTCGAATCTCGATATTTTAAACTATACAAAACTTAAAAACATTTATTTACATTAAGAAAAAAACGGAAATAGTTTTCTATTATCCAAATAATAAACAAAAAAAATAGATATCTCCCTTTTTGACAGTTAAAAGAAAAAAACTTCTGCTTTTCATGTTATTTACCTGGACCCTCTCCACACAAAAAAAATAGTCTCTTATATGAACAACTTCGTGTGGAGAGGGTTCTGGGGAATGACAAGAAAAGCAGAAGTTGTTGTTTCTGTTAACTCCCGAAAAAGAAATATTTCTTCTTTTTGTATACTATTACGACAGTAGGAATTATTTCAGTTTGTTTTCTTATATTTACTGGACGGCTCCCCAGTAAATCTTGATGCCGATTTCACTGAATATTGCTTTTCAGTACGGTATCAATGGTAAGATTATAACTTACTGTCGAACAACGAAGTTTGTTCATGTAAGAGATTCTTGGTTTTCTTGTTATTCACCATGTAACCTCTAGTAAAAAGTAAAAGTATAGAGTAATAGATTTGAAGGAGACTTAAGTCCTAGTGTCTTTTAAACACTTTTACAAAAAGGTATTTAAAACTGTAAAACGGCATCTTCTATCAATTAGCACGTTATAGCCATATGACCATGCAAAGAAATGCTGCATTTTTACGCGAAAAGTTCAGAAGTAGATGGAAATTATAAAATAATTTTTGTTCCTGGAAAAGCAGTGGCGTACCACATATTTCTTTAAAAATTCCCAGTTTAAATTCCATTAAAATATCACCAAAGAAATTGTCATGCATCCAAAATGCATAGTTTAAAGCTTTACCACCCTGTATATAAAATGCTGGGACATCTAGGAGATAGGGTTTTTTCGCCTCTTCTTCTTAAAAATTACCCCCTATTTACACCCATAAACATATAAAGATCTATAGACGTCAATAGTAATAGTCACATACTGAATTAGTAAAAGTACGGCAACTCTCAAATATCTTTAAAACCGCTAAAGCTACATTTACAAAATTTGGTATGTGAAAGGTATCGGGCATGAGAATTTAATAGTAATATCGGCACCGTTGCCAAGTTTACCTTTTATGTGCTACACGTATTATTTTCGTTTTTTTAATGGAATGTTTTATTTATTTTTATTGCAATAAATTGCTTAGGCTGGGACGTCCACAAATTTTCAAAATTCCATTTTTACTAGCTGCTAAAATATGTCAACACCATATTTAAGGTAAAAAGTTCAGATGCGCTTAAATATCTCTAAAACCACTTAAGCTGCGTTTACACATTTTGGCATTTAAGGATCTTACTTTGGTAAGATTCCAAATTTTTAAAATTTAATCTTTACCAGTTAATGAGATATGAAAACGCCACAATTCTATTAAAATTTGGCAAACAATACTGATTTCAGTAATCAATTTGGCATATTAAAAAATCATTTAAATGCCAAATTTTATATACTTAGGCGGTTTTAAAGATATTTTGGCCCTAAATTACTTTTGGTGAAAGTATAGGGTATCAAATCTGAACAACTAATAGAGACAGAATTTTGAAAATTTTTAAACTTATAAATTTCATTTGTCCAATTTAGTGCAATAAAAATAAATGGAGCATTTTATTTAAAAAACTTTAAAAAAATATATGTAGCACAAAACTGAGAAATCTGGCAATAATAATTATTATTTAATTCCACATGCCCAAAAGACCTTAGGTATCAATTTTGGTGAATGTAGCTATAGTGGTTTTAATAATATTTAAAAGTTGCAGTACTTTTGCTAACCCAGTATGCAAAAACTTAAACTGTATTTTTTTAATACTATTGTTATAGGGGGTTTGAGTTTTCTGTAATCTTATAAAAAGAAATGCAGACATAATATTCTAGGTTACTATATTCATAGAAACGTAGAGCCAATGAAAAAATTACAATGATCAATTTTTGCCAATGCGTGGGAACAACGAGATCGACGCCGTCATCCTATCGTTAATACGAGATCGACCCGTCATCCTATCGTTAAAGGCTTGTAAGAAAAAATCAAGAAACTCCTTTTTTAACTAATTTAATATATGTATTATAATACCTGTAATTTTTTTATTATTTTAAAAAATAGTTATTCTTCATAAAACTTTACAGGGTGGTTGAAAATCGCGAACATATTAATTACTTGCAAAAATTTAAAAAAAATCAATAAAAGAAATTTTTCAAACTACCTAACAACAGACTATAATTTTTTCCCATTTTCCATCCCTAAAAAGGTTATCTTTTTTCCCATTGGTTATGGTTTCTAGGGAAAATTTACGTTAAAAAAATCGTTCTATTCGTGGACACGCTGTATTTCTCCTCTATCCTATAATTGCAATATATTAAAAGTAGGTTTGGTACACTGATCTCGATGGATTGCCAATGTTATTACCTGCGCGAAACAAATGTTACATTTCACGGGCGAAAAACCGGTTTGTGCGCAAGCAAATCGAGGGAAACGCGCCTGGCGCCAGACAGAGTATCCGCATTATCGGAAAGAATTTGTCGACATCGTCCTGGTATTCCGTTCGGAGTACGGTAGCTAATGAGCGTCACGGTCAGACAGTGGTTACGGGGTTCCGGTGTTTGTATTGTGCCAAGGCTTTTAAGTGCGCATGTTCGTCCACCCATCCATTTGTTTACTGCGCGAGGTCGTAAAAATCCGAAAAATGCTTCTTGCCACTGCTGATCTAAATGTAGGTTATCTGTGGTTTGGTAATACATGTTATCGATATTGTTAATATCGATAACATACATCAGAACTACAGACACCGTGGTGTATTAAATTTACTGACCGGGAAGATGCATTGTTCTGGTTTTGCAGAAGGATGAATCGTGGAAGGCATTTGTATACTATGATCGTGCGTGTCGCGAACGGTTATACATAATAGAATAACAGGATAACGGATTTAAATCGCCTAAAAATCGAGAGAATCGTTATTTGTTCTTGGTAACATAACGTTTATCCTGATATATATATTTTTTAAAATTACAGTAAAAAATGTTTGTTATTTTGGTCAAACAAAACGAAAACAAGAGACTCTACTCTTAAATAAATAAAAAAAAATATCAGAACCAGATGTGATGTATGGTTTTTAATGTACTTTTGACTTCTAAATACTCAAGCAAAATCAGAATTTAGCCAACAAGACATATTTTTTCCTTACCGCAAAAAACCGGAAAAAATAGTTTTTTTTTTGACGATCCACGAAGGCTGAAAGCCTAAGTCACAGAAGAAATATCGTTGTATAGTTATTTTGTATGTGCCTAAATACTAACATACCGAGGATGGCTTAAGCAAGGCGAGAATGAGTTTGTTGATACGGGACTTAAATACCTAAAGATTAGGGAGGAAAGGAAAAATCTCCGCGGTTAGCAGGTTCCACATTCTACAGACTGTCCATGGATGGGGTTAACAAGAGGACAGATGAACCGAAAATTTTATTAAAAAAAAAACATCCTGCATAAAAAATTTTGCTTCAAAAAAATGGATTCACGAACAAAATGTTGATTTTGTTATCGGGGTTCGCAAAAACCTAAGAAACATGATTTTTCTCCAAGAGTAAACTACATTTATTTTTCACTTCACTTCACTTCACTTCGTTGGACGTCAATTATATTTTTCTCGAAATTTTTTGTATAATCAGAACTAACCAGAAATCTTACAGGAACCAGAACTAACCAAAACTAACCAGAACTAATTATACATAAAAACCTTTCTCTTAAATCACCCTATCTATTAAAAAAACTGCATCAAAATTCGTTAAGAAGTTTTAAAGATATAAGCATATTACAGACAGACGCGAAAAGCGGCTTTACTTTATAGTATGTAGTGATTTTTAAGCGAAATACCAATTCGAAAATTTCTTTAGAATAGCATTTTAAATGACTAATAATTTTACAGGGGTATCAAAAAGATTCATGAAACTGATTTTGAAGTTACAAAAATTATTATTATTTTTTTTAATATAATGACCTAAAAAAGTTTTAAAATTTGCTTTTAAAACACCTGCTTTCTCCAAATTTTCACACTACGGAATTTTTTAGCTGTAAACGAATGTGATCAAGGCGTTTTCGCCAAATTATGAAGCTCAATGAAATTTTGTATTATTGTGGTTATCGGTTACAAACATTATTCTTAAAGAATTTTCCTAATTATATTTTGCGTAAAAATGAAATATGGAGGTAGTTCACTTTCACTCCTAAAAATCATATATTTGCGAACCCTATATACAAAATTAACATTTTCTCTTCGTAAATCCTATTTTTTTACAAACAAAAAATTTTATGAAGAACGACTTTTTCAAAAATGATTTTTTGTCCATTTATCCTCTTGTTAACCCCATTTGTGGACAGTTTGTAGAACTGCAGAAACTCTATGATAAAACAACGAACAAGTACCGTGTTTACGTGTAGTACTACGAGTTTCATTGTTGGTAGCTGCAAGTGGTGGAATTATACTGGACAATTCCTCGGAGATAGATCCCTTAGCGTTTGACGATGGGCAAGGGAAGGAAGTCTTCCTGTAAGTAAAGGATCATAAATAAGGCAAACAGCTCTTCTCTAAACACAATGAAAAATGCTGAGGGTTAAAAGGGATGCCATTCCCCAGATATAAGAACAATATTTCAGAGAGGGTTGGATTTGGGATACATACAAAGTGTACCTATATAGAAGAGCGTTTTAAGAAGGTTTATTAAGAAGCACAGACAATGGTCAAAAGCTTTGGATATATCAAGAGCAACGATCTAGGATTCACCTAATAACTTGTTCCAGTTGCAGATCTCTTGTAACGAAATGTATACTAAGTGTCATGAAAAATTTGTGTTTTTCATGACAAATGTTTTCTAAATACTTAAGGATTTGAGAATTAACGAATTTCTCCATTTGTTACAAAGAAATGACAAAAGTGAAATAGGTTAAAGTTAGAGGGAAAAATTTTAGATACTTTCTTGGGGTTAAGTTTAACATTTTTTGAAGATGAAAGGGTAATAGAGGAAATCTGACCACAGAGTTTAGGCAGTAAAAAAATAAAGTAAATTTTATATTTCAAAATGTTTCTTCTTCAATTTGCTTAAGACTCTTTAGTTATTTTCTCAGAAATAAAAGGGTGTATTTTTACATCCTACATAAAACCGCGGTCACTTTTGCTTTGACACTTATCAATCTTCGGTAAGTTGCAGAAAACCGTCTTACTTGCTGTTTTTTTCTATTTTTTAGCATTTTGTACTATAGTGTCATTAAAATTAGGAGCTTAATTATCAAAATAGGATTTATGAATTAAATTATTAAAAATATTATGTATAATGAAGAGGTATCAGAAGATGTAATAAATACGCGCCGAAGAGTTTCAAAGTTATCAGGAAGCTAGCATCCTCCTCCAGCCTCCATGCTTGATCTATTAAATTTGCAAGTCTATTTATTTCTTGTCTACATAAACCCAACATTCTGCCTTAAGTATTAATTTATTATTATTTGCATTTAACAAGAGAGGCCTCATCTCTGACCACTTTGAGAATTCCGCTTTTGCTTTATTTGTTTTTCTTTATATGATTGAGTCCATCAACAATCTTTTAACAATGAAGCGGTACTTAACATAAGTGCATATTTATTATAGTAATTTTCCTACTTGTTGGGCTAATTCGATTACACCACCTATCATTATCGTCGTTTATTAAAATGTTTAAATATCCGGCGGCGATTGTTTACTGTTATTTACTTATTTATTTTGCATTGGCAAATAGGTAGTAAAATTCTCTAATGGACATCAATATAATAAAGTAATGCCCGATGACCGGGGCGTTATAATAATATAATTATTGTATAAAACATGCTTGTTCGGGTTTACCGTAGTTTGAAACTATTTTTTACAAAGTATAGTAGCAGTTTTCATTCTTAGACTTACCGCACATTTTGATGTATCTAAAATCTCCACTTCAGTCGCTACATTATCAAATGTAACGTTATGCCTATACAGGAAATCTGAAACAAAAAATAATAACAATGTAATATTTTTTCTATAAGCATAATAATATCTTTATTGTAAATACGCTCACCTATATGTACAGGGTGCTACAAAATGTTGGTAAAAAATATGAAGGACAGATTCTACGTAAGAAAATATATATAAAAAAAGTTCATAATCATTGGTCCGCAAATTTTTTGTTTTCAAGATACAGAGTGTAAAAAAACTGTAAAAATTTTGGTAACACCTATATTAGTAAACATTATTAGACTAGATACAAACCCTATGTAAAAAGTATTTATTGTTGTTGTTACACAATTAATAATAAAAAATTATAAAAGCTATTTTTTTATAGTCTTGAAATATGCAATTAAGTGGATTTTTTTGTTCTTAAACTAAACAAGATACGAATTAACAGACATAAAAACTGTATTTTTATTTTCTTAATCTACATAAATCACAAAAACTTTACACACATTTACACAGTCAGTACATACTGTTTTTATTAGAAATATTCTTTCAGTTGTTGCTCGTGACGCCACTAGACTTATTCATTGTAAATAATTTGGTGATAAATTACCCCCTTTATGCCATAATAAACATAGCCAAATTAAACAAAATTTGGTAAAGTACAAAGTAGCACAATGTATCTTAGGAACGAGGAATTTGCGAACTTTTTTTATAAATTTAATGGTAGAATGTTCCCTCAAATTTTCTTGGCAACATTTTGTAACACTCTGTAGACACGTTCACCCAAACAAATACGTAAACAGGCAATGCGTAAAAATGAGATAGTCTAACGCAAAAACCGGTCTGCTAAACATTTCGGATAAGGTGACTCAGTGCCGTATTATCCATTAGGCTGACTAGGCTACAGCCTAGGGCGCCATGAAAAAAAAGGCGCCAGACAGGGAGTTTTTAAAAAAGTTTAGGTCGGGTGGGGATTTTGGTGACTAATTTCTCTGTGAATAAGGTGCTTTCGAATGAAATAGGCGCGAAAAGGAGGGAATGACCTTTTTTTTCTTTTTTGGTCATCAAATTTTATTTCGAGTGGTGAAGTAAGGCGCCCGGCACTCAAAATACGACGCTACGGAGGATTTTTTTGGTCTTTTAAATTTTTTTGTGGAAAATAGGCGCTCCGGGAATTCTAGCCTAGGGCGCTGCAAACAGTTAATACGGCCCTGAGGTGACTTATCATGCTTGCTTTGTTTTTGCTTTATTGGCCGATAATCTTTAAATTTAGCTAATAATATACATATAGTGCCAGCTCGATGGAAGAAGATAGAAAACGGTTTAACGCGTGTAGAACAGGTAAACATTAGACAGAGAATGCCGGCATGTAAACAAGGTGACGCATCAGCCCCGCTTTGTTGTTGTTTTACTGGCCTACGGACTTTCATTTTGGCTAACACACACTTCGAATTTTTGCCAATACGTGGAAAGGAGAGTCTCTAAATTATACAGAGTAATTCAGAATAATATGTTAATCCTTAAAAGTGTGAATTTTTGGATTATTTTAAGAAGAAAAGTTAAGTAAACCCATGTCCTAACTTTTGAGATAAAGGGTGGAAAAATGTCAATTTTTGAAATATTTTACCGAGCTGTATCTCAAGTTAAGATATTTGGGATACAGGTTTATCTAAACTTTTCTTTTTAAATTACACTTTTATAGATTAGCATCTTATTCTAAAACACCATGTATAGCTTAGACCTGTCATACAGGAGGTGACTTTTTAAAACAAAATATTTCAAAAACGGCTGCCTAAATTAACTTTCTTATGTATATTTTTAAGGTGTAGGATTAGAGAAAAAAATAGCCAAGTCAACACAAGGACAAAACCCCCACTAGACAAATATTGTAAAAATACACCAATTATAACCAATATGACTTATTAAACCTAAAAGTAAATTTTTGACATCTCTGAAATCATCCACTTCTAGGCAACGAAAGTTGGATTTATATATTTTAGCCTCAGGAATTTGTGTGCTAAATTACATGCGTCCCAAATTTTTCTTTCTACTTAACAAAATAACACTTTTAAGACGAATATCATAAAAAACCAATTATTTTTATTTATTAAATGTTAATGGGAAAGTATGTTTGTTTGTTTATTTTAGTTTATATTGTTTTATTTACTTATTTATTTATTAAAATATGTTACAAAATAGTATTAAAACAGTTAGATCATTAACATTTTCGAATTTAACAACTTTATGCTGCGGGGGCATTGCATTTACTACAGAGCAATCGGAATAGAACTTGTACACCTAAAATGTTTAAACCTACATATACCAATAAATAATGTTGTCATATTTTTTATGACGCCCCATTTTGATATTAAAGTGTTACTTCTTGTACCTATTAATGTTAGACATTAATATAGAATATGTGTGCTAAAAATATAAAGTTTTATTAGAAATAATAAATTCGTTACAGGGTGGTACAGTCATATTTGTGACTATTTTTATTAAAAAAAAAGTGAAAAGTTATGTACTGTATTTGTCCTAAAGGAAAATATATATATATATTATTTTTAACTTTAAAAATTATAAATTTTGGGAAAATCATTGATTAAGTTAGTGTTTTATTTTTGTAGTACTTTTCTAATATAATACCCAAATAAGCCGCGGTTAATACTAAAAAAATACAATATTTGATAAAACAATAGAGAAAGACATAACGACACAACATAAAATTTAAAAATAAAAAATGTTTATGCAAATACACTCATGGACAAAAATATCGCATATGCTCGATTTTTTCCATAAGCTTCAATACAAAAATGCTTTAATTTAAATGGCTATATCTCCTTTACTATTTAGGTAATCAAGATCATTAAAAAAAATCGGTTGTCTGCAAAGTCGGTTTACTGACGACAGTTGAACGTGACAACGTCGAAAGAAACAATACCTTTATCGCCGCAATTATCATTGCTATAAACAGAAGATGACACCACATTCACTGTTCACTGCACGTTTACTCAAGTAGGAGAGAAATAGGTGTCGAATGACGCGGAGATTGTGCCCCTTTGTCGCTGGTTCTGCGCTCTCGCTTGCACTTCAAGCCTTAAATGGAACGCGCATGAGTCATGTTTTTTGGTGCGTGCAGCCGGGTCCATTGAATTATAAGACGTTGTCACGTCAACAAAGAAAATGTTAAAGAAAGGTAAAGCTATACCTTTGGCGTAACCGTTGTTATTTACTGTTAACAATAGATTCTACAAGGTAATTAGAACTTATTGGCAAAAATAACTCATTTTTAATCGCCCTGTGTGATGTGCTTGTTAAAAGGTAGTAATCTTATTTTCGAATAAATCATAAGTATCCTTACTTTTTTTATTTTTTTTTAATTACAAATTTGATTACTCTCTTTTAACAGCACATATAACAGGAAGATTTAAATTTATTCGTTTTTTTTAAACTTTTAATCACCTAGTAAGATTTATAGTTAACAGTAAATACCAACGGTTACGCCCAAATTAATAATATTGTCTTTTTAACCTAATTATTAAAAGAGATATGGCCATTTAAATTAAATCATTTTTGTATTAAAGCTTATGGAGAATATTGAACATATGCGATATTTTTGTGTTTGAGTGTATAATACGAATGCTAGGGTGAGTAAAAAAATTGACTATTTTTATTTTGATTTGTGACACTGAAAAAATGGTTCTTAGACACCTTCACCAGAGAATGCTCGGCAACGATGAGCTCTTATTTTTAATAAAAAAATTCGCCTAATTACAGTTTTGCATATTTTTCTTAGTACCATTCAAAAATAATCATATCTCCCCATTTGTTAGTCTTACAGCCAAACTCCGGTTACATAAAAAAAAGTTTTTGTAGAAAATTTAAGGTTAAAAAAACGTCTTTTATATTTTTTTTGATAAATCTAATTATTTACAAGATATACAGGGTGCCTCTAAAAGAAAATTCTACCACATTATTTGAACCAAAATACAACGATCTAACGTACTTTACCTTAGTCGGAATGTTGATCGTTTGCAAGATAGAGGTTGTCAATATTTTTATTTCAAAATACAACGATGTAATGTAATTTACTTTAGTTAGTTACTGAGTTACCTTTTTGTGTAAAAAATATAAAAGAATAACAATTATTCACTAGAATCATAAAACACCGAGGTACAAAAAAATGACACTTGGAACAAAAGCAAAGTACTGCAGGTGGCTCCGCCTAACAGAAAGAACAGAAGTAGCTTTCGATTCCTTACTTTAAAAAAACTTTGTAAACCGAATTTCGTAAAAAAATTCCAATATTAAATAAAATATTTACCAATATCTAAAATACAATAAACCTTTGGTACCCTGTATTTAACTTTTTGACTAAAGTAAATTGCAGTAGATCGTTGTATTTTCGCTCAAGGAGTCTATGGTAGCATTTTCTACCGTGCAGAGGCAAAACAGTCTAATTGGTCATTTTATGTTTTTACCTTGTTTTAATGTAAAAAGTTTTACATTTGGATATTTAAACAGTGTTTCAAAGGGGTTTTTAAAGTTAGGACGTTGACAAAACAGTCTATTATTAAAATGGATATAGCAGAAAATGTCGATTTTCTCAAAACTGTATTTTTGCGAATAGACAATTTTGCCTTTGCACGGTAGTTTTGTACAGACTAGTACAATATAAGGTCAAAAATTAAAGACTTAGGAAAAATATTTTTCTTTTTGTTATTTGTAAGTTACTGCGAAATAATTATTGACAATTGAGTTTTTACTATTTCTATCGGAAATTAATCGCTCTACAAAAGAAATTTCTTATACTTTTTAGGTAAGTTACAAAAATCAAAACAAAAAAGTGGTGTGACAAAGAATATATTCTCAAACTTTCCCGAATATCCTAGAGCCTAGCTCTCTGAATATATAAGAGCCCGGTGTCGCCCACCAGAGTTAGTTCGATTGTTGATTTTTGATTGTGAGGGCTAATTTTCGGAAATACTGAACCGTTAATAAAAATTATTTCACAATTAGAAAGCTACACTATGCAGGAATACTATAGGCTATATTTTATTATGATTGAAAAAAAGTTCAGAGAAAAATATAATTAACGCCCAACGAAGTGGGCACGGTCAGCTAGTTTTATACAAAAATTGTATTACTGTTCTATATTTTGTTAACAATTAATTAAAAAATAATAAAGAGCATTTAAAAGCGAGAGAGAGAGAGTCTACGACGACGAGACGGCCGAATAGCCCAAAAACTCAAACCAAGTTTAGAAGAAGATGGTCGCGAAAGCCTTACACAGTATATGTATAAGTTAATTATTTCTTTGCCACTCTGTATATAATTTTATAACTTTACTTGACGTAAATTTCGAAACCTGATACCCACGTATTTTCATTAAACAAGTAATATAACAATCGGTAGTACCAAATATAGAAAGAATTTAATAGTTTTCCATAATTTAATCTCTTTTGTAAGCACTTAATGTGATTTATGTAAAGTTTAAGTATAAATTCCGTATTTATACGAGTTAAGGATATAAACATAAAACTATACATTAGAAGCAATTATCGCAGCTTAATAATTATTAATTTACTTTGCGATACAGATTATTTGTGCTTATTTAATTACATGAAAATTTACATACTTTTGACATTTATATGGCGCCGACACACTAAATCGTGTTACCAATTTTATATATTATTTTAAAATTAGTGCAATACGTATATAGATTTATGTATAAATTATAAAAACAAAGATTTTTAATGTAATTTTTTGACTGTGGCAATTAAAGAAATCGAAAGACTATAAGTCTAGGATCCGAATAGAAAGCGACCTTCACTCATCTGTTAACCTGATTATACATTGTGTCTACGTAAGTTGATGGCATATGGGAAACTTTTTTATTATTAATTTTACGAAAATTATTCTTTATAAAAAGTTCTGCATGATCCAAAACCTAAAATGCAATCATCAGATATCAAATTGTGTGAATCATGTACGAGGTTTGGCTAAAAATGTAATTTTTGCTCAAGAGTAAAGTACCTGTATTTTTGCTAATATCGCAAACTGTTATAAAGAAAAGATGTTTAGAATTAAAAATTACTTCCAAATATGCAATTTCGTTTATTTCAACCCCAATCAGAGTGTTACAAAATTGTGTTAAGAAAATTTAAAGGTAGATTTATAATCTAAAAATGCAAAAAAAGTTTATGGATCACGAAATGCTTCCTGTACAGGATACGTATTGTTTAATAACAAAGTGTTTTTTTAAATGCTTAAATTAATCAACATCAAAAAAATATTATTTTTTAGCTAAGGGTTCAGGCTATCAACATATAATGTTTCTATTTCTTTGTTATAAAGAACTTAAAAATAAAACTAGCACTAGTGTGTTATGGTTAGTCCGCCTCTGGCGAACTAAAGAAGGAAAATGTTTTAAACGGGTACCATTTTAGGAAGCCCCAACAAGTATTTATCATAGGAAAAAATATTTCATTCTCACGTACTATAAAAGTTATTTAGTAAAAGTCCATTTTTTAGCGGAGTCTCCTAAAGGCACATATTCTGTAAGGAGGAGCAGTAGGAAAAAATATAGGTACTTATTATATTATGTCTTTTATATAAATCCGGGATATTGCACACATATTTTGGGACATTGTATAAAATTACTTTATTATTGTTACGTTATTTTAAACATCATGTTTTAAAATAACCCGGAAATACCGGGACAAAATACTCTTTATCCAATGTTGCGTTCAAGCGAAACTTATTAAATACTTTTAGCCTTCCAATTTCTTCGTTAATTGGTGTCACTATGAAAAATCTTCCATAGGCATGTTGTAAACAAACCGCCTATGGTAGCAGTGTGCCCGATAAAAATGATTAAGCGGCCACCTAGCGCGAACAAGTCACCCATTAAGGCTACTTTTTTATTTTAATTAAGAGATTAGAAAGAAAAATTACTTTTGTTTGTGTCATGTTAAACAAGATGATACGAGCACCGGAAATGACCAGAATAAATAAAAAAATTGAAGGAATAAAAGAGAAATATTAAGAGAGTAGATATAGAGAGTAATATTAGCACTTTAAATTAATAAATTAGTCAGTTGCTACATAGAATATTAATAAGAGGTATTATTCTGTTTGAAATTTTTTTCGCTAAATATACATACAGAGTGTACAGAATGAAATAAAAGAGAAATATTAAGAGAGTAGATATAGAGAATAATATTAGCATTTTAAATTAATAAATTAGTAACTTGCTACAGATAGAATATTAATAAGAGGTAGGTATTATTCTTTTGAAGGAAATTTTAGCTAAATATACATTATAGGGTGTACAGAATGTAAATAAAATTTAAGGGCAGATTCTACTATTAACAATATACCGAGGGGTGTCTAGCTAAAATTTTGTACACCTATTCTCTAATATTCTCGAATTCTTGAAAAATTTCTCTAAAAGAAAAATGTTTTTCCAGAAAATCCTATTTCTGTAAATTCTCGTAAATTCCCAACGATTTGTACACCTATTTCCGTAGTGAGACAGCCCTGGAGTGACTGACTAGTTAAAATTTTGTACACCTATCCTCAAAAATTCTCGAATTCTTGAAAAATTTCTCTAAAAAAAGTTTTTTAGAAAATCCTGAAAATACTATTTCTATGAATTTCCGTAAATTCCTGAAAATTCCCGTAAATTTCTGAAAATTCCCGACGATTTGTACACCAATTTCCGTAGTGAGACACCCCTCGCAATATACAATATGAAAAAAGTTCATATAAACATGGATCTCCAACTTCCCCTTCCTCGAGATAGCGGGTGTGATAACTTGTTTCTTTTTATATCTTAGGGGTGCCCATAAATTACGTGAGACATTTAAGGTGGAAGGGGTCGAGCAAAATCTCACCAAAGCTCACGATGGGGGGGATCTGTGAAAATCTCACGTAATTTTTGTGTAGGTAGAAAAAGAAAAAGTTAAGTTTTGGGGCAGGCCTCCTACCAGGAAAATGTGATGTAGTGTTACTTTTTCGGATGAAGTCCTTTTTTTGCTCTTTAAAAACTTTATGAGGAGAAAATCAATTTCAGTTCGAAAAATTGAAACTTTTGTATTCATAAATCTCACGTGAGATTAGATAGTGCGGAGGGAGTTTAGGAAAATCTCACCAAGAGGGGAAGAGGGGGTCCAAAATATGAAAAAACACCTCTCGTAAACAATCTAATTTGTGGCATTAAGGGGGTAATTTATCACTAACTTAATTACATTTATTAACTCCAAAAGCGTCTCGAGCGGCAATTGAAGGAATATTTTCAACTAAAAATCAGTATGCCACGGACTGTGTACATGTGTGTAAAATTTGTGTGCTTTCTTTAGATTAAGCAACAGACATAAAAGCTGTATTTTTAAAAACTTTTCTTTTAAAAATCATAATTTTTTATTAGCAATTATGTAATGACAACAAAAAATACTTATTGAAATAAAGTTTATACGCAGACTAAAAATTTTAACTAAATTAAGGATTTCAGAATTTTTAGTTTTTTGAAAACAGCACCCTAATATTAGGGCAAAAAAGTAGTATTAACCCGGTTTTTATGTTATGGAGGAAAAAAACTCAAATAACCATGGAGAAGCTCTTGAATTAACATTTTGAGCTAAGCTTTTAACAAGCGCTTTGTTTGGGCATCCTTTGAGACATTTTTGAGTGAGTGCGAAAAACATTTTTTTACCATTTTGACACAGCCTAATACAAACTAACTGTAACGTTTTGTATCAATTTACAGTAGCGTAGCTAGGTGTAGGCGGTGTTGGCGGTCGCCTACGCCCTCGCCCCTCGGTGAGGGCCTCGCGGCAAGGGCGGCAAGGTGAACGTATAAAATGTGACATAGGGAAAAAACAAGGAAAAAACATAGAAATAAAAGGGTACGGACATTTTTAGGCCCGTAATTGTAATGTATCATGAAAGGAGCCTGGCATAACTGTATTATGTGTAAAATAGCATGGAAAAGACAGATAGGTTTATGTTTTTTTGGTCCTCAAAATTTTTCCCCTAATCATTGTCGCGGATACGATTTCGCTTACGCCTAATTTTGGTCACGCAACGCCACTGTCAATTTACTTACAATAAATACAAAAGTAAATAATACAATAAACAATATGAACTTGCCACTATATGATAATTATAACTTTATTTTATATTTATTATATTACTTTTAATAGATAGGATTACATCTTGACTCACACTTACAAAAGACCTATATAGCAGGAATGGCGAAGCAATGGCACGCGAGGTAAAATTTTGGGCACCCGAGTGTGTTAGTATTTTTTTTCTGAGTGAATAACATACAGCGACCAAAAGGGGCAAGGATGAAAGTTCTAATTAGACCTCTTTTTAACTCTTCAATTTTTACCCCATTCTAAAAAGTATTTCATTGCTTAATGGGCCCCTAGGACATCATTTGAAAGTTTTAAGTTGAAAACCTTGTTTTTGCTTTCAATTTTCTTATCTACTGACTTAAAAGTATTCCATGGCTTTATGGGACGCCTAGGGCATTATTAAAAGTTTTAAGTAGAGGAACTTTTTTTGCTCTTCAAAAATTTTTAGTTAAAAGCTATTTCATGGCACGCGTAGGACATCATTTTACATTTTTGTACAAAAATGGTACGATGATACGAAAAGGTTTGCTATCTCTGACCTATAGTAAACCTAACGACCTTAACTAATAATACTACCATTCGATTTAAAATAGAGCAAGGTGTTTAATAAATGTATTATTACCATAAGCCATACCAAAAAAAAAAATAGCCGTGCAAATTGTTCGTGGTGTTAAAGATCGTATAAATTTAATACCTTATAAATAACAAACTTGACTGACAAGATGTTATAATAAGATAAAAACAATTATAGTAAATTTATTCATTAATTACACGGATTACATGGCTCTAAAACACAAGGCAAGAAAATGATGTCAAGGACACAACGACAAGCACAACAGAAAAAAAGTACTGAATATACAACTGTAAAATGTATTATGGTACTTGTAAATCAATTTGTATTTGAACTGTGGTGGGTGGCGAAGGTAGATTATGAATGAAGAATTATTTGTAAGCCTAATGGTGGCTCTAAAAAACTACCTGACACGTGAGTGCATAAATTGCATTATAGTGCGTTACTGTTACCTGCTTGTTAAATGTTTTTTATTTAACTAAATTTATGAAATATTAATGTGTATTGCACAGATGGTGGTCCTGAAATGAAATCATTTATTGTCAATTGCTACGTTCTTGGATCAGCTCTAAGATGATAGCTATGTTGGACGTGCTATGTAAATTTAAATATATGGATACGACTCGTGACTTTTGATTCATTCTAAAATATAAGAACCGTATAAAGAGGAAAAAGTAAAGCGGCAGTTCTGGCAGGTTTGTACAAAGCAAACGAGTACCATGTGTTTCTAGATGATTAACCCATTTCTTTAGTTGCATTGTTGCATTTCACTGGACCTTCTACAAAACGAGGTAGGTAGGATTAAATGGTATTGCCTACGGAATTGCTACGCCTACCCTTGGTATATCGTCTGTTTTTATTCTCACGAACCTTCCAAAGATTCTAAACAACTAAATGAACTAATTTGCATTAAAACCTATGTTTTGCACACCAAAAAAATTATAATTAACAAACATTGGCATTGGAACATAACTTAAAAATTCCAGCATACAAAAACTTTTTTCAAGATACAAGTCTTGACTTTTTTATTAACCGCATTAAAAACGAAATTATCTTTTGCTCAAATGGTAGTAAATTTTTTTGGTTCTTTGCAAAAAACATAGGTCAGACCTTTTGTTCCAATTCTTTTTGATCGCTTACCTTTAAATATAAAAAAAATACCGAAACAACGTTCTAATTAACAGTCTGGTCTAAAGTTGGATTTTCATTAAAAAATTGTTTTTTTACCCATTCACATAAGTCCTCACCGTTTCACGCAAATTTTTCACCATTTTATCTTTGTGGAGATGTCAAAGCGATTATACACATCTTTATATTCGCGCAACAACGTTCTATGTGCCTTGGAAAAAACTTTCCTATATTTCATTAGAGTGGGCAAATGTCATAGTCAAGTCGAAAGCAGGGGCTCAATAAAAGAAGGGCTGTGAGACGCTAAGCCCCACCAAGACGGCGATTAGTCCCACCAAGAAGGCAATTAGCCCTTACAAAATGAATACTTTTAAATCATGTTAATTTTTATATAAACCTAAAAGTTTTTTACAACCATACTCTCTTATAAGTTTTTTTAATACTTACTGAACTTATTTATACATTTGACCCATTAAATGGTAAACAAGGGGAAAAAAGTTGTAAGTGACATGTATATAAAACGTTGTTTTGGGAATTTATTTTCTTAGCTTTAGACTTTTTATTAAAAATTCATAATGGGATTCTGGTTCTTCTAAATACAAAAATATCCATAAGTAAACAACCTAAGTGTTGTGTTTCTTAATTGAAAGAAATTGTTTTTTCAAAATTAAACTTTTGGCGGTTAGAACGTTGTTCTGGCATACCCTTTAATTACCCCAGTTTAAATTAACTGGATGACATAACAGCGCTCATCATAAAACACTTTCACACACCTTCATGCCAATTTCTGATGACAAAGGTGTTTTTGGAAACCTGGAAAACTTCGATCTTTTTCAAAAAGTATTTAAAACTACTTTTTCTAACTAGACACATAACATTTTGTCAGTTCTTTATAAAGAACTGGAAGAAAACCCAAAAATTTGCCAAAAAGAAGTATAAACTTTGTCACAAGCATTTCTAAATTTCTAGTTAAATACCAAACATTAATATATCTAAAGGTTCTGCGGATCTGGTATAGTGCGCTCCTCAGTAAACTTTCTTTCTACAGTCTTGTAACCAAACTTTGTTCTTGGCTCTCTACTTTTCTTTTTAAACGATGTTTATCAGATTTTGTAGATGGTCACTTCAGCTATCATCAAGTTAATGCTATGGTGTCCCAGAACTCGTACCAACTCTGTTTCTTCTACAAATCAACAACAATAACTATAGTCCTTCTAACTTTGGTAATTAATTTTATAAAGCAATTCGAAAGCAAACTGACTTGCAAAGCATACGCAATATCTTTTTTACGAATAACAGTAAATATGAATAAAGTTTTTGAACTTAGATTTGAACTTAACACCATAAAATGTACCCATCTACAAAATTCCAAATATCAAAACAAAGAAAGGAATTTTAATCTTCACCATTAACTTTCATTGAAAACCAAATGAAAGGAAATAGTTATTCATAGATTAACTAAACAAAGTCGTACGCTGATTAAATACCACCCAAGGAAAATTTTCCTCGCAGCAGGATAGACGCAAAAAGGTATTTTGTTATATTTTATTCATTAAAAACAATATCCGCCATGTTTTAGAAGACAAAGCGTTCTTTATTCTACGATTTGCTTCATTCTTTACGGTTTAACTTAGTTTTGTTATTAGAGAATTGCAGACATAGAAAGCAGGAATATTAAATTTATTAAAGAAACGCGGTTGTTTATGCATACAACATAATATGTAGAGGGAAGCCCCGCCAAGCGGGTAACGCCGTTCACCGTCTTAATTTCTAAACGCAAACTCGAATTGGTCCAATATATGCTTCTTAATACAAATATTAAAGCTAAAATGCTAAGTTAGCTAATTTGCACTCCACAAAACTACTTTAAATCCGTCGTCAAAAAACGTTTTGGATGGAGGTATATGTATTTTTCTTCTGTGGAAGTTTAAACGTTAGTACGATACATAAGTATTAATTTGCATCATCAATACAGGGTGTTTCAGAACTATGGGATCAAACTTTAGGGTGTGATACCTTATGTTATTTTATAAAAAAGTTCCTATAAACATATGTCCGGAGTTGCTTCCTTACTAAGATACTGGGCGTTAAAAGTTAAGAAAAAATAAGTTTTTTCTAAATATTTTTAATATGCTTAGGCCGATTTGGATAAAATTTGGTACATTTATTTGAAGGAAAAAAGACGCTTATGTAGTCCTAACCATATTGTTATTATTGGGTCCAGTGGCGTCTCTGTTGACACCGCAACTTATATTATTGAGCAGAAAAAGTACGACACTAACTTTTTTGACGTTTTTTTTCATAATTAGGCAATTAATAGTAAAACTTTTTAGTCCCTTGTATTTTCTTCGTATCTCGCTTTGTTTTCGAGAAAAAAAATTAAAGCCTCTTTAAGTCATGCTAAAAGGTAGCCCTAAACAACATAAAATATAATCTAAAATTAAAAACTTAAGAATATCGACCCTAGTAAATAGGAAAAATGACAATTTTCAATTAAATACACGACTGCTAATTTATTTGAAGGCAAATAATTGTTTTATTTTAATTTTTGCTTTTTATATCATGTCTTTGGGTACTTTTTAGTTTTAGTAGAAACTAAAGTAGCTTTAATACTTTTTCTGCAAAACGAAGGCAGATACAAAAAAAACAACATATTAAAAAGTTGTATTAATATTTGATTGATTATAAAAAAATATAAAAACGTCAAAAAAGTCTGTGGCGTACTTTTATTTCTCAATAATATAAGTTGCGGTGCCCACTGAGACGCCACTGGACCCAATAATAACAATATAGTTATATAGGGCTAAAAAAGCGCCTTATTACTTTAAATAAATGTACCAAATTTTATCCAAATCGGTCTAAGCATTTTAAAAATATTTAGAAAAAAACGGACTTTTTCTTAAATTTTAACGCCCTGTATCTCAGTAAGGAAGCAACTCCGGACTTATGTTTATAGGAACTTTTTTTTATAAAATAACAGGAAACACAAGGAATCACATCTTAAAGTTTGATCCCATAGTTCTGAAACTCCCTGTATATCAAAATAGTAATTGTACTTTATTAAGCAATTTTAAAATATTATGTTTTGTAAGGTTTTTGAGGAAAATTGCTATTTTAAAGAAAAAAATGCTTATCGGTTAAGGCCACTCAGAGAAATTTGCTCTGGCCAAGGTCGCACCAAACCATATATTTATGATTTAGCTGTGTAGATATTTAAAATTTGGTTAAAAATAACAAAATGTAATTTTTCTATAATATTTTTATAAAAATATGATAAAAATATTTTATTTTTGTTATGTTGGGTTTAACGTTTTAGTCTTATGTCCATAATTTTATTATGTGAAAAAATCTAAATGTCCATAACTTATAATAAATATAAGATATAAAATTATATGGTGTAGTTTATTTAAAAATGTTTAATTTTATGGTGAACAATATTTTAATTGGTGGGCTGCATTGCCCACCCTAGGTGGGCGGCGTTACCCAACATATTGGGCATCTTTGCCCATAGGGAGGGTCTTAAAAACGTAAAGTATTTTTACTAAAACCATTTACTAAATAAAGCATACGTTATTATAAATGTTAGATTTGAGCAATCAACGCCGTTTTTAATAGAGAGCTATATGCTACTGGCACTTTACAATATTCACATTTGCTTAGGTGGGCGAGGCTTCCCGGACCTCCCTTAAAGGTACTTTTTTAATAATTACTTTTAGTTTTAGTAAAAAAGCAAAATATGAGTTGAAAACTATTTTTATTTTTGTATATATAGTCGCCGTGTAGCCAATCCATTTATTCCGTCGATGCTCAAGAGCCTGATGAGATGCAATATCGAAGCCAAATATCGATGTTGAACATTGATGGCAACATCGAAAGGAGACTATCGATAGTAACGATACATCGAACAAGTAACATCGATGTTTCTTAAACATCGATGATCGATGGTGCAATGATAAAAATATTAAAAACAAATACTTTTAAAACCGTAAACGTTTAAACTAAATATTTAAATATTTACTCTTCACGCATAATCTGGTTTTCAATACAATTTCCCAGCCCCTCACTGACGGCGCGGCGATAAAATAAAACAAATTTAACAATAAAAAAATAAAACCCAAATGTCGTTGTGGCATTTTTTAAAGGCGTCGCCAAATAGCAACGACATGTTATCTTCCAAACGTCAAGCAATACCACAAAAAAATTACTGGTACACGGTCTCTTGTTTTGTGAATTTTGGCTAAAGTCTGAAGTCTAATTTTTATAATTTATTAAATGGATACAATAAAAAAATAGTTATATTTCTAGATGCAGGCACTGCATCTGAAAACTGATATACATTTATAAGGGTCAAATAACAACTAAACAACACAAAGAGAAACAACAACAAATCAAAGAAAACTGTTTATAATTACAGGACCGAAGGAAAAAAAAATTAAACAAAGCCAATAAGTAGGAAAATATGAAGAAAACATAAGTCCTTTTTTTGTTTCTTTTATAAAGTTACTCTAAACTCTCTGACTTTTAGCCTTTCTTTGTCATATTTAGGTTGTTAGATGATGATGCCATGATGGCACCCCATTGTCTTCTGAAATGTAATGCGTTGTTTTTAAAAGTGCTTGTTTCTAAAAAACTCGGCGAAGCTCTGTAAATATTCCTCGCCAAGTTAGATCTAGATACCCATTTTTATTAGCTGATTAACCAAATTGTATTACTGTGCTCCTTAATCTAAATCGCCTATTGGTTTTTTTAAATTTGGCGACTTGACAGCGTTGTTAGCGCACTTATAGAAATAATTTTAAATTAACTTTTGGAACAAGATATTTTATAGACAAGTTTTTTTGGCTGTTGATGCAGTTAATATCGCATTTTTTGAATACTTTTGTTACTTATTTAATAAATGCAATATACAATACAAATAAAGAGTTAGTCTACACATTGTGCTAACTGTTTTTATGGTTGTCATCATGGATTCCGTTCAAAATTCTGCCAGGGCGCAAAAGGTGCAAAGTCGGATTTGTTATGTCTGCAGTTTAAGTGTAAATATTCAAAAACTTACCTTTTGTGGTTTTATATAAAATTACGCGGAACGTTAGCTGGTAGTTACTCTTTGTTTTATTTAAGTTTTTTTGTCAATGATGCCTAATATTTTGTCTGAATAAATTTAAAGCCCAGTTTTTAAATGTGCTTGCTTTTAGCCGAGGCACAAACCCAAAATCGTATATTTCTGTAAATATGGGAAATATTATTCGATATTTTTAATCTAGATACCCATTTTTTATCAGCTGATTTACTATGTTGCAACATTGTGTCTCTTAATTTAAATTCCCAGTAAGTCCAATGTAAATCCAGATTTTCTTATTTAATTACTAAACTACAAAAATAGACATGCTAAACTAGCTTCCTTTTAGATATATACGGTATGTCATAAAGTACAAATAAAAATATAGACTAGCTAAGACTTCTCGTGTGAGTGTGCATTAATTCATCAAGCTATTTCATTACTGAAACCAAATAGCTTAATACCCGCTAGCTAGGAAGTAGATGGGTGAAGTAGCGGATTTAAGACTTAGTTTATGTACGATACCTTTAACTGCCGTTTATTTTTCTGTTCTGACACGAGCGTCGCTGCGATCGCATGCAAAGTTACTGTAAATTTGATTGTTGGCTGGCCAGAGAACATAAAATGGCTGCGCCGATAGCAACCAGGTTCAATTTCAAGACGTGTTATCTAATACTTTTATGCTAATTTTATTGCCATTGTATATAAAGGTGAATAGATTTGTTGAACTTGGCAAATGTCAGGGTAGAGTGCATTATCATTACCATTGATGTAAGTGTTATTGTTATTGCAAATTAATAATTGGAAATTTAAATTTCTATTATGATATTGTAAAGTTGATATTGCATGATAAAGCAAAAGTAATTTTGGATAAGGTCATATACAGGGTTATTACAAATATAATTACGAAATTTAACGCTGGCTCCGGTTATTTTTTTAAGCTAAAAGTGGGTCTCCGCGATGTCGTTTCGTCTAAAAGGCCGGTATATTACTTAAAATAATTTTTTTATAGTATTAAACCTTAATTTTAAAATTTTAAAAAATTATGGCGATAATCTAGACATTTAAACGAAAATAAAAAGGCATAAAAGTTAAAGTAACTAATCTATAAAATGTTTGCTTTGTGGAGCTCTTCTTATTTAGGTACTTAATAAAGTTATGTAAAAAAATACAGTTTATTATTTTGTTATTTAGAATTTATCAAGTTGACAAAAATTGAGGTGTTGTTTAAAGAATGTCAACTTAAAAAATTGTAATTAACAAACTAAAACCACAAAAAGTAATTTTGCCTTTAACTGTTTACCATTTCTGTTATAGTTTTTGCCCAAAAATCTCCCATTTGACGTTGTGTCAGGTTTATTAAAACACCCTATATATCTTTTATATTACTATTATTATAATGACACGTCTCACAACATGAGTTTCATGGAAACTATTAAGTTTGTATACAGAGATCTCGTTTTTATAGTATTTACAGAAAATAAATTAAAGAAAGGTGTTAAACATAAGTAGCTGTAATTCTAACAAAATTTAATGTCTTCACACCTCTTAAAACTCGTTTTCAATAGATTTTCGTCGATTTTATCTTTTAGTGACAAATTGTATTTAAGTGCTGAAAATAACGGGAACGACTTGATTATCTGGTACTGATATATCGGAAAGTCGGTATGTATTTTTTAATTACCGGTATATATGTTATTACTTACCGACAATTTTCCTTTCTTCGGACATTTCTTTGCTTCTGAGAAATTCGCACTTATCATTTTATGTTTTAATAGTTGACACTTTTATACCTGTGCTAAGAGTACTTATTCTAGTATTTTATGCTTAAAATAAAGAGGGTTTCATTTTTAAATAATTAAAATATGGGAGTTTTTGCTACTATAATAAAATGTATTTTGGGTATACCAATTACCTACTAATCTAATGCTATGTAAACCTCCCTTAATACAAAATCGAGCTTATTCACTGAATTTTATATTGTCCTTATGGGTTTATATGGCAATTCAAAATGCAATTAATCAAATAAAAAAACACATATGGATGCTTCACAAAGTTAAAAATCTAATCGTGTATTATTAAATTGTCCGGCCGACCAATTGGCCGATCTATCTCGAAAGCTTACGTTTGGGTTTTTAAAATACGCCGAGCTTAAGTCTGAGACCGAGGGGTTCTTACTAGTGGCCAAGATGGGGTGATAAACACATTGGTGTACCAAAGCCAATTTTTTAAACTCGAAACCCTTATGCACTTATTGTCAGCTTGTCCAGTGCATGCTGTCAATAGCTACATCCATAGACATAATGAAGCTCTTCGGGTACTTTATTATCACCTTAGGTATTACTACGGCATCGATGAAACAACAATACTGCCGTTTGCTCCCGGTGACATTGAGGCAGTAGTGGAAAATGACAACTGTCGCATATACTGGAACTATGCGTTCCCAACCCCGCGTCAAATTTAAGCTAATTAACCCGACATCGTTCTTCTTGATAAAACAAACCACACCATGTATGTAATAGAGTTCTCCGCCCCAGCGGAAACTAACATCGATATAAAAGAACGGGAAAAACGAGCCAAATATGAAGATCTTCTTGGCGAACTTCGGAGGCTCTATCCGGAATATACCGTGCGATTGGTTTGCCTGATAATTGGCGTTTTGGGAGGCATAAAAGATAATATATTAAGGGAGTTGGGGTACATTCCAACATGTCAAAATTCACCCAAAACAACTGGTGATGAAAACGCAAAAATCTGTTGGATCCCTTCGTCTATTGAGGCAAATGAATTTGGCCGAAAATTACTGACCGAGCGGACGCGAGGAGGGGTCTTCAATATGGATGGCCTTCCGCACGACGCTCCATGGCCTATGGGGTCGGAGCCATGGGATACGTCGTGTCGGATCTTTTAGAATAATAATATAAAAGACCTATACCTACTATTTTCTGCAATTCTTAAAATATCCAGAAGATTTTTCCCAATTCCAAGTGCAATTTAACTGGACTCCTTTGGGCTAAAACCCGAGCTAAAACTCACACTGCAGCTCCGTGCGTTACTTTTAAGCACAAACACTAAGTACATATTCCTATTTTTTACTTATTTACGTGCTAGGCTACCTAATAATAATCATAATAATAATAATAATATAAAGACCCATACCCACTTTCGCAAATCAACCTCTAACATACAGTTGAACATAATATTGCAACCTACTATTTTCTGCAATTCTAAAAATATCCACTCGTTTGCATGCAATGGCATTCGCTTAAACGTTATTTTGTCTCGTCATCTTCAAAACGCTATTAGATAAAACATCGGCCTGCAAGATAAATTTATAGGTAAGTAGGCAATAAACCCAATCAAGAATGTACCTACATTTAATAACACGAACATGCAAATCTTTTGATAAGCCCCTGCAGAATTTATCAACAAAAACGATCAATTGAGATTTGTACTTTCAGTTCTGTTTTATTCAATGAATTTTACATATTTTAGTCTATACACAATAGACTAAAAAAAACAAGTATTTTTTAAGAAGTACTGTAAAAATATCATTTATAAGGATTTAAAAAATATTAAGAAAGTTAAAAACCGGAATATTAATATTAAAAATCTATCATCGCAACTAACCGTTTTTTGACAACATAATTTTTTTTTCATGCAAAACTCGCAAATCGTTGATTCAAAAAATTTTACCGACACACAAAAATTAAATTTTCTACAAAAAAGCTTTCTTGGTAAATTGTCATCTAACAGGCCGTATCCATGTAATCAGGCTTTATTTAAATATTGAACTATTTCTTCAATTTACTAAGTTGAGTTTGTATTTTTGTTACTAATACAAATGTTAATATTTAAATAAATCCAATACATATTTTTAAAGAATATTTAATGCGCTACAAAAAATATTTCTTTTTGATAAAGCCCTTCATTAGTTATTCGACGTTCAGATCAACGATTGGCGAGTATTGCATAAAAAAGATTCTTGTCAAAAACTGTTAGTCGCGATGGTAGACTTTTTTAATATTAATATTTTTTTATCATCATAAATGATATTTTCACAGTACCGTTCAGAAAAAATAAATGTATTTTTGACCCAGTCTAAAACCCAGCCTAAAAACAGATACAAAAATATGACCAACATTTTTTTGTCTAGGCTTATTTTGAAAAAATAAAAATAATCTACACCAGCCAGTCATTCCGAAAAAAATCCAAATATTTTTGTACTGGAAAATCATGAGGCATCAGGAATTTAAAAAAAAATGTAAAAAGCAAGTTATATTAGTATTAGTAATAAATTTAGTCTTAAAACCTAAAAAGCACCCTTTTAAAGCCCATTGAACTTAAAAGATTAAAAATAAACTTATAACAATAATGAACGAAAAATACTAGTATTATTGTAAAAAGCTTCAAGCGCTCAATATATACGAATATAGGCACAAAGCGTCCACACTTTTTACAATAATACTAGTATTTTTGTTCATTAGAGTTTTAAGATTATTTTTGAAAAATATTTTTTACTTTTGACGTGACAACGTCTTATAATTCCATAGACCCGGCTTGGCTGCAAGCAGCAAAAACTACTCATGCAGCGTTAGCTCGCCGCGTTATGTTGCCGTGTTATGTCGCCGCGTTCTATTTAAAAGTTATACAGGGGGTTTTAATATTAGGAATATTAATTAGGCCATTTTATACATTATACAAAGTGTTATTAAAATAATTTAAAAAAATACAGTAATCGGTAAAATTAAATACATCATTATTACAAAATTATATATTTATAGTTAAATGGAGAAAATATAATATACCTATGTTTTAGTGTTACAGGAAGTTTTAAATAATCCTGGCCAAATTAGCAAAAGTTAGTTATAATAAAAAGTCCGTTATGTACAGGGTTTTTATAAAGTATGATTTATAAAATAAAAAAAGAGGATATTAGCGCTTTGAACAGTGGTATGTACAGGGTGTTTATGTACATCTGGTCAGAACATGTAGAGTTAAATTGTTTGATATTGTACTTATAATTGGGCTATTTTTGTTTCTTATTAATATATTTTATACATTGCTATTAAAAAGTTACTATATAATTTTATAGCGTTTTGTGTATCTTATACAGTGTGTTCAAGATAAGGATCCTAAGCATGGGAATCTCAGTACCTATTGGAAATACAGCTTAGGTTAAATTAAGAAAAAGTTGTGTTTTTTAAAGCTTATTTACATACCGTTTTAAAACTTTCCATGACTTTCTGAGATATTTGGCAAATACGAAAAATTGACTATATCGATTTTATTTTTTTCTGTCTTAATTTGAAGAGATATGAAAAAACTAATAACACTTTTTAGCTACTACGTGATATAATTTTTAGATTTTATATCCGACGTTTCGTTTTCAAGAAACCATCATCAAATTTATTTTTTATATGGCTCGAAATATAAGTACACCCTCTATCTGATCCCATTTTTTATTACAAATTTAACGATGTATCACATGTCATATTTTAAATTTTAGTTAAAAGAAAAATTGCATTTTTTCAAATTTTTTAAAGGTATTTTTAAGTAGGCCTTGCAAACAAATGCTTTGACGTTAATACCTGCCGTGTCTGTAACATAATTAGTTATCATGAAAAAATAGTAATTGTCGTTATTACCCTGTTTGTCGAGTTGTTGTTTTTAGAGCAATTGTTCTTATTGTTACGGTTGTCTTTATTATTGTTTATTGGTGACTAGTTAATATCTATTGTGTTATTATGTTGACATGCTAACGAGCTACATTTTGTGCCACAAAAATACTGTAAATACAGCAGCAATGTATCTTTATACATATCCAGAAAGAAAACAGCCATGTAATTCCATTTTCTTACAGCTGGCTCGAAATTTAAAAAGCTAGTTTTATTTTGAAAAAGGAATCTTCAGAAGAAACCCAAAATAATGTTTTACAAGCAGTTGTTGAAGAACCCTGAGATATTAACTTGGCAAATTAAACAAAATGTAGGAGTAGCCAAATCCACAGCTCAAGTTCTTTTACGTAAAAATAGATATCACCCCTATAAATTTAAGATTTGCCAAGTAGGTACTTAAACCGGGAGATTTCGAACGGCACCGATATTTTTGCGAGTGGTATACACACACGTGTGAAGAAAATTTAAATTTCTTTTCAAAAAAACTATGGTCGGACGAAAGTATGGTCACTAATCATGGTATCTTTAACCGTCGCCATACTCATTACTAGGCTTAACAAAATCCGTGTGTTAAGAAAATATCGAAACATATAGAACGTTTTGGGTTTAATATTTTGTGGTATGGAATTTTAGGAACTAAAATAATAGGTCCATTTATTTATCATAATTCATTAACTGCAGAAATGATACCTTCATTTATTTTTGCGGCACAAAATGTAGCACGTTAGCATGTCAAACTTTTCTTCATGGCTATAATCGTTATCCGGCGTATTCGACCATAATAATACAATAGATATTAACTATTTACCAATAAACAATAATAAACAGTACTAATAAGAACAATTGCTCTAAAAACAACAACTTGACAAAGAGGGTAATAACGATAATTACTATTTTATCATGGCATTATAGTATATTACATTACAAGTGTGGAAAATGACTAATTTCACACGAGTGGGAATATTGTAGCACGAGGCGTTAGCCGAGTGCGACAAACCCACGAGTGTAAGAAAGTCATTTTCACACGAGTACTGTACACTATTTTTCCTACGACCACAAATTATTCACCAAAAAATAAATAAATTAAAGTTTGTCTGTTCAGAAAAAATAAAAAACAATTGAGAATTTTGCAACACTAGGGTGATATTTACTTTGCAACACTAGTCTGATATATACTTTTCCTCACTGCTATATTATACTGTTTTGACAATATTTTTACATCGAAAATCACCTACCTAGAAGCATTATATAACTTTTATCATTTTGGAATTTAAAAAGGCCCTCACTTAATAAAAATTGTATGGTTTTGTTAGTTAATAACGCTAGTTTAATACGGTTTTCTGCTATTATAAGTGTTTTTTAAAAATTATCGATTCTTACATATTTTAGACACTCTTCTAAATAAAACGTAAGTGGTGCATATCCAAAATATTCCGTTTTTAAAAAATATCAGTAAATAAACTTACGGGACCGGGGAGTGAAAAGGGGTGCTGGGTGGGGTAAAATTGGTAAAACTAGTTAATGAAACTGAACATCACATATAAAATTAAGTAAAAATAACAGTTTTTCCTCATATTTTTAAGAAAAAACATGAAAATTGTAAATGCATAACCGAAAGTCCTAAAAGTAAGGAAAAACGACTACCAAACGTCAGTTACCATGCAAAATATGGAAAGCATTTGGCAACGTCGGAAGGGTCTGATTCTATTTATGAATGGATAAAAGAAAGTGGATTCATAAAGTGTGTATTAGCCTTAGGTTTAATTAGGGATTAAAAAAAAAAAAAAGATTTAACTAGTTGTTTGAGTACACGAAGAAAGAGAGGAAGGAATTTGATCTATAGGCTTTTTTTCTCTGGCGCTTTAGGTCGAACGGTCAAGCGGCAAGGCTGCCTCTATTAGGTACGTGCTCAAAGGTAGAAGGGAGATTTTTAATTTGATCGACTTACCTGACAACACTGTGCCAGTCAGTGAAAGTTGTTTTTGTGGTTATGTCTATTTTTGTTTATGTTTTTATTTTTTCGTAAATTTTAATAAATATAAAATAAGATGATTTTCGCTAATTTGGGTTCTACCGTTTAAGGTAAATAAAAAGTTTTTTTACTGTCACTACAATAAATATGCCACTTGCAAAACCAATAGCAGTTTTTAGAATGACATCATAATATGTATCACACCAGTGTTGTAAAGTACTTTGCAACACTAGTGCTGTAAAGTACTTTGCAACACTAGTGTGATATAACGCATTTTCTATGCATGAAATCAGTGTGCTATTTGCTATTTTCACAAGTGGTCGTAGGAAAAATTTTATTACAGACTCGGTAACAGGTATTAACGTCAAAACATTTGTTTGCAAGGACTTCTTTAAAATACCTTTAAAAAAATAGAAAAAATGCATTTTTCTTTTTAACTAAAATAAAAAATATGGCACGTGATACATCGTTAAATTTGTAATAAAAAATGGGATCAGATATAGGGTGTATTTTTTTTAAGCCATATAAAAAAATAAAGTTGATTATGGTTTCTTGAAAACGAAACGTCGGATAAAATCTAAAAATACCATCATGTAGTAACTAAAAACTGCAAATAAAAAATTTTATTAGTTTTTTTATATCTCTTTAAATAAAGTCAGAAAAAAATAAAATCGATATAGTCTAATTTCCGTTTTTGCCAAATATCTCACCAGGCCATGAAAATTTTTCAAGTCTCTAAACGGCATGTAAATAATCTTTAAATAACACAACTTTTTCCTAATTTACCCTAAGCTCTATCTCCAACAGGTACTGAGATTCCCATGTTTAGGATCCTTATCTTGGACACACTGTATACAGGATGTTTAAGTATATCTGGTTAAAATATAAAGGATGTTTTTTTATTTTTTATGTGCTACGACAATTTGTATTAAAGAAGATGTTTTCAAAGAAACTTAAAAAATGACAGAAAAAATCACCCCTCCCCCACACCTACTTGACGAATCGTTTCTCGCAAATGAAATAAATTGTAAAAATCATTTTATTCTCATTTTATAGATCGCCTAAAATGCATAAAAAAGTGTAAAAACAATTTTCCGCACTCTCTACCTAGCGTGTGGAAAGTAAAATTAAAATAATCAAAATTTTTGCAATTTGAGGTATTGAAATAAAATTTTGCACTAGATATATAGTATGGGTAGGTTTATACCATCATATCAAAGAACATATACAGAGTTTCTCAAAAATAGTTAATCTAAAATGTAATAAAATATATTTAAAATTCGATATTAACGTTACTATTACAAAAAAACATTGTTTATGGGAATTGTGCACAGGTATCCACACTTTCTTAAAAAATTTAAAACCGCTATACAGGGTGGGTAAAAAAGATGTTATATTAAAAAAACCTAAAAAGACATATTCATCATTACTTCGGTATTAGGCCATCGGAAGAATTACAACAAATATAAATATTTGCAAACCAATTATTACTATTTAAAAAAATATTATATAGGGTGTCCCAAAAAACAGTTAACTTAAATTCAAAAAAATATATTTAAACTACGATATTGACGTTACTATTGCAATTGGAAAAAAATGTTTATAGGAATTATGCACAGGTATCTATAGTTTATAAAAAGTATAAAACCGCTATGCAGGGTGGGTCAAAAAATGTTATTTAAAAAAAAACCTAAAAACTAATTATAACTACGGTATTAAATCATCTGAAGAGTTAGAAAATTGCTTTAATATAAAGATTTACAAACCAATTATTAAAGTAAAAGAGTGTTATACAGGGTGTCCCAAAAAACAGTTAACTTTAATTTAAAAACATATTTTTAAAATATGATATTGACGTTACTATTGCAATTTGAAAAAACTGTTTAAAGGAAATATGAACAGGTATCTATAGTTTATAAAAAAACTATAAATTCGCTATACAGGGTGGGTCAAAAAGATGTTATTTAAAAAAAAACTAAAAACTAAAATTTATTATAACCACGGTATTATATCATCTGAAGAGTTAGAAAATTATTTAAATATGAAGATTTGCAAACCAATTAATAAAATTTAAAAAAATATTATACAGGGAGTACCAAAAATTGTTATTAGGTTTTTATGAATTTTTCAAACAACGTCTTATAATTTGATGAAGCCAACAACAAGATGGCACCAAAAAACATGACTCATGCGGCGTTACCTCGCTTTGAGGCGTTCATTTTAAAGCTTGAAGTGAAAGCGAGAGCGCGGAAGGGCACGATCGGCTCCGCGTTCGGCAGCGTTCGACATCTGTTTCTCTCCTACTTGAGTGAGCGATCCGCGTGGACAGCTGCTATACAATAATACATTTACATGTTTTCGTCAAGTATGAAGTGCAGTGAAAAATGAATGTGGTGTCAATTGTTTATAGCAACGATAATTGAGGCGATAAAGGTAATGATTCTTTCGACGTTGTCACGTTCAACTATCGTCAGTAAACCGACTTTGCAGACAACCGATTTTTTTAGTTAGATGGATTAAAAGCGTGTTTTTAGTTTTTGAAACTAAATTAAATTTTACTGTTTACTTTGACAAGCTATGAAAGCGTGTATTTTTTAACTATACGGGACTAGAACCCACGACCGGTGAATTCGCGCCTTAGACCGCTAAAATCCAAGGGCGTAGCTAGAATTTTCAGTTTTTATTTATCCAAAAAGTAAGACATAGTACTTTTAAAAGTTCATAGGCAATGAGTAGAAAGAAGACGATCTAACCCGCGTAGAACACTAACAGTTAGAGATTAGACAAAGAAGACGAGCATGTATACATTTCCTGATACGGTAACGCATTGGTCCCGCTTCTTGCTTTATTTGCCTATTAACATTTTTAAATGGCCGAACGTGTATACTGGATATTTTTGATTACCCCCTTCCCCTAAACAGAATATATGTTTTAAAAGATATTCCTCTAATTGTATTTTTTCGTGAATTTGATCAAATTTTATGGACAAATCCCAAATTTTCGGTAAAAAATGTTTATGCAATATTTCAGATGCCTCTAGTTAGAAGAAAAAAACAGATATTTATGGAAAACTTTATAATTTGAGGATATGATTAAATTTACTTAAAAAGAAACAGGCTTCGCTTTTAAAACCTAGATTCTTCGGGAAAAGTCAAACCAAAAAATAAACTTTTGTAAACTACAAAAGAAAAATGTTATTAACCAAAGTATTCCTCTTGCGGCCAATAGCTTCTAGTATATAGGTATCTGGTGTGGGTCCCATATCTCAGTTTTACGATAAAACTATTTGAAAATTATAGCTACATCTTGCTACAATCCGTTTATATCTTAAAGCAGTCTGCAAATAATTAAATAAATAATATTGTCATAAAAAAATTCACTAGAATTTGTTCTATTATGTTATGTAGACAAAGATTTGTTTTTTTATTGCAGAATTCCTTAATAGTTTAGAACTACCGTACAGAAGAAAGAAACCATTTAGTCACCGACTACTGTAGTTTTATTTTAAATTCCGAATGTGATATAAATACACATTCAGAACAACGTTATCGTAACAGAGATAAATGAACCTATATACCATGCCCTTGTGTTTCTAACAAAATCATTTATATAGAATAACAGTTATTGTTATTTTTATTTAAATCCTGCTTCTTAGTATATCAGGTGGGAATATCTTTATTAAATGATTTAATATACAGACATGCTTTTTAGCTAAACACAACTCATTATTTTAAAGCACTTTTTTAAGTTGAGATTTTTTTAAACCAAAGATTGGTGTTTTATTAACTGTTTTTGTACATAAGAATTAATTTAACCCTTTCAGAATATTATGTGGAGAGTCAAGAAAAAGAAAAGTAATTTAATGCAAGAATAATGCAAAAATAATGTAAAATACGTAAAAAAACGGGGTTTTAGAAGGTGAAAATCAAATATTGTGTGCCACTTTTGCTTTAAATCAAGAATTGTGTGCAAAAAGAAGGGGGAATATTGTAAAAATAGGTTTAGTTTAAATTTCAAGTCTGATGGTAACTATCTAAAGAACGAAACGTTTCCGCCAAAAAATGATTTCAGATCCGTGATCAGCGCCCAAAAAACTTCTGTATACCAAATTTTGTCAAAATCGGAGTTGCCGAAGGTTTCTAGAAAATTACCAAAAATTTTCTCAAAATACCATTTTATACACGTTTTTTTTTAACTAAACTTATTAATTTTAATTTTTTCAGCACAGCCATTATATTGCAACAAAAAATTATGGCCTCCTTATTTTTTAGGAGACAATTATCCTCTTCATTACTTTGCATTTATTATTTAATTTTAAAAAATTGTATGTACTTACTTTTTGTAGAAATAATACTAAAACAGTATGAACTCTTTTTCAATTTCTTAGCCATTTAAATTCACTATTACTATTAATTTTCAATAATTTCTAATAAATGTATTTGCAAACTGTCAAATTTTAAAACTAGTGACACATGAACTAAGAAATAATGACGAAATCAAAGGAACCTTGGTTGGTTAAGAGAATATAGTATATTACATTACAAGTGTGGAAAATGACTAATTTCACACGAGTGGGAATATTGTAGCACGAGGCGTTAGCCGAGTGCGACAAACCCACGAGTGTAAGAAAGTCATTTTCACACGAGTACTGTACACTATTTTTCCTACGACCACAAATTATTCACCAAAAAATAAATAAATTAAAGTTTGTCTGTTCAGAAAAAATAAAAAACAATTGAGAACTTTGCAATACTAGGGTGATATTTACTTTGCAACACTAGTGTGATATATACTTTTCCTCACTGCTACATATATTATACTGTTTTGACAATATTTTTACATCGAAAATCACCTACCTAGAAGCATTATATAACTTTTATCATTTTGGAATTTAAAAAGGCCCTCACTTAATAAAAATTGTATGGTTTTGTTAGGTAATAACGCTAATAGTTTAATACGGTTTTCTGCTATTATAAGTGTTTTTAAAAAATTATCGATTCTTACATATTTTAGACACTCTTCTAAATAAAACGTAAGTGGTGCATATCCAAAATATTCCGTTTTTAAAAAATATCAGTAAATAAACTTACGGGACCGGGGAGTGAAAAGGGGTGCTGGGTGGGGTAAAATTGGTAAAACGAGTTAATGAAACTGAACATCACATATAAAATTAAGTAAAAATAACAGTTTTTCCTCATATTTTTAAGAAAAAATATGAAAATTGTAAATGCATAACCTAAAGCCCTAAAGGTAAGGAAAAACGACTACCAAACGTCAGTTACCATGCAAAATATGGAAAGCATTTGGCAACGTCGGAAGGGTCTGATTCTATTTATGAATGGATAAAGAAAGTGGATTCATAAAGTGTGTATTAGCCTTAGGTTTAATTAGGGATTGAAAAAAGATTTAACTAGTTGTTTGAGTACACGAAGAAAGAGAGGAAGGAATTTGATCTATAGGCTTTTTTCTCTGGCGCTTTAGGTCGAACGGTCAAGCGGCAAGGCTGCCTCTATAAAGTACGTGCTCAAAGGTAGAAGGGAGATTTTTAATTTGATCTACTTACCTGACAACACTGTGCCAGTCAATTGCAAAACCAATAGCAGTTTTTAGAATGACATCATAATATGTATCACACCAGTGTTGTAAAGTACTTTGCAACACTAGTGCTGTAAAGTACTTTGCAACACTAGTGTGATATAACGCATTTTCTATGCATGAAATCAGTGTGCTATTTGCTATTTTCACAAGTGGTCGTAGGAAAAAATGTATGCAGTACTATTAAGTCGTGGCCTCCTATTCAAATTTGTATTTATTTATTTTATAATTTGTTATATCAGCAGTTTTTGGTATATTTTTACTCACTCTGTTTATCCCTTAACTTTTAATTAACTGTATACTGCTAATACGGTTTAAGACCATGCACCAACTTTAATAAATAATAATTTTTTTGGACAAATTGCCAATAAAAAAATGTTTCATTTGTTGCACACTTATTGGACCACACTTTATACACGCTAAATCCCTAGCTTTTATGGGCATTTTTAAAACTAAAAATCGGGTGCTCCCAACAAACATTTAAAGTTGTGATAATTAATAGTAAATAAATAATTATAATTTTACTTTAAAACAACATTCTTATTGTTACTGCGACAATAATTTATGAGATTCACAAAGAAACTGAATTTTTGCGATATTTAATACCTAATCGTTTGCAAGAACGCTCTTTAATCTGATAAGTGTGCGAGCTATAGCCATGGATCATTTAATTTCTTAACCAGAATTATCAAAATCATCAGCCAGAAAGGATGAATATTAAGTTACTTCGATGTTAGTATGCGCTAGTTTTACTAGTGATGTAGTTTTAGTAACAATTTCTTTGGAATACCATATAAATAGTCGAGTCAGTGAAGGCTTTCCGATAAAAGTAATAAAAATAATCGTGTTTTATCATAACTGTTATACCACTTCGGATATTTTTAGGAAATTTTAAAGAGGTCTCTTAAGCCACAAAACATTTTTTTATCTACAGAAAAAATATGTATGTATGGTTCCGGCGTTATCAATGTAAAGCTATGCAATACAATGCAAAATTATTGTAAATTACGTAGAAAAACGAGGTTTTAAAAGGTAAAAATCAAATATTGTATGCCACTTTAGCTTTGAATCAAGAATTATGTGCAAAAAGAAGGAGGAATATAGTGAAAATAGGATATGTTTTAACTTCAACTTTGATGATGGATATCTCGATAGCAAAACGTTTCCGCCAAAAAATTCTTGATCAGCTCCCCAAAAAACCCTGTATACCCAATTTCGTTAAAATCGGAATTACCGCTACTAAAAAATTACCTGAGAATTAACACAAAAAAAACCCAGTTAGTAATAAAATTTTCAGAATCGTCAAATCAACATATTGTATCGCTGCTACCTTAGTTAAAAACCACATTTGAAAATAGTCGTACAGGAAATTGTTGGGCGTCTCATTGAAACGAAGCTATTCACTATCTTTGTAGATGGGACGTCTTTAAACAAAATTTTTTAAATAAAACTACACTCGTGCAACATTTTTTCACTATAAATTGCTCACATAATGTTTTCTGTGCAGAACTTATTTATGTTAGTTAAGTGGTAAATTTCTGCAGAATATGAGATCATTTAGTGTGTATTACCGTCTAGAACTACCCTACTTAATTTAAGCATATTATACCTATTCACAACCACAGCATCTGGCGGCTACGTTGCTGTGGTTGCTTGGACCATTCTTTTGTTTATACCTAATTTTAAATAGTAAAGAAGAAAAATAAAGATTATATTGAGGTATATTAATCTACAATCATCGCAAAAACTCCATAAATCTTTTACGGAAGTCCCACTTATCAGACCGGCCATCCATTTATCTTAGTGGCGCCTACCATGTTTCTGCTCGATGGACATTTAATGTCGATATAAATATCCGCGGATTGAAAAAGTATACCTTGGTGTCCGATGAAGGACTTTGCCTCAGTAGCAAAATAATATATATTTATTTTCAGGCGGTAAGTGAATTAGGCATTGTTTATTCTGTGTAGGTATGAAAATCATGCAGTAAAAAATACTTAAGTTAGAAATACAGGGTGTCTCAACACTATTTAATAACAGTATTTGTAGACACACACGGGCTCCAAAAATAACATTTTTATCGTCAAGTAGGTTATTTTTAAATAGAATAACCTGTATATTTTAGCAAATAAATTTTGACTCTCTATTGAATATTACATCAAAAAAATGTATAGCACACTATAAGTCAATTATTTTTGAGATATTAACAGTAGCATGTCAATTTACTCATTAACAGTAAACAGTGAATAAAGAAATAGGTATTTTGAAATTAATTATTTTAAAATAATTCTATTACTGTCAGAGTAACAAATAAAATGATAGCATGAATAGAATTACATTCCATTTTTAACAGACTTTAAAAAAAAGGGGAAGGGTATATCTTCGACACATATATTTTGTATGTATGTACACCTATTTTTTCGCCCTTTTGAGGTCTTCCCACCTAGGTCCGACAATCCCCCTCCCTAGGTGGTGCGCTGCGGCCTTAGAGGCTTATTGTGCCTTGACCCCTACTCCTTCCCTTTCACACACCATTTATTCCATAACTTGGATGGTTGCGTGCCCGGCCGCGTAAATAGAAACCCTACTCGAATTCGTCCGACCAATTGGACTAGGGTTTCTAAGGAGTTAACTACCAGAAACCCTACTCGAATTCGTCCGATTAACTGGGGTAGGATTTCTAAGCAGTTAAATACCAGAAACCCTACTCGAATTCGTCGGACCAACTGGACTAGTATTTCTAAGCAGTTAATTAGCAGAAAACCTACCCGAATACAGCTCCAGATCGTTACGAATTTGAATAGGGTTTTTCATTGTTTATTTAGCAAAAGATTTAAAAACCTTATGTCAATAGCATATTTTTTATTTAAAAAAGACTCATTTCTTATTGATATTATATAAACTACAGAATATAAATATAAAATATAGAAAATTAAATTATCCATCTAAAATGTTATTAACCAAAATTGCATAACCTAAACAATAACAAAGAAATAAAATAAAATGTAATTTTCAATCGAATTTTGACCAAAAAATTTTTAAATTTTTTTATTTATAATATTTTTGACAATTTTTTTATTGGAAATCAATAAGCTTGATCAATTTTACCCAAAAATATCATAAAACTGCAAAAGAATTGATAAATAAACTTTTTTATTTTTTCTATTTTTTGAATGGGATAAGCATGGAAAAAATCCCAAAAAATCGATTTTTTATTAATACCTCGATAATCATTAAGTTTAGAGAAAAAAGTTATATAACTTTTAGAATAGAGAATTTGTATTTACATCTTTTCAGTTTTATAAAAAAATTTCCATCTCTTTTAGTTTTTGAGATATTTAAGATTTTAGTTTTTTAAAAATATTTTTTTCTCAGAAACTATAATAGATACCAAACATTTTATAAAACAAAAAATATAGAAAATTAAATTATCCATCTAAAATGTTATTTACCAAAATTGCATAGCCTAAATAATAACAAAGATATAAAATAAAATGTGATTTTCAATCGAATTTTGACCAAAAAATAAGGAAAAAATTATTTTTTTTATTTATAATATTTTTGACAATTTTTTTATTGGAAATCAATAAACTTAATCAATTTTACCCAAAAACATCAAAAAACTGCAAAGGAATCGATAAATAAACTTTTTTATTTTTTCTATTTTTTTGAAGGGCATGGAAAAAATCTCAAAAAATCGATTTTTTATTAATATCTCGATAACCATTAAGTTTAGAGAAAAAAGTTATATAACTTTTAGAATAGAAAATTTGTAATTACATCTTTTCTGTTTTATAAAAAATTTTTCATCTCTTTTAGTTTTTGAGATATTTAAGATTTTTGTTTTTTAAAAATAGTTTTTTTCTCTGAAACTATAATAGATACAAAAATTTTATAAAACAAAAAATATAGAATTAAATTATCCATCTAAAAGTTATTAACCAAAATTGCATAGCCTAAATGATAACAACGATATAAAATAAAATGTGATTTTCCATCGAATTTTGACCAAAAAATAAGGAAAATATATATATTATATATATATATATATATATATTTTATATTTATATTCTGTAGTTTATGGCATAAGAAAAAACAAGAATTATGGAAAAATTTAGAATATTTTGAAAAAATTACTTTTACACATAGATCTACTTTTTTGTCCACATATCTACCCTGTATAAATGTTTTTAAAACATTTAAAAGTGTTGCTTTTCGCTTAAAATATCAAACAGTAGAAGTTTACAGGACTAATAGTCAGCGTTATACAGGGTAATAACGCTAAAATGTCACTTTCTTAGTAAAAACATCATATTTTCAGATTTACGAGAGATATCAAAAATCTGTCAAAATTGTTTGTCAGAAAGAATAATATAATTTTTATAAAATTTGGATCATTCAAATTTTTTTATTTAAAAAGTTGCAGATCAACAAAATATCCCAAAAAAAAAAACGTCATATTTACCACTCTGTACATAAGAGGTAAGTTTAATACCAAGGCTGCGGTGTAGGTAATCATTAAGGCTAATTATTGCGTTAAAATTTGCCGAAAACCGGACTAAAATATTTTTATAAACTTTACAAAAATTAGGTTTAAAATATTACCTAAAATTTCAATTATTCCGTTTAAATGTCCAACAGTTTAGTATTTCCAAACCTTTTTGCTAAATAAATAATGGAAAACCCTACTCCAATACGTCAAGATCTGGAGCTGTATTCGAGTAGGGTTTCTGGTATTTAACTGCTTAGAAATCCTAGTCCAGTTGGTCCGACGAATTCGAGTAGGGTTTCTAGTATTTAACTGCTTAGAAATCCTAGCCCAGTTGGTTGGACGAATTCGAATAGGGTTTCTGGTAGTTAACTGCTTAGAAACCCTAGTCCAGTTGGTCGGACGAATTCGAGTAGGGTTTCTATTTACGCTGCCCGGCCGCGAATTTTCAAAACCTATACCAGTCTACCCCATTTCGCATTTTCTTTTGCAAAGGCTATCCTGTTTCAGTCTTCGTGTGGTAACTATTTTCAAGGGAAATCGGCAGGTAATGTCTTTTACAGTTTTTTATTGGTTTGCGCCGTGAGTTTTAGGGTTACTTTATTGTATTGTTTTAATGTATTTACTTTCCAAAAATATTTTAAAAAAGTAATAAGTTATATTGTGGGAAGTGACTTTCAATATCTTCAATTTGAGGGAAGAATCAAGAAATATTTACAACTAAATTTCAGTCCAAATTAACTAAGAAAAAAACCAATCATGAAAAATGGGAAAATTTTATAAAATATTTTTCTCGCAATACTGACACTAATTAAATAATAAAAAAATTGTTTTTTAAATGTGTTCGTTATAAATTTCGCAACTATATGTGTCTCAGATAGGCAAAAAGAATAAACATCCAGTTTAAAAACAATGATCTACTAGAAACTATAACTGTTTAGTACCTATAGATATTAATTCGTTTTTCTGAAGTAACTTCATCGAATTTAGGTGGACTGAGCATTAAGTTTATTACGATGCCATGAAGATTTTAAAAAAAACCCTTTTTGGGTCTAAAATGACAGCTTCTTTAGCCAAAATCTATTACTTTTAGTTTTTTTATCTGATGATTCTGATTCTTATTTTTATCAACAATTATCAACAAACAACAGCTGCCTCTAGTAAATATATGCTGGATATTTGAACAATCAAGGTTAATGTAATATCAAAATATTTTTATTTGTCATGTCGATGTCGTTGTACGGTAGTTGTCATTTAGCTAATAGTTCATATTTTTATTTATTTTTTTGTAATTGCGTGTATTTTTGTGGGTCAGGTGTTTCCGTTTATACCCAACTTATACCTATTAGGGCTAGCATTGCCGTTTTGTGCGTGAGTTTTATTTATCTTGTTAAAGTCGGTTTGATTTTTTGTTAAATTTTTATTAGAACTACTAATAGGTAGGTCATCAATTTAGTTTATTTTAGATAAATATTTACTTACATGTCTAAAAACCAGCAATACGTCATTTTTAGTGGGCCAATTTGTTTTTGTCCTATAGAAAGTATACCACATAACACTAACTAGTGAAGTATACAGTGTGTCCCAGGATAGATGTTACAAGAGGACAAATGAACCAAAAATTTTGAAATTTAAACGTCCTTTTGGGAAAACTGGTCGCATGCTCCAAAACTAATACCTAAATACAAAATTTTACTCTAATTGGTATTATACAGGGCAAGTTATAACTAAAATTATGAAAACTGGCTAGGAACTAACTACTTTTATTTTTAAAATAAAATAAAATTGTATAAGTAAATATTGTAGGAAATTGAATTTTATGTCAAATTTTGAAGTTAAAGCATGAGAGTTTAAAAAAATATATTTGTGATTTTTTGACATTACGCATTATATCTTAAATAATGGCAAGAGGGAGCAAAATTTAAAACACAATTTAAGAACTTTAAATATTTTTTAAAAATTCCATACCTTAAGCTAAGTATTATTGAAACTGATAATGCATATGTAAAAAATTGCTAAAAATATTTTTTTACTTTAATTCCTTAACTTTAAATTTTGAAATAAAAACTAATTTTCTACAACATTTACTTATAAAATTTTGTCCTATTTTTAAAAATAAAGGTACTTTACTCTTGGTCATTTTTTATATTTTTAGTTATAACTCGCCCTATATATTACCAATCGTAATAACATTTTGTATTTATTAGTTTTGGACCATGCAATTAGTTTTCCCAAAAGGACGTTAAAAATTTTAAAATTTTTAGTTCATTTGTCCTCTTGTAACACCTATCCTGGGACACCCTGTATGTTGAAGATACATCCAAAAACTATTTCTTAGCAATCTTCAACCAAGTCTTATGAATTACGGGAAAAAGTTGGTGTATGTATTTTTTTATCTTTGTGACAGCCCACGAAGGCTTTACACCTAAGTACCACATGTACGATGTACAGTGTACCGTGGATGTCGGGCAACGACATATGGACCAAGTTTGTTTACGTTTGAGCTGTTGTCATCAATACATCACAGTAAAAGCGCTAAAATGCGGTTTGCCAAATTCAATTTTTCCACTCTAAACTTACTAACCACAAGCAATTATTGGACAAGCTTAGCTATATTAAAGAGTTTCGTATTATAACTTTTTAAATAAACAATAAATATATTTCTATTAATTTTAGATATGATAATAAGCTAAATATGTTTAAAAATTACTAGTTAATATTATTATTTTTATAATTAATAAATAAATAAATTCTTAAAATGTATGGTTATTTGTCAAGCCCGGCAACGCCGCCCGCGGGTTTTTACTCATATTGTAAACTAATCATGAATGAACGCTTACTGACGCTTGCGAGTGATGCCCTCTCATTTGACAATATGGCCAGTGGCGTAGCTAGAGGTATCGGGGTTCATACTATCTCAGTTAATCAATGTTTCTTTGTTAAAAAAATTTTGAGAGCAAAAAAGGTCCTTACCTCCAAACGGGGCCCTTTCCAATATATTATATAGTTTGTGTAGTCAGGGTCCCCCTTTTATTACTTTTTTCTTAGTCCAATAAAGTTGAAAACGAAAAAAAATAATCCTTTTCTATACATACACCATTTTGGGAGGCCTCTTCTAACTGGGGGCCCGGAGCGAACACACACACATCTCGCTACGGTATTGAATTTGGCAAGCCGAAAGTGATCAAATAAGGCGTTTTTGGTGTTTTTTGATGATTAGAAAGTGAATATTGGTACTCATTTACGCACCTCACTTTTCACAGGTAAATAAAGACATTTTATCAGGGACATTACATATTTAAATTTGTTTTGGATTGCCCAGCGATCCAGAATGTAGAAATATATGAATTCGAGTTTTTGAATTAGAAAAAAGTTTTACCCAAAAGCTTAAACATATGTGGGGGACATTTTAGAGACACAATTAGAAGTGATGGCCTTCGTCTTTTAAAGAAAGATGCAATTTCCGAAAAAATTATAAAAATTGCATGACCTTCTGCTTTTACATTGAACGCTATTTTGTACATTTTATGATAATATACTTTTGTCAAGTGTCAGAGTACTATAAACTTTTGTGTTGTACACGTGTTTTTATATTGTTTTTAAATAGTGTTTTTTTTCTTAATTCATATTTGCAATTATAGCCCTTTGGTTCTCTACTCAACACTGTTTTATTGTAAAAAAATCTGATACACCGTTTTACACTTACAAACGTTGGAAATTTGGCATAAATTTGGTATATTTAGAACGGTTCGGCCAATTTTTAAAAGCAAACTGGCGTTGAGCAGATTTTAAAAGGACCTTTAAAACAAGGTGCTACATGACCCATCTTTCCATTAGAAAGAAAAGAGTTGATAACGCCCCCTTGGCACAAGGCCTCGTGACCATAAAAATTTTGATGTCAAATAGTAGTTTAAGTGACATCTTTTTATCAAAATTTTATCCGACTTCGATATCTTGTCTCGTTCAAAAATCAAGAGGAAAGGAGCAATTTTAAAATCCTCACTGTACATAAACTCTTTTACAATTCCTTTTTTTAGTTTATGGTTATTCTTACTTATTTCTTAAGTACATTACCCGAGTTGTAATCGAATTTGTGGAAGACTTTATGGATGTCGTGTATACCTAATAATAAATGATATCAATAAAATCAATATCCTTAAGTTATATACAACAAAGTATAAGTAAATATCTAAAATGTAATAATATACAACGAGAAATAAATATTATAACACAAAAGCCAAGTTTGCCAACTGTGAGTTGACAAGCGATTTAAAATGCCGATGGAGGGTGCCGAGATTCGAACTCAGCTCTCTGCGGTAAGAAGCTGGTATTTTAGCCTCTACACTAAGCTCGCCGAGACATGTATGTTAGTATTTTAATAATTTTTGACCTATAAAAGAAAGAGAAGGTAATGGCGGAATTTTCTATTTAAGGCTAGAACAAATTAATTAACTTAAATAAAACAAGAACCCCTACGAGGTGAATTAGTACCCATAACCATATCTTGGCAACCAAGGCGTGCACCTTCACACATATCGCTCTTTTGCTTCGTTTCAAAAAGATAAAGCGCGATTATACATATTCACTGGCCGTCAAAACAGATGACATAGATGTTCAGTTTAGAGACAAGCCAGGGAAAAACAGAAGATACGTCTTTGGAGTAAATTTATTCTGTTTTAGTTGTGGTCGAGACGAGAAAAAGTTGACTCATAAGGTCTTGGGAAATTAATTGGATTATGTTATCGTGGATATAGTTCAGACATACCGAGGGCGTGGGTAGGATTTTTATTATTATTATTATTTCTATATAAGGCCTGGGCCCACACCAAATATATTATATAATCTGATCATGTAATATAGTGAAAAATACCTAACAATGGTTACTGACTTTTTAAACTAATGTTAGACATTTTCCGTTCAGGTATTTTTCTCAATTTAAAGTTTCCAAAGTATAGACGCTATTGGCCGAAAAAGGTTTGGTAAAAATTATATTGGAATTTGTGAAAAAAAAGACTTTTTAGAACAAAAAAAAATACAATTTTTAGAAGCGAATCCACTATTTGCATTTTTTTTTAGTGAATTTGGTCAAATTTTATCGAAAATTTTCAAGCTTTGCAATATATCCTGTTGAAAATTTTTCACTATACATTTTCCTAGCAAGACTTTTAGATCCGGCGATTTGACGATAAAGTTTGATTATAGTTACGAAAAAAATACAGATAGAGAATTCGCTTTTAAAACTTAGATTCTTTCTGGGAAGGGGGAAGAAAAGCTAGCCGAAAAATTAACTTTTTTCACAAATATTTAAAAAATTTGAGATTGTATCTCTGTTAACAGGTACTAAAATGTGACTTTTCATAAAATTACTTTTTCCCTGTGAAAAAATAATTATTTTTCCCGGACATACATACACCTAAGTAAAGGTAAACATTTAATTTTAGAATGTTTTATTATACATAACTTACATTTCCCTTATGTTAGAAGTCCAGTCAGATATATTTTAACTTTATAATATTCCAAATAACTACTAAACAATCGTTTTTAACTTTAACTTTTTACTTTCAGTCCGTCAAATTACAACAACAGCAGGGGCGGTCATAGGGGGGCATGGCCCCCCTTTAATGCCACATCCTTTGTATTTCATACATATGTAATGGCAAATATGGGCATTTTGGGCATTTAATGATGATACGCCCCCCTCAGGGCTGGTCCGAGGGGTGAGGGTGATCATGGAATTGAAAGTGAGAAGTAAGGACCGTATTTTTTTTGCTTTACAAATACGTGGGAGTTTTTTTTGTAATTTTATAAATTAAAGAATGAAAGAACAACAATAAAAATAGGTGAGGGGACCTTTTTTTCTTTTTTCTTTTTTTTTTTCTCTTTAAAAAATTTGAAAAATTTGTTTTTTTCTAGGGGCGCCAAGATTTTTGTTTGGCACCTCACACACTTTTCTCGGCCTATGACCCCCTCAGAAAGTCGATATGACCGCCTCTGAACAACAGCATTTAGTTATATGCTTTTAAAATTTCTGTTTGCTTCCATTCTGTTCCGTTCCGCGATAGTATGCTGTCTGCTTATTAAGGTACATAACATGTAAACAAATTGACAATAAACATTTTTTTTTTATTTAATGCTTTAAGTACAAATTTTAATGTAAAATTTAATTCTCTACAACATTTACTTATACAATTTTGCTTTATTTTTAAAAACAAAAGTACTTTACACTAGGTCATTTGTCATATTTTTAGTTATAACTTGCCCTGTATATTAGGATATTAGGAATAGAAGCAAAATTTTGTATTTCTTTGTTTTGAACCATGCGACCAGTTTTCCCAAAATGCCGATTTAAAATTTAAAAACATTGTTTCATTTGCCCTCTTGTAACACCAATTCTGGGTCACATACTGTGTACCTGTAATCCAACTTTCACATTTAAAAATGTTTTAAAACTTTTCAAAAATTCTTCAACAATTACAATTTTAATCAATAGTATTAATTTTTCGACAAAAATAACACAATGTACGAGTATAATGAAAAATGTCAATATTTTATGTTTTTTACTTCTTTTCATTTTCATTTTTCAATGAAAGTATAATTTTCTTTTGCATTTATTAAAAGTAAACAAAAAAATGAGCCCTTAGCGAACCATTTTTGACGAAAAAATTAAGTCAAAATGGCGGTTGAATTTTTTTTTAAAGTAAATTTTCATAATAACGGCTAAATATTTATTAATGAAAAAATACAATATATTAAGAATGATAATAAGTATATCTGCTTCAAATTTTAGCTTAATCAAACTATTTTTGTAAAAGATAAAAATTAAAAACCGAAAAAACAGGTTTTTCTGCTTTTCTCGAAAATTTTTGAGGTAAGGGTAAAAATGGTTATGACATAAGTTATAGGTTTTTTAATGTCGACAACTACTTACATTACCTTAACGCATTATTTTGGTTCGGAAGTGTTTTTCTTACAAAGTTATGATGCACTTAACAAAACTATACCAATAGTTTGCTGTAAGCAGGGCCGTATTATCCATTAGGCTGACTAGGCTACAGCCTAGAGCGCCATGAAAAAATAGGCGCCAGACAAGCGCTATACAGGGGAGTTTTTAAAAAGTGTTTAGGTGAGTAGAGATTTTTGGTAACTAATCTCTCTGTGAAGACGCCTGGAATTTAAAATAGGCGCTACGGAAGAAAGGACCTTTTTTTTGCTCTTCAAAACTTTTTTGGTGGAAAATAGGCGCTCCGGAAATTCTAGCCTAGGGCGCCTCAAACGGTTAATACGGCCCTAGCTGTAAGGCAATTTTTTTATGACCTTTAATACTGCTATTTCGCCTGAGCTATGTTTTTTCAATAATAAGTCGTCGTTTTTCCCATCACAAAAAAATCTGTAATACACACGGGAAAAATATTTGATTAAAAAATCTCAAGCTTTTTTCCTTATAAAATTTTTACCAGTGGCGGTTTTTAGCTAAATAAATAAAAACTCGCCTTGATCATATTGCTATCTAATTATACAGTATTTACGGTAAACAAAGTATGGTGTTCCTAAATTATGGGGTAGTGGATAAACCTGGGGGCGAGCGCCAAGTAACAGGAAAAGGGCGTAATTTGAAGGTAATGATCATTTTTTTGCTCCTTTTTTCGGAAAATAAAACAAAGTGCACATTCTTCGCACTAAAAAAATTGCTTTTATCCGGCAGTGGGTAGACATTTTATGAGTACGGCTTTTACTCAGTTTGGTTTACCAGTTCCTATATAAAATAAAAGTTGCAACACTGATGTATTAACCAATTTTTTCTTTTAAAAAATCAATATTTTTTTAAAAAACAAATAAAAATAATGATAAATTACTGTAAAAATAGATGGATAACCATGCCAAGAAATGATTAGTATTTATTTATGGATAAACCGAACGTCGAATAAAAAATGCCAAAAATCAAATTTCTTTTAGATTAAACAAAAATTCAAAAACACATTTGCATTTTATTAAAAATAAAACAGTGGCGTACCATTTTTTCCTAAAAATATTACTCTTAACCCCTCATGGACGACACTGTTGGAAATTTATTTTATTATGTATTTAAAAATATATTTTTAATGTCTAGAAGACTCCTCGATTTTTTTTTAAATATTCCAATCGGCATAATAATTAATATAAAAAACGATATATTTTTTAAAATTTTTAACACCCTGTAGTTTAAAAAGTAAGATGTTTAGGTCTTATGTTTATTAGGACTTTTATTCTTATTTTTCATTGTAGAATCACACCTTAAAGTTTGTCGGTAGAGTTACTTGGCACCCTGCTTATTTAGGCTTAATTTATTAAAAATCAATCTACACCGGCAAGTCGGTTAAAAATTAAAAGTAATTTTCACACAGTTGCCACAGTTGGTTCTCTGACTACCCGACCGTACCAGAAGTATAAAGTAACACCGTCTACGTGCCATTTACTTTAGCAGACACCATTAAAGATAAAATTATCTTTCTAATGCCACTCTGAACCGTTTTATGCGGACCGGGTTACAAGTTGTAGGAAGCTCAATTTGCGAGGTTGAAATATACCACCAAACGGGACTGTCGTTGTTTTATGCCTTTTGTTCCGACCTATTTCACATTGACTAAGTATCATTTTCCAAGGTATACTTATACCTACTAAAATAATCGAGTTTGTTATTTTTAAGGTTGAAACTTAAGGTGGGACTTACCGCTAGTTGAACTGTATTCTCCTATGTATCTCTTGGTTAAATATCTCACTGTCACAGCTGAAACAAAAAAATATATTTGTATAAGAATTTAATAATATTGGGGAGGTATAAAATTATTTAGAAATTTATTTAATTGTCTTTAATTTGTAAAATATAAAATTTTTGTTTATATGCAGACATGACATATTTCGACAGCAAGCCGGTAGAGATAACCTTTTCGGATTCCAAGTTGGACCTTCTTATTAGGTATTTAACTCAAAGCTTAACTGAGTTGTTGAAACTAAGTAAAATCTTGCAACTCAATTTTGAAGTATACAGCAAGGTCCTAAAGTCCGCCGCCCCCTCCTGAAACCGTTCTGTATATTTTTTATAAAACTTAGAACGATAATAACACAGCCTTCTTAAACTTATGAGCCATGAAGGAGGAAATCTGGCAACACAGCACAGTAGGAATGTCAAGTAAAGTTTAGAAGTAAACGGAAACAAGTTTATAAACGATTGCTTAGAAGGTTTTTTTCTGTTTTTAAAAGTTAAATCGTAGCGTATATTTATTATATAAAGAAAAAAGGTAATTCATGGTTATATTTTAAAATAGGAGCAAAACCAATATGTCAATGGTTGTTTTACGTTTAAATGTGCGCGTATAGTTGGTGCTTACGGCGTACATTATGCCACGAACGCGTTTCGGGCTGCCACCCACCCCAGTTATATTTAAACATTTAATTTCCCCAAAGACGATAAGATTAGAAAAGCCTGAAATTAGAAAAGTAGTACCTATACGGTAAATGGACAAATATATTTTACGGGCAACTAATTAACTAAGTGTGTTTTTAAAAAATTGGTTTAATTTGATATCAATAGTGTGTAAAGTGCACCAAAAACAATTATTTACCCCAAGCAATATCCTAAGGACTATATAAACTAATGCACATAAATAAACTGGTAAGTTCACCAAAAAATATTCATATTGATATTTTGAAAGTTATTTACTTACGGCGGTTTTAGGGTAACTATAGTGGAAAACCTAATTTAAAGCGTTTGTTATTTTAAAGTGCATCTTATGTAATACAAATTAAACTTTTATATTTATAACTAAACACACATGCTTTCGATTCATTTTAAATATTGCAAATATGACTAAATAATGTTTAGTTAAATTTAAAAAGCTACATTGGTCTGTTCGGCAAAAATGCATAAAGAGTGATAGAAAAATCCTAACAACTTGAAATTTTCACTCTATATTTGACCTCCGAACAGTGCGGACGTGCGTAGAGGACTACAAAGTTCTTCCCGGAGTGGCGGCTAGAGGTGTCGTATGAACGTTTTTACCTTCGGGGATCAAGGAAAGATTCACGCTAAATTGACGGCATATTTCTTCTGGATCTAAGCGCTGTGAGCGAAGATTCCTATAAGCTGATGGTATCCTGTTTGGTGATGAACACGAGGTATTTCTCAAATGGCGGGAAATAGATGGGCGTGCCATGGGAACTGTCAGAAGTGAAAGTGAAGATTATACGTAACACCAGTAGCAGATCTTGGTTTGACAGTCGACAATTTATGCATTGCATCGAAGAAAGTACAATAAGTATTAACAATTAAAAAGTGAAAAGCTCGGGAGCCACCAGGGGCACAGGCCCGACCTACTGGAGACTCCTACCCAGAATACAACCCCCTCTCGGCACAGAGGGACGTACTGGCAATTGGACCCTCGGGGACCTAAGCCACAAACAAAGCAACAACAACTTGAAATTTTTAAATCCTTACCAAAAAATGTGTATAGGGCAGAAAAGTTCCTGATAAGTTTTGCAGACATATTATTGCTTTTAGGGCAACTATAGTATTCAAAATTATACCTATATGTTGTCTAAAACATCTTTTAAAAAAAATAATACCTATATTTTGTTTAAAACACTTAAAAAAATTATATTTAGCATGTAATCTATTAGGAACTCATTTCAATATTCCTACTGTACAGTGTTGCTGGCAGCCTTTCTTACTTCACGGCTCATAAGTTTAAGAAGGCTGTGATAATAAGAATAATAATTATCCCCAAGGTCTGCATTTTTTGACATCTCAATGACAGCTCTAAATGTGAAGGTAACAGGTAGACGCCATTTTGGAATATTTTTTAATAGAAATGGGGTAGTGTAATACTTTATTTTTAAGCTTCTGGCGTGTACTTTATAACCTTAAAATATAAAGTCAATAGCTTCACATACTACAAATTGGCGGTACTTTAATCTTTGTAAAAAAATATTCCAAAATGTCGCCCAGCTGTCACCTTAACAATTAGAGCTGTCACTGATATGTCAAGAAATGCACACTTTAGTCATATATTATCGTTCCAAGTTTCATGAAAATATACCGAACGGTTCAGAAGTTAAAAAAGGAGCGACGGACTATAGGACCTTACTGTATATCCTTAACCAATTGAGCTAAAATTTTGAATATACATGTTTAGTTTGGATGACAATACATGGTATAACGTTATTTTTAATCCAACATGGTGAAAAAGAAAGATGGCCCATGGTTATTTTTAATGCACTTTTACAATATGTGTATCAAATAAACGTACTCACTAAGTATACGAATGCGAGGTAAACTCCGTTGCTCCAATCCGTCTGAATTTTTAGTATACCTAGGTGTTTTTTAAATGCTTGATGCAAATGCCTAATCGTATTACAGCTAGACTATTCGAAATTAACCGGCAAACGACCTTGCAACAATAATGCGTTGAATAGGATGAACAGAGCAGCAAACCTGTATAGCGATAACTTAAAGGTAAAAAATAACTTTAGGGTAAAGAAAACTATTTAAAAACTATGCTTTTATTAAAAACCAACAAAAAAAATACAACTGACTTTTTCTTTAATGACATAAAAGCGTGCTGCGATATTTACCTGTGAAGATAAACAAATGAATTAAATAACCTCATCCGATTGGATTTTAATTTTCACATATAACATATATAACTTAGTAAATACGAGTACCTGAATCTCGCGACAAGCTTTTATATTAAACTAGCGGACCCATGCCCACTTCGTTGGGCGTTAATATCTGAACTTTTTGTTATATCATATAGTAAAATATAGCCTGTAACCCTCCCGAATAGTGCAGCTTTCTGATTGTGAAAGAATTTTTATGATAGGTTTAGTATTTCCGAAGATTAGCGGCTATTAACAAATAAACCCACAAACAAAGTAACAATACGCATTAAAATCGGAGTAAAACAATTCTCCTTCCCTATACCGTGAAGATTTTGAATATTACTATATACATATAAACTTTCCTTGAATCACTTCATCCATTTAAAAAACAACCGCATCAAAATCCGTTGAATAGTGATAAGAAACTTAATAAAACATGTTTGGTACTTCCTGTATAACATTTTTTTAAATACTAATAATTATTTTACAAATCCTTATATTTAGGCAATTTTGTCAACCTCAAGATGGTATAGTAACATAGTTAAAATGCATTTTAGTTTTAGGGTTTTTGTATACCATCTTTTTAACCCACCTTGTGTGGAAATTCTATAATTTTTTTATAAACCATAGATTTGTGTGCACAATTCCTATAAACACTTTTTTTTCAATTGCAATATGTTTCTTTTTTTACATTATTATACATATAAACCTTCCTTTTAAACCACTCTATTGAATTAAAAAACGCATTAAAATCCGTTGAGAATAGTAACGCCAATATCGAATTTTAATTGTAACTATTTTTTTCAACACACTGTATATGTTTTTTTACATTATTATACATATAAACCTTCCTCTTGAATCATTCCATCTATTTAAAAAAAAACAACCGCATTAAAATCTGTTGAGAGTAGTAACGTTAATATCGAACTTTAGTTATAGTTTATCCAAATTAGCCGACCCGTACCCACTTCGTTGGGCCTTAATATTTGAACTTTTTGTTTAATCATAGTAAAGTATAGCCTATAACACTTGTGAATAGTGTAGCTTTCTGAATGTAAGTAAAGTAAGAATTTTTATGATAGGTTCAGTACTTCCGAAGATTAGCGGCTACAAACAAACAAACCCACAAACTCATAAACAAAGTTTACCTCTTTATATATATATTAGGTATAGATTAGTAAAGATAAATTGTGTAATAACGTTATATTTTAATAGTTGATTTTAACAAAAAGTGTATTTTATTCTTTTTAGTGTATGTAAATGAAAGCTTGTTTTTAAAATGGTTATTTTACTATTAATTCATTTTAACTAAGGGGAGTGGACAAAAGAAATAAACATGTTATGTAAGTTTAATTTAAACAAACAAAATATAAGCACCAAATTTTAACCCAAAAACGACGTCGCCAACGTTTCATAATAGGTACAAATTTACATACAGAAATTTACCTCAAACAACCATCGTAACAACCCGAAATGGCATCTATTGTATTCATAATGTAAACAAACAAACCTTAACTATTTAAAATTAAATTAAATGACCTTCGCGTAACAGTTATAAAAATAAACGAAACAGAAAGTGACATTTCATAACTACTTTCTTCGGTAATCTAATTTACATGACATAATTTGAATATTTAAAACTTTTGTTTGGTTTTTCTTTGTGGTCAGCTTAATTTGCCTGGTCGTTTTTATCTCTTTCTCAGTCTATCACATACCTAATAATATTTATTGTTTTTCTTTATATGTGACGGGAGAGGAATTTTTGGGTGCCGTAAATTGGACATGATCCGTTGCGAAAAGTTTAATGAACCGGCCACTGTGTCATGTTAGGTTACCTGAAAATGTTGATTATTGTGGTGATATGAATTATTTTGGAGAAAGTCATTAAAATAAAATATCAACAATCAAAGTAAATTAATTATATATTTAATTTACTTTCCCATTATTTTACAAGAATTATGTCTTTTTTCTTTTTAAAACAGGTTTTAGTTCCTTTAAATCCAAAAACCTAAAACTATAAATACAATGTGTTGACGGATTACTTAACTATACCTGTATTTTTTTAAATATTAAAAAAAAGTTATTCTTCATAAAAAAATTTCCGCCCCTGAAATGCTAAAGGCTATAACAAAAATTGCCCTATGATATACAGGTTGCTTACAAATCGCAAAAATATTATTTTGAAAAATGAAAAAAAAATTAAAAAATATAATTTTGTAAAAGCTTAATTAAAAAGCATAAAAAAGTCATGAAAAAGTCCTATACATTTTTAACTTCTCGCTTATCATTACTTTAAAAAATTAGGTGTAAACTAAAATAAATGTTTTTTTATAAATAATGAATTTTATTTTTTATATGCATATAATATCAAGTAAAGTTAAACTGTATGTAAGCAGTAACATAAAAAGAACCGAGTAATTACAACACAAAGTTAAAAGTTTAATTACTTTTTCACGTTATTTAAATAAGTACCTAGCTAAAAAAAAAATGTATAATCAATTTTTTTTAAATTTTCCAGAAAAACATTTTTGTAATTTTAAATCTCTCTGTATATTATGGGGGTGATAGATTAAGCGTTGTTTATATAATTTTTGTAATATAAAAGGTTATGTTTAAAAACCTCATGTTGAAAAGAAATAATTAGGGTTTTTCCATTTTTCTTCAATCTTTTTCGCCATCCACACAAGCAAAAATATTAAAAGAACAGTATGCCGGGTGGTAGAGAAAGAAAATTTGCCTTTTTCTTTCTCATACAGAGGAGAAAAGTCTATTTTCGATGAAAAACATATTTTTCTCTTTTTATCAAAAATGATAAATAAAATATCTTGTGTCATCTTTTTGGCCTTAAGATTAGTAGAGTAAGAGCCTGTAGGCGGCAAAACTTCGTTATTTTTTAAAATCTGAAGGTTTATCAGCGTATGCTCCCAATATAGGTAAAAGCGATGGAAGACTATGAAGTTTGACTCATAGTGGCTTTGGAAGGGCCAGGTACCAAAGGTTAAAGAATTGAAATTTAACTTACGTCATTTTGTAAAAGCTGAATTTTATAGTCATGTTTAGAGAAGGGCAAATATGCATATAAATATGAATGAAATATGCGCATAAATATGCATGTAATTTACTTAAAATATGCAAGTATTTTTGAAAATATGCAAAATAAAATCTTAAAAATACACTGTTTAATTTTTAATAATTTATTGATATAATTACAGTTATGTACCTAATTATCTAGAAAAATGAAATTAGCAATTATAAAAACAATATACAATTAAATATTGCTATTGCTGAATATTTTCCAGCAAAAATTTTTGCCTCCTATCAGAATACATATTTTTATAAATGGAAAAACTTCTTTCCACGTCAACTTACGTAATGTATTTTAAGCTAGCCACGATTTTGGGATCTATGTCTAAATCTATACAATTATGAAAATTTCCCATTAAAATATCAGCTACTTTAGAGATAAATTGGTAACCGTTATTCTTTGATAAAACAGTTTTGAATTTTTCAAAAATTTCTTCCCAATTTTACCCTTGACATTTCTGAAAGCTGATTTAGAGTCTCTTATTATTTGCGTGCTTTCTGTTAGTGGTAAACTAGATGCCTCCAATTGAGTGAGAGATTTAGAAAGAAAACCGTAATAGCTTTTTAAAAACGAAAGTTGTTGCTTAATCTGCTTATTTTCGCATATTTCTTTGGCTTCTAAAAGCGAATGAGAAGAATTATCTGCCAAATCTGAAATTATTTCTTTTACCTGAGAAAAACTGTCTGCATAATAAAGTGCAGCTTCTAGCCAAGTTGTTACAAGAGGTTGTGGTGGAAGAGAAGTGTCTGGAAGTCTTTCTTTAAAAAACTGTATTCGTGTAGGAGCCTTAAGAAATACTTTTTTACACTGGAAATTAAAGTATTGACAATTGGAATTTTTTTTCTAATCTCCTCGGCAACCCTGTTTATTCGATGCGCTAAGCATGTTACATGTTTTAATTGTTGATAAAATATTTTTAAATTTTGTTCCGCCTTTACCATGTAAGGCGCTGCATCCGACAACAAAAGCAAGAGATTATCAGCGGGAACAGCCGTAGGAAGAAAAAATGCTGCAAGTTCTTCTTGAATAAACCTAGTCACTGTAAGAGCATTTGTTTTTTCCAATTGTTTTGATGCAATTAAATAGGATTTTGGTAACACGTTTTCACTTAGAACTCCGACCATTAAATGTGCGATATACCGTCCCATAGAATCAGTACTTTCATCCATACATATATAAAAGTAGTTATTTCCAATGTTTAGTTTTATTTCTTCAATTACTGAAGAATGTAAACTACTCACGTCGGTTCTTCTGGAAGTTCTCTCACTAGGAACATTAAATTTGCAATATTTTTGCAGAAATGAAGAAAATTTTTCATTGCTTAGCTTCGACAATGGAATATTTGAGGCAACCATTGCCCGACATAAAACATGTTGTTCATCTAGCTTTTTCTTATCGGTAGGTTGAAAACATTTTTGCAAAGATGACTGTGCTTTACCTCCGGATTTTAGTTTTTCTAGTTTGGCTGTATGAGTAGGCGTTTTGAGATGTTGATCAATTTGAATTTTTTTACATGCTATCTGTAAAAAAATAAATAATAAATTAAAAATAAATAAATTTTCATCAAAATTAGAAAGCAGTCTTTCATGTGATGGAGCAGACAAAAAAAACAATAATATGAGAATGAGTATCCACGAATACTTTATACTATTTTTTTATTGGTACACTATGAAATCATACATTCTGGTATTATTACTACAAAAAAATGGAACTAAGAACTAGTAATGTAAAATGGTTAAAAATACGCGCGTCTTTGAAAATTGAATTTAAACAGGCTGAGGCGTACTTTAAATAAGCAAAATATGGTATAAGAAAAAATATACAGTAGTTAGTATTAATACTCACTATTTTACTGCAAGCAGAGCAGTACACCTTCCCCATATCGATGTACATTTCTGTGTATGGCTTAATCCATACGGAAGCACTTGTCACTTTAGGCATCTTCACAAAAATTTGAGTTGAGCTGTATAAACGATTAAACAATGCACACTATACAAAATCACAAATTCAAATAAACACGCATAACCTTAGATTGCTTATGTGTAAATATTTATAGTTTATTGCTTTTAATCCCTACTACCCACACGAGTACCGGCGCCGCCGACATCCCAATATAAGGACCCAGGTAATAATAATCTTCCATAACAAAGGGTGGTTCTTCCCGAGGTTTATCCAGTAGTAATGTACCTCCTAAATAATTTTGGATTTAATAATTAATATAGGTTTGCGAATTTGTCTCAATTTAATACATTTTATGCAGCATTGCAGAGAAATATGCAGAAAAAAATAAAAGTGCATAAAATATGCAAATTATGCAAAATATGCACTTTGCATAAATGCCCTTCTCTATTCATGTTTCTTGTGTACCTATTAGAAGATATTTCCGCCGAATAGTTTTGACAGTTCCAAACCCTTGCAAACAAATATTTTGGGGCGGCTCAATGGTCCGAGGAAGTCTAATATTTCTGTTTTTTAACAAGATATGAAAAAAGTCTTTTATAAGACTCGTAAATTTTTCCCCGGGTCGGATCAATGAGGACTTTCTACATTTTATTTATAATTGTGTTTCGAACAATCCTACCAATTTTCAGCTGGTTGCGAATTTTTTTGACTTGGCTCCTATTTTTTGGTCCAAATTGACCGGACTATAAAGGCTTACTTGTTCCTTAAATATTTGCTAGTGACTATTTGTTTTTAATAAACCCCTTTTTTTTACCTGCAAACTAGAATTTAAATGTTTTATTGAGTTATTATTATACTTCTTTTGACCACCCAGTCCCAAGACATAAATTGATCGAATCCATCTTAGTGTGTCATTGTAGTTGCTTGTTTAGATGAGATCGCACCAGATCGCCGGACTCGTTCAAAGATAATGCGAAAAACACGTGTTTCTGCGCTCATGACTTGCAATGTCATCATTCGCGATAAGTATCGCCGACATGACTTCTATTGCTTTCACTATTCAGCAGGTCTATCTCGCCGGTCGATACTGCGATTCTTCGCATCTTCTGCTTTGGCTCTTTTGCCTGATTCTTTGGCACTGATTTATTTACAGTTGATCGATTTAATTCTTCAACTTATAAAAAAAAGTTTTAATCCAGTTTGTAGGTTAACTACAAAGTGACGGATAATATATAAAGTGCAATCCAATTAAAACGAGCCACCCTGTATAATTTATAATTTTTGATTGTTTTTTATGAACTAAACAAGATACGAAAAAATTTTTAAAGTCATAAAAGCTCTATATTTATTTGCTTAATCTAAAGAAAGCGTAAACATTTTACACACATTTACACAGTCAGGGGCCTACCGTTTTCTTGTTAGTAATATTCCTTCAGTTGCCATTCGAGACACCACTGGACTTATTAAATTTAGTTAAGGGGGCGTCCATAAATTACATAAGGAGTTTTTGCATTTATGGACCCCTCCTTCCCCCTGGCGAGATTTGGTGAGATTTTCTTCATTCCCCCATTCCCTAATTTGACGTGAGATTTATGGAATTGCAAAAAGGCACAATTCCCAAACCGAAATTAATTTTGTAGTTAAAAATTTTTTTTGAAGCGCAAAGAAAAAAAAGGTCATCCACCCAAAAAGTAACACTGCCTTACATTTTCCTGGGGAGGACCTACCCCAAACTTTTTCCTGTTTCTAGCTGTAGAAAAATTACGTGTTATTCACACGGACCCCCCGTCCCCCATTTCGAGATTTGGTGAGATCCAGCTGCCCACCATCTAAATGCCTCGCGTAATTTATGGAAATTCCCTAAGTTAGTGATAAATTACCCCCTAAGCCATAAAAACATCGCAAAATTAAAACAAAATTGATTAAATGATATTTAAGAGATTTTAAAAAAATGTTTTTACAACTCTAACACCCTGTATCTTGAGAACCGTCAATTTGCGGATCCATATTTATATGAACTTTTTTCATATTTTTGTAATAGTAAAATCTGCGATAAAAAGTCTTAGAAACATCCTGTAACACCCTGTATACATTTCCATGAATTGGCTACAAGAATTATGTAACAATGAACGTTAAAATAAAACTACAGTTGGTCGTCTATCAAACGCGGTCGTACAGGGTGGCGCTTTTTCGTTGACTTTGCAGGTTATAGCGAAAACTAAAAGAGATAACAAATCTAATTGCGCAATCTCGATTTCGATTTTTGAAAGAAATTCGGTGGTGGAAGTAAATTATGGCCAACTTGATTCGTTTTCGAGATACAGTGTGTTTTTCAAATTTTGTCAATTTGACCAGGCACTTGTAACTCGCTTGATATTAAAGGTAGAAAAAAATCTAAATGAAAAAGTTTTAGGGATTTTTACGTAGAATGCAGTGGCGTACCTATATTTTTTCCACTGACTTTTATTTTAAAGTTACAACACAAAGTTTTTTTTTCATGGAACACCCTGTATATTTTATCATCAGTTAAAGAATCTCCTTAAACCTATAAGAAATACTACCTTTAATGTATGTATTTTTTAATAGTTTCTGCAATAAAGTCATTGTCACGATTTTTTAGCGAAAAACCCTGTATATTGTATTACCGTTGCAAAGATATTTAAAAGACGTTTAAAAAAATACAACATTTGATATATTTATATATTATAGTTTTGAAAATATGACCATATAAATCTCATAAATAGTGGATATACGCATTAAGATTTGTAAGGTCATATTTCCGAAACTGTTAAAGAAAATCATTTTAAATTTGGTAAATTCTTAAAGGTTTTTTAAATGTATTTTTATTGGTGATATAAAATATGATGATATAAATAAAATATACAGGGTGTTTTATTGTTTAAAATGTCACTTTATTATCGCATTCCTGACGATGGCTATATTTCAGAAACTATGACAAATCAAATATATCAAATGTTGTATTTTTTTTATGGATTTTAAAAAGACCTTTCAATTGGTGATTAACTATACAGGGTGATCCACTTAAAAAACCCAAACTTTGTGTTATGGCTTTAAAATGAAAGTCAATGGACGCCACTGAATTCTAAGTAAAAATTCCCAAAACTTTTCTATTTACATTTTTTTTTCTATCTCTAATATCAATGGAGTTACAAGTGACTGGGCAAATTGACAAAATTTAAAATTCACTTTGTATCTCCAAAACAAATTTAAGTTAGCCATGATTTACTTTTATCATTGAATTTGTTTTAAAAATGAAATCGAGATTGCGCAATCAGATTCGTTCTATCTGTTTTAGCTTTTGCTAAGGTCAACGAAAAGGCGCGACCCTATACAAGTACCAAATTCATAATGATAGAAGAAAGTGGGACAGATTAGTTCGAAAAAATTTAAAAGCCCTTTTTATGCCATCAAAAATATAAAGTCAAGCTGAGTCCATTGTTTTATGTATGTATATCTCCTTGTTTATATAGAACAGATTTTCCTAAATATCTCTGTGCCTTTTTATCAAAACTTTAAGTGTACTAGAGGTAAAACTGTGTTACCTTATTTGTGAAGGTTTATTTTACGATCAGGTGTAATTTAAAGCGTCTTATAACAAACTCTATATTAATGCAATTTTATTACATATATAACTTTTTGCACCGCATCCCTCTACATTTTACCAGCGACACGCACAGTTACGGGCTAGTTGCGGTTATGTGTCGGCCAGGCATTTATACAATTTTTTTGGACTATAACGCCACAGATTATGCAATTATCGTTTCGATAGTCTGTGGGCCATTTTAGTTCAGTTTTTAAGCAACACGGACATTTTTTATCCCTGCAAAATGAAACCAGACTTTCTCGTAAACGACATTGGCAGTATATTAATTATAAATAATATATAGATGACATTCCAGATACAAGTCATCAGATATGCTCTTGTACCTCGTAAGTTGGAGTAATGAAATGTCTTTTAGATAAAATTTTTCGTCCTAGATTCGCGTTTAGTTGTGTTGCTTTGATAAGAAAACTATGCGTGAGAGAAAACAACCATTTGCATTGTTCACAATTTGTTTAAAACGATGAAAGGACTAATTTGTTTCATGATTCGAAACGACAAACGACTAATTTGTTTTATTGGGAGTCCGGTGATGGCTTAGCGTGTAAAGGCGTTAAGTTTGTTGAGCGCACACGGACGTGAGGTGGGTTCGAATCCTGCTGAGGCCAAATACTTATTTATAAGTTGGTCGGAAATTTAGTGGTTAGCTCAACACCAGACGGACAAAGTGCAAAATGTATCGACGCTGAAGGCCACTAAAGGACCAGGGCGCCGGAACACACTTTGCCGTGTCCTGCGCAACCGTAGACATGCGGACCCCACTCAGTTGGTAGGTTCACGTAGTGCCCCCTGGGTGGGGACGAGGTCTTAAGTTGTCGCTCATAGGACCGTGGTTCGGAACCCACGTTAAGCTGTAGGTCCCGTCTGGCTGACATCACCCAGACGTAAAATGACAGGGCGCACAATAAGCCGAGCGGCTTCAGTGCATGGGTTATCCCGGCCCTATTCTAATCTAATCTAATCTAATCTAACAATAAGAATAGCAAGGAAAAATGTTCTAGATATTTTCTTCAAGTAGTTATTTACATCGGTAGTTCCGGTTGTGAAAGGTTATTGAAATTTATCGAGAAATTTACTGATTTAAGTAAAAAATTAGACATAGGTAAATATAAATTTAAATTGTTTTATGAATTTATGAAAAGTAATAGACCGATAGTCTTTAAGTAGATACATGCGTATTTATTAAATGTATTTAAAAAATACAAGTTAGAACTTTAAAAAACCATACCGGTATAGAAACTAAACCACCATTTATAGGCAATACATGCATTTAATCCCTTTCACCAATCTGCTATGTACTCCCTAAAATTCACCGCTGTTACCAACGCGCCGATTCGAGGAGAACGAGATCAGGGGCTCCTGGCTTACAGTTTCCCCTTTCGTCGGACGACGATACAGAATACCTTACATCCCACCTATTTCCTATGATGTTAATTCCCAATGGTGAGCTAGTTCGTTTCCACACCTGTACATTTAAACTAATAATACTGCGCCTTCTTATCGAAAACTCCTTGAACTAGACCATTCGGGCGTGAATTTAGGGGAGGGGGCCAGGCCTAGTCGCCGTTTAGCCCCCCATCTCCAAAAATAATTGAGCATTTAAAATATATTAGTGTTTTTTTTGAAAACATACTTCTTAAACAGGGAATACTCCATAAATTGGGAATACTCTATAAACTGGGTGGGGAAATATACTCTATAAACTAATTACTGAAGTTAAAAATACTATCGTCAGTGAAACTATAAATTCATTGTGAAAAATATATATTTTTGGGTTCTAAATCACACTGGTTACAGTGGTCTTTTTGTTGGGTACACGTCAAAAGTCTATCTAGAAAGAATGGGAACTCTCGGTTCTGGTCATGGGGTATAGCGAGCTGACCCTGTTCAGCCATATTGACTTCTATGAACTGACCCGTAGCCTAAAACAAAATAAAGAAAAAAACCAAAAAAAAATCAAAAAATTATAATTAAAAAAAAACAACGTTTCGGTGGCAATTCTCTCAAAATTAAGTTAAAAATTAAAACAAAAATAAACTAATATTTAAATTAAAAATTATTAAAATTTTAAGCTTTTTACTTCCGCAAACTCTGAAAATAGTTTGACATTTTGTAAATAAATGCGTAATTATTAAATTTAATGTTATAAATACGCCTATAAATGTACATACATAAAATGTCAAACTATTTTCAGAGTTTGAACTTAAAATTTTAATCATTTTTTAATTAAATTTTAAACTTAATTTAAAATTGACAACGGTGGCAGACCTCCAACCGAAACGTCGTTTTTATTTTATTTTTAATTAGGTTTTTTTTTGGGTGGTTTCTTTATTTTGTTTTAGGCGACTGGCTAGTTCGTATGGACTAATACGGCTGAACAGGGTCACCTCTTTATACCCCGGAACCAGGACCGAAGCGGTCTCACTCTTTCTAGATAGACTTTTAGTGGTTACTTAACAAAAAGACTATTAAATAAATATCTGCCTAACCAATATAGAACATCTTCAATTCTAAATAACATTGTACATCTTCAAAACTATATTAAGTTTTTAAAAACAAGATTGGCCGATTTAGATTAGGTTTTGTTGATAACATGACCCAATTTTAGCGAAGTTCCTTTTACTTTAAAAAATAAGGCATTGTTTTAAAAGACAATGCAGAATAAAAGCAATAACTGTAAGAAAATTACATCTTAGTGTAGATCCCGATACCAGACCATAAATTTTTATTATTTTGATTTACACGTTATTTTAAGTGGTTGTGTCAGGTGAATATTAAACATTATTTTATTCGTATAATTTAATTTATTATTATAAACTTAATTTATGGATGTCTGCAGGTAAAATAAATTTACTAGTAATTTTAGTTTAATAACGCCATATTAGTATTTTTGTGCGTTTTAACCTAAATATGATAACGCTTATAGGCGTTTGAACGCTTTTGTATTTTTCGGCATAATTTTCGCACCTTAATTTAGATAATTTTATCGATAAAATCATACATTTAAGTTTGACACTGATCTACTCCTAAAAATTAGAAATGTTCTACAAACCTCAAAACTTAAAGTATTTAAATGTACTGTTTTGTGACTGCTTTGGCTAAAACAAATTAAATTTAGATAACTACTAACTAAACTAATACAATAAAAAAATTGACCATTTCAGATTTTGAAAAAGATTAAATGTTAGTTTATTTAGTTTGACTTGAGAATATTTAAGAGACGTACAGTGCATTTCTTTAATGCCCCCTTCTTTTATTTTTGAAAAGATCAATTTAAAAAAATAAAACTTTAGAATATTATATATTAATGCCTAAATACTATATCTTAAAGTGAAATTAACAGATTAAAATTTCAAGATGGCGGCTGGGCGCCTTGTTGGAAAAAAGGTTAAATGGATAGAGGGGTCTTGTGGCACATCATTTTAAAGCTCCTAACGAGTACTTCATAACCCTAGATTATAAAGTCAATACCTTTACACTACTACACTTTAAAGAAAACCCAAATAACTGATTTGGATCGCCATATTTCGAAACTAATAAAGTTAGATGTACCTAACGTGGTATTTTTTGAAAGCTCTTCTAAAGATGGTAATAGTTGTGATAAGATACAGGGAAGGAAAACGTATGTATTTTTTTAGTAAAGCACCCTGTAAATTATATCACTATTGAAAAAATCTTTAAAAAGAATTAAGGAAACAACTACATTTGGTACATTTGGTTTATATTCTAGGGTTATAAAATACTCGTCAGGAGCTTTTAAATGATGTGTCACAAGACTCTTCTTTCCATTTAATTTTTTTTCCAAGATGCTGCCCAGCCGCCATCTTCAAATTTTCATCTGTCAATTTCACTCTAAAATATAGTATTTATGCATTAATTTAATTTTTCAAAGTTTCAATTTTTTAAATTAATCCGTTCAAAAAATAAAAGAAAGGAGGGACAATAAAAATGCACTATACAGTGCATTTCAAATCTTGTCAATTTGGCTAGGCACTTGTAACTTGCTATATAAGAGAAAAAAATGTAAATAGTAAAGTTTTAGGAATTTTTACTTAGAATTCAGTGGCCTACCCATATTTTTTCCATTTTTTTAAGTTATAACACACAGTTGTTTTTTAAAAATAGAATTTCCCGTATATTTATCACCAATAAAAAAATCCCTTTAAATGCCGTAAAAATGCCACATTTATTATATTTAGTTTTTTATAGTTTAGGAAATATAGCTATCGTCAAGGGTTCGATGATAAAATGGCATTTTTTTAAAATAAAACACTCTATGCATTGTATCTATTAACATTAAAAATACATTTTAAAGTCCTTTAAGTAAATACCACATTTTCCAAAATTATAAGAAATAGCCACCTAAAATATGGTATTTGGTGGTATTTGGTTAAAGCTCTTTGAAATAATATTATAATATAGAGGGTTTTTATTTAAAAATCCTGAAGATGACCATATTTCCGAAACTATTAAAAAAATAGATATATCAAAGGTAGTATTTCTTACAGCTTTAAAGACACAGTTTATCTGATTATTAAATATACAGGGTGTTCCATTAAAGAAACCTAACATTAAAATAAAAGCTATAAAAAAATATATGTACACTACTGAAGTCTACGTAAAAATCCCTAAAACATTCCTATTTAATTTCTATTCTCTATCTCTAATATTAACTGAGTTACAAGTGCCTGGTCAAATTAAAAAAATACAAAAAAACTCTGTATCTCAAAAATGAATCAAGTTAGCCATCAGATTTGTTCTCTCTTTTAGTTTTTGCAGTACCAGGCAACGTCAATGAGAATGCGCCATCATCCTGTACAAATTGTAATTTATTGATCAGATAATGAAGTAATAAGTTTTTGTAAAGTTAAATATTTTGTTTTCTTATCCTGTATATTTTGTCTAGTGGGTAATAAAAATTGTAAACCTCCAACCAACAAAAACAATTTCCTCTCAAACGTCGACTTTAATTCTGATTTATATCCTGTTTAGCCTCCGAACAACGTGTGCTTACCCAAATTTTAATAATGATATATGTTGATGCTGAAATGAATATATCCATGACGAAGCAACGCGAAGAAACCCTACACCGAAAAAAGTATAAAACAAAACACCCGTCAGCAGACGTGTTATTTTCGTTGGGTTGCCAAAAAATAAAGAAATTTTCGGGAACCACGAACGCCAGCTGCAACTAGTTTTAAAGATAAAAACTTCATTCATAAAACAGCAGATGTGAATTTTAAATTTTAGGCGAAGAAAACAAGAAGATTTTTGCTTTGAGAACATTGGATATGTTTTTTTTATATTTTTTTCAGTGGAAGGGTACAAGCAAAAAAGAAATAATAATAAACTGTATTTAAAGCTTACCGCTTATTTAATGCTGTCGCCATATATTGGGCGAACTTGTGGTCGAACTATTTGGTAAACTATTTGTAAGCAAGCGGAGCCGAGAAAAGTTGGGCCAATCAAGACGAATGTAGACGAACTACACGTCCACACAATGATTATTTGCCAAAGGTTGTCGTAGTTGGCCCAATGTTTGGCGCCGGCATTAAAAGTTGGGTCAATCAAGACGAATGTAGACGAACTACCCGTCAACACAATGGTTATTTGCCAAAGTTTGTCGTAGTTGGCCCAATGTCTGGCGGGCGGCGGCGGCATTAAACAAGCTCTATTCGCCTTTTTTCAGTATTTGTTTACTTATCGGACACCACGTCGGTTTTGATGATTTTTGGCATACGGGGGTTTTTGGGGCGCTGATTACGAATCTAAAAGAATATTTAGTCGGGCACCTTTCGTTTGAGATGTGCATCATCAAACTTAAATAGAAAACTTAACCTTAATTCATCATATTCCCCTTTCTTTTTGCTCGTAATTCTTGAATTTCTCGCTATATTAGCATTTAATATTGGATTACCACCCCTTAAAAACCCAATTTTCTACTTCTACTAAGTTCCACTGCTCTGACAAAAACAAAAAAACAGTCTTTGGTGTCAAAATGTTTGGACTGTATACCGGGCGTTTGAGTTTGATGCAGCTGAAGTGCGCAGACCTGTTTTTTTATACATTAAAAATTTCAAGTCAATATGTTGTCATACCGACAAGAGTATTAAATATGTCATGTATTAAATTTAAAATAATTTTTGGATAATACAATAAATACAAAACAATTTTATTGTAATTATTTTTTGTTATTATAATTTATTCTGCAAAAGAGCAAAAAATGAAATTGCTTAATAAACATTTCGCCGTATAAGTGGTATATTTATCTATTGTTCTTCGTAACCATATAAACTTTGTTTAACCTTTTGCAAAATTAAACTTTTTGTACCCTGAGGCATAAATACATTGTTAGTTATTCCAAAATAATATTATATGAGTAGATAAAGATCGTTTACATATTATGTATAACAAAGTGCAGTGTGTTCTCAAGGAAAAGTAAATTTCTAAACCTTTAAATAATAAATCTTTAGCATATTGTTTAAAGTTAATTTTACAGGATGTAAAGTAATTACATCTAGATTGGTTCAAAAGGAAGCGTTCTTTTTTAACGGTACTGTAAAAATATTATTTATGTTTAAAAAAAATTGTAAAAGTTACAGCCCTTAATTAAGAAGTCTATCATAACAGTATTTTGACAACAATATTTTTTTATACAAAACTTGCAAATCATAAAACTAAAAATTTTATCAACACACAATCAAAAAAATAATAATAATAATAATAATAATTATAAATAAATTTCCTACAAAAAGGGATCTCTTCGTAAGTTGTCGTCAAATACGCCATTTCCATGTAATCGGGCATTGAACATTAAACTATTTTTTTAATGTTGTTTTTTGAGTTTGGATTTTGGTAACTACTACAAATATCCATATTTAAATAAATCTAATACAACAGGGTACCTTTTCAAAAACTTACGATGGTTATATTTTCTAAACCATGGCAAATATAAAAAAATACCGTTTCTGTAAACCCGGGTGGAATATAAATGACGTATTTTTTGAAACACCTCTATCAACCCCTTAAGCTTTACCCCTGAAACTTTAAAATCTTAAATGATAACACCCCTATGGAAGCTTTCTGGGCAGCTTATAAAAATGCTTTTCGTTGGTCATAAAAAGTTGGTGGAAAATCAAATACTACCCTTAAATTTTAGAAAATTCATATTTATAATTCATAAAGAATACCAGAAAATGTCCAGTTAAATTAATATAAAAAAGTAAAATTTTTAATAAATAATAATAATACTCCCTCTCTGTGGAGCTAACCTGCCCCCACAAAAGTTCTGGTTAGTTGTGCTGCCCAAGCGCTTAATAACAAAGACCACTTGCTATTACTTTTTTTCTCGGAAAAATTCAGAAAAAGAACTAACCAGAACTTTTTATTGGGGCGGGTTAGCTCTTCAGGGATTATTATTTCAGTTTATTATTAAATTTAATTAATTTTATATTAATTTAATTTGACATTTTCTGGTTTTCTTTATTAATAATAAGGTATGATTTTTGTAAAATTTAAGGGTAGTATTTGATTTTACCCCAACTTCTTTATAACCAACGAAAACCATTTTTCATAAGCTTTCCAGAGAGGTGCCACATAAGGGTGTTGCCATTGAAGATTTTTAAGTGACTAAGGGTGCAGCCCAAAGGGTTAATAAAGGTGTTTTAAAAAATACGTCATTTATATCCCCCAGGTTTTATAGAAACCTTTTTTTATTTTTGATATTTGCTTTGGTTTAAAAAATATAGCCATTGTAAGTTTTAAAAACGCACCCTTAAAATATTTTTAAAGGAAATTTAATCTGCTACAAAAGGACCTCTTAACATTGAAAAAATAGGTTCAATGTTCAAAGCCGGATTACATGAAATCGGCTTATTTGACGACAATTAACGACGATAGCTTTTTATGACGAATTTAATTTTCTTTAAGAACGTGTGTTGGTAATAACGTAAAAAATTACAATTTTCCTGGAAACACTTATGTCACCTATTAAATCACAGAATTATTAGGTAATAGTTTTACGTTAGCTTAAATTCAACCTTTTCAAAGAAATTTATTGTGACGAAAATTAAAAAGCATTTCGCAGACTCCTACACATCATCCTACGCACTAAAGATTAAGCACCTTTCACAATAAATTTCATTTAAATAATCAGTTCGGGTTACAATTTATATTCTATTTATCTATAATACAAAGTTACAACAAGAAAAGGAAATGAGAAATTGGGATAATTCAAAGAGCACAAAAAGTTGATAATTTGTAAAATTATTTTCATAAAAGGTCAGTACTGTTACATTTAAAGAATAATTGTCAATAAAACATTTTGGCAATGTAACAAATGAACACCCGGTGTTAATTCTTCAGTCAAAAATATATCATTGCAGGATAACAAGCGAGTCATCGTATCAGCAAATGTTTATATGCCGGCCTGCTTTGTCTAATCTCTACCTCTTAGTGCTCTACACGCTGTAGATCGTCTCCTTTCAACGCATTAACATGAACGTTTTTAAGTGAACGTGTATATGTACAGGGTGTTTCATTTTCGATGGTTTTACGGGGTATCTCGAAAACCGTAAGGAATATCAAAAATCTAATATAGGACTCCCGATTTCTTTTTTGAGAAAACAACTTTAGTGAAAACAGTTCATGGCTATTGCGATTCATCTCGGAGCTACAGGGTGATTATCAGATTTTGTCCATTTTTATAATCTTTTTTAACTCGTTTGCTATTAAAGTTGTGAAAAAACTTTTGGGTTAATTGTGTAGCTTTTCCGTAGAATATTGTGGTGTAATTAGTTTTTTTCTATATTGGTCAGTTTTTGAAAAAATTAGCCCACTTATGTTTTTTCTTATGGAACACCTTGTATATTTTTATCTGTAATTATTTAGCTTTTTTCTCGCTTTTTAAAAATATATATAAGGATGTATTTCTGGTTTAAAGTTTTACCGAAAATTAGCATTTTCCATAAATTTTGCTTTTTTAATGAAAGCCATGACTGAAAACGACAAAACAGTATTTTTCAATACATACTATTTTTGATTTAGCTACCCCAACGAATATTTTGTTAACAATTAACTTTATATTTAGAGAGTATTTTAATTTGCTTGGCTAAGCTTTAAAAAATATAACTTTATCATAGAAAGGCACTACTACAGAAAAAAAAGTTATATTTACTAAATTAAAATAAAACAAATACATATTATAAAACATTTAAAATCAAAGAATACATACTTAAACCAACAAAAACAAAAATTACAATAAATGTTTAAATTATAGTGTTCCATGATGTGTATTTACTTTATTTCCATTAAGTAAATATTATATTTTTTTCTGTAATAGTTCTTTATTCTATAATAGTATTATATTTTTTAAACTTGTCTATTATTGCTATGTTGTTTATTATAATTATATTGCAAGTTTTCGAAATATTTTATAAAAAACTGCATAAACATTTATTCAAGCTTAGGTTGGTTAATTTAAATAAATTAAGAATACAAAAATTAATTTTTAATAAAATATCAAGTTGGGGAAGCGGAACCAAAAAAGTGAGCATTGAAACATACTGTCTTGTCATTTTTAGTCATGGCCTTCTATAAAAAAAGCAAAATCTATGGAAAATGTTAATTATCGGTAAAAATTTAAATAAAAAATACATACTTATATATATTATTGAAAAGCCGAAAGAGAGCTTAATAAATATAGATAAAAATATACAGGTGTTCCATAAGAAAAAAACATAAGTTGGGTAATTTTCTTAAAAACTAACCAATAAAGAAGAAAACTACTTACACCACAATATTCTTCGGAAAAACTACATAATTAACCTATTTAAAGTTTTTTCACAACTTTAATAGCAAACAAGTTAAAAAAGATTATAAAAATGAGCAAAATCCGAAAATCACCCTGTAGCTCCGAGATGGATCGCAATAGCTATGAACTGTTTTTACTATACATTTTTTCTTAAAAAAGAGATCGGCAGTCCCATATTAGATTTTTGATATTTCTAACGGTTTTCGAGATACCCCGTAAAACAATCGAAAATGAAACACCCAGTACGTATGGATAAAATCCCATATCAAACACTCTTTATTTTGGTTAAAGACTGTACAATCAAAAATCCATTCGATTTGATAATTGACAATATCCTGCAAAGGCAACAAAAGAAAATCCTGTGTACATTTTTCAGTCGAAATAAATCTCTTTGCAAGATTGGTTACACGAAGAGCATTAAAATCATTACACCAGAGAAAGGGAAATTGTCAGTTCATTATTCACCCGAAGAGCATTTTTGTGCGATGTTATTTTTAATTTAATTAACTTTCTTCTAGAATTGTCTTTCTGCGATAAAAGTAATTCTTCTACATCTTTTAATAAAGCAGATGATACTATGTACATATGTATTTATGTATGTATGTATAAATAGAAGCATACCCTCTGTATTTTGTTCATAGACTATTCAATTAAAAATCCAATCGACTTGATAATAGAAAATAAAATATCCAACAAAAGAAAATCCTCTGTATATTTTGCAGCTGAAAAATTTCTGGAAGCAGGATTTGTTACACGAAGAGCATATAAAAAAACATTACAGCAGCAAAACTGATGTAATTATTCAGCCAAAGAGCATTTTCGTGCGATGTAAAATTAAAATGTAATCAACTTTCCGGAATTGTTTTTGTTCAATTATACCTGTTAATTTTTATACATCTATTAATATATCAGATAATAACAACTATGCACGTAGACATAAACCCATTATCAAAGACCCTTTATTCTGGTCACAGACTGTACAATCAAAAATCCGTTCGATTTGATAATTGGGAAGAAAACATCCTGCCAAGACAACAAAAGAAAATCCTGTGTACATTTTTCAGCTGAAACAGTCCCGTTGTAGGATTGGTTACACGAAAACCATTGAAAAAAAACATTACAGCAGGAAAAATGTCACCGGAGACCCTTTTGTGAGTAATACATATTAAAAACAGACTTTCTAAAATTGTTTTGCCCGTAAATAAAATAATCTTCTACATCTATTAATATATCTGATGCTAAAATACATGTACGTATAGATATAATCAAACATTTACCACTCTGTATTTTGGTCACGGACTATACAATCAAAAATCCATTCGATTTAATAATTGCCAATAAAACATCTTGGCAAGGAAACAAAAGAAAATCCTGTGTTTTTTCACCTGAAATAAATCTAGTCGCAAAATTGATTCAACGAAGAACATAAAAACATTTCAGCAGGAAATATGTCAGTTTATAATTTAAGCCAAAGACGCTTTTTGTGAGAAATAAATTTTTAATTTAACAAACTCCCTAAAATTCTTTTTCTGCAAATAAAATAATCTTCTACATCCATTAATATGGCTGATGCTTACAGTCGCTCCTGGGGTATACTTGTGTACCCGGAGAACCTGGGACAGAGGGGTCAGCAACTGACACTAGCTGTTTTTTACTTTGATGTGGGTATCAGCGTTTAACCTTAAAATTTTGAAAAAATAGCTTAAACCTTTTTTTAACAATAAATAAAAATCCATGTTTAATGCTGCAATATGGGTAATTTGCAATAATTTTGTTTTATAGACGTTTTTCATATTTATTCGGCATGGCTCATTTTATAGTTGTTTTATCGGTCCTAATTTGCTTTTAGCATCATCAAGTGCCCACTACTGATTAAATTTTTAAAATGAGTAAGAAATGTAAACATATATATGAATAAATATAAAAAAAACCATCCGTCATTTCCAAATTTCGCGGGAGCAAATGTATGCCCTAACACATTTATCAAAGGTATCAATTCCGGCTCTAGTTGACTTATACATAGTATAGAATAATTTCTAGTGTATTGTTCTTTATTTTTATATCATAAAGCTGGACAACACGAAAATATATATTTATTTTTTAGAGATACCTTGCTAAGGTCTTATTTTCTCCACAAGCAAGTTAACCAGTTCCAAATGTACCTTTTTTCTGGGCAGGCCGCTTCACTTTATGTAAAATATTTTTAATATAGTATTAACTACTGCAAGCTTCTTTTTAAGTAATCCATATTAGAAACGCTGTTAGTTGCAAACACTTCAATAAAGAGCCATACTTGCCATGCACCCCATCCTAAAAACGTTTTTCAAATCGGCACTATTTGCAAAAATCTTTTAATTTTAGCATGAATACACTTCTAGGACCATGTATAAAAGTTATAAAACAATATTAAAATATTTTTAAAATCTAAAAAGCAAAAACTACTGTGGGGTCAGTCACTGACCCCCTGTCCCAGGTGCGACTGTTAAATATATGTACGTATAGATAGAATCAAACATTTAACACTCTGTACTTTGGTCACAGACTGTACAATCAAAAATCCATTCGATTTAATAATTGACAATAAAACATCCTGGCACGGCAACAAAAGAAAATCCTGTGTACATTTTTCAGTCGAAATAAATCTCGTGGCAGGATTGGTTACACGAAGAGCATAAAAAACATTACAGCAGAAAAAATGTCAGTTCATAATTTAGCCGAAGAGCATTTTCGTGCACCACAATTGTATCTGTCCAAATTACCTAAGCTACAGGGGTAAAGAAATTAATGACCTTAATAAAATTAAATGTTATGGCCATCAACGGTATTAAGCAAATTTATTTGACAATTTGGTACTCTGGCTTATAATGTCGGTTGTCCTTGTATAACATGGAGTGAAAATAAGGAAAAAAAATGTAACATTGCCAGTATTTTGTGGTATTTAAAGTACTAATTTTAATGCGATGATTTTTCTTTCGATGTAAATCTGTTCCTGATGTAAATAAACATCTTTAAAATCCATTTACGGTTTTTTAAAGGTCACGGATTACGACCACTGCGTTAAGCCGGCCATACACATACAATTTTAACTGACAATTTAAAGTGTCAAGTTATGCTTAAGTTAAAGCTCTTTAAAACTGTACATTGTTTAACAGATACACGTACAGTTACAATTACTATCAGTAATTGCACAAAATGTAAAAAAGTCGAAAACGTGTAAACAGTGGTGCAACAAGTGGTTATAAGGACGAAATAAATATTTGGACGTTGCGGCAACTCCGATTGTGACGAATTTTGATATACGGGAGTTTTTGGGGCGCTGATCACGAATCTGACCTAAAAATCTAGCAATTCTTACTTTCACTATATACCCCTTTCTTTTTGCACAGATTTAACACTAAATTAGCAGCTATTACTATATTGAACCTGCATCATACAATACAAAATTTTGCAAAAAAAAATTATATAGGGGACCATAACTTGTTATTTAGGCATAACTTTTCATTCTAAGAAACTTTTCTATTTACCATTTTATTGGATTTTTAGACATTAAGATACTTTTCCCTTAAACAGTGATTTTTAAACCCTGCGTATCTTTTACTTTCAGTAAAACTAACTAGTCTTATACAGCTTAAGACCATACACCTACCGTTATGATTTTTTTTTTGAGAAATTACAAATCTAAAAGTGTTTTATTTGTATGGACCACAATGCATAGTTGGTGAAAAATTTTGGTTGTTAAATTGTTGATTAAAATGCTTTAAATTTCCCCGAATAGCCATAACAACAGACGTATTTTTGGTGTATTTTTTAACTTATGTATATGTAACTACTTTATACTGTGTATAAAAATTGTAAGAAAAAACTAAAATAAAAAATAATTATTAAATAAACAGCCAATACAGAGGTGTCGCAGAATTTTGTTAAGAACAATTTTAGGACAGATTCTACTATTGAAAATATAAAAAAAAATTGCTTCGCAAATTTCTTCTTCTCAAGATACAGGGTGTTAAAATTGTAAAAAAATGTTTTTAATATTGTCTTAAATACCCTTTTACCACTCCCGTGCGCAAAGTAGTTACTTCAATCTGACATTAAAAAATGTAACTGGTTATTGGAGCAACAACAAATAAAAGTCAAAACTAAGAAATACTATTTGATGTTGAGAAATATTAGAATTAATATATGTTTTTACTTTTCTAAAACACTCATAGAAAAATATTGTTTCTAACACTTACGGAAAGTGTCTTTCCCGCACTTAAAGTTTTATTGAACTCCGCTTCACGTCGTTCGTATAACTGCTTTTGCGTGCGGGAAAGTATCACTTTGTGCACTTGTTAGAAAAACAACTTTTGTCAATGTTATTTATAGTAATAAGGGGGATATTTATACTTACCTAATTACATTTAATAAGTCCAGTGGCGCCTCAGCGGCAACTGAGGAAATATTTCTGACAAAAAACGGTACACCACTGACTGTGTAAATGTGTGTAAAATGTTTGTGCTTTCTTCAGATTTATTAAATAAAAATACAGCTTTTATGTGTCTTAATTTTTTTTCATATCTTGTTTACTTTAAGAGAAAAAAATAACATCCACTTAATTGCATACTTTTGGACCACAAAAAAGCATTGAGGAAACTTTTTTATAAATTGGGTTTTATATTTTTTTATTAGCAATTATGTTACAACATCAATAAATACTTATTTAAATAAGGTTTATGGTCAGTCTAACTATTTTTACTAAAATAAGTGTTTTTTGAAATTTATCAGTTTTACACCGTATTCTACTAATATCTTTTTAGTTTCTGATATAGAATCTGCCCTCAAATTTTTCTAACAACATTCTTTATTGTCCTGTATACTTGAATTTAAATTTCCAGGATTATCAAAGAAAAACAATATGTTTAAAATTGGTCTTAATTTATAAATTATTATCAGTGAAAATATATTTTATTTGCTAAATATGCAAACTAATAAACGAACAGAAGTATTGCCAGCTAATTATTTCAAAGTTTATTACCCATTGGAAGTAAATAAATGCGTATATTAAATTTATGGATTATCATTTTTACTTTTTACGATGCTATTAAATATCTATATATCTGATATAATTTATTAGTATACTGTTCTTATTACTCTGCAAATTACTGGTTTTTCTGTTATAGGAGTTGGAATTACATTCTTTATCATTTTAAAATTGTGTTGCCTCCCCCATATTTTTGTTGGTTTTTACATCTACTTTATTAAACTAAATTTAAATATTAGTTTGGTTTAAAACTATCTCAGTTATTTGTCAAGTAATAAAAAAATATATTTATTTTTAAATCTTATGGCCAGTTTTACAATATATGGTTACCATCACTTTTGTGTTAACTATTTTGTCAACACCAATCTCATTTCGGTATTTCGTTGTTTCTATAGTAACAAACCTATAATTAGTGTTAACCAAATATTACGAAACAGGCCGGTAAAGTTTCAAAAAAACATGTTTTGGGTAACAGGCAGTACAGATTTTGTCAAAAAAGATCTACCGAAAATCTTTCTTCGTATCACAGAACTGAAACAGGCCCTTTAAATTTTTATGAAATTCTGAGATCGTTGTTCTTAATACATCCAAAACTTTTGACCAGGTTTGGCATAATAGACTTCCTAACAAAAACTTGTTTCCTGTGGTTTACGAACTAAATTCTGTTATTGGCTTTTTAGTTTTCTTTCTAATCGACGTATATTAGTTATTGTAAATGACCATTTTTTCGACTTTCACCAAGGTAGTGCTGAGGTGCCCTTAAGGCTTAGTACTAGTACCAACTCTGTTTCTTCTTCACTCTTTACATCAACCATCTATTGCCTTCCACAATTAATTCTATTTATAGTTTCGCTGACGATCGTAACTTTTACTTCAGTATTCTGTTCCTCAAATTAATCTAAAAGCCCATGCAGATATTTCTTTTACATGACCTTAATTTATTACTAGATGGAGGCGCCAAAAATCTTGTGCAATGCCTTTAAACACAATTATGTTACTTGTAGCGAAAAAAGCCTTCTAATACTAGTTATTTACTTGAGCGGCCAAGTTCTGCAGAGAAAAGCGAAATGAAAGTTTGTGAACAGCTTGAGAGCTTGCGAAAACCTCCTGGTTCCCTTTAGAACCAAAAAGTTTTTCTTTATTTTGACGACAGACATACGAGACCAAAGCGGACCATCCAAGAAATCTAAAAAAAATGCTTTAATACGTATTTTTAATAACATACAACTTATTTTTAGGACAAAAATTAGTCTCTATGCTAGCAATGAAATGTAGTTTATGATAATAACCCTTTTAAAACCTATTTAGGGGGTAACTTTTGGCGAGTCGACCACGAAGTTTTTCATAAAATTTCTAAACATTTTGCTAAAAATGGTAATAGGTACACGCCCAATCCGATACCGGAAACATGTCAATTTTGAGCCTTATGGTTTCGTGATTGTTACCCTTTCCATTGTTGGAACAATGTTTAAAAATTGCATGTTAAACATTGTGGTAAACTTTTCGACAAAAAGGTTATGTGTTCGCCCAGTCCGACACCCGAAACACGTCAAAATTGGCAGGCTGGGATAAACCGCCGCTTCCATATATGGCGGTATAAATATTCGTGGTAGACTTGTCAAAAGGAACCCCTCTAAATAGGTTTTAAAAGTCCGTTTCATTGCTGACCCAGGGACTAAATGGACTAAGTGCGCTACTATCTTATAATAATTATTTGTCTGCAATAGATTTAATAAAAAATAATTCTGCAATTAAAAATTACGTGTCAAAACACTTTTTCAGATTTTTAAGATGTATCGTTAAAATTAGCGAAAAAATGTATACGCCTCGGTAAAAATATCTTTATTTGCGCCAACTTGTTTCACTAACTGCTGCAATGAAATATTTCTATAACTTTTATTAGCAAATATTAGGTCAAGTTTATTTTTGAGTCGCTAATTTTTTGGAAATGATTCGGCATATATCTCCAATAAATTTTGAAAAGTATGTGAAAGTTTTATACTGGCCAAACTTTGCAGTATCAGCAAGACAAAGAAATTGTAGTTTGTAACAATCTTCGAATCTTACTTCCATTTCCATCAAAATATGATCTAATATTTTATAGAGAAGGGCTTTGTACTGTCCTTTAATTTCTTTCTGTGAAAAATCACTCTCGCTAATAATACTCAAGCGGAAACAATCGAAATAATACGTGAAAACCAACGGAACGACCAAAACCTATACTATCGCTAGCGGCTAGCGATTTACCAAGCAATACACGAATACACCTGATATTGCAACCCGCGATTCTGGCCACCGGCAAGTATAGCGCTGTTATGGCAACGGAGCGTCAAAGCGTAAACAAAACCACGCATGAGGTGTATACTTCGGTCCGTTTTATATTTGCAATACACTTGTCGCGTTGCCGCAAAAGGAGGAAAGCTACTTGCGCCAGCGGTTAATTTATATGCTAGATTTTTCATGGCAAATTTTACAAATAAGGAATAGAAATGAGAAAAATGAATTGAATAATAATAATATGTTTTTTTATGTTTTATTATTTATTTTTGGTGAAGTGGCACTTCATTTACTACACCTGAATAGCCGCCACTGGACCAAGTTTAAACGTTTCTAACTTGATTAAACATTTAACAATGATTGTACAGTCTTGGTAAAATAATGTGCTACAAGTGTGAATTTTTCTCTAGATGTGTATGTAAAAACGATTAGTATCAGAAATACCTAAGATTGTCTAAGTTTTAATTTTCTATTATCGTTTTTACACTGCCAGTGTGCCTCTGTACAAAATAATCATAATATGGTACCATACAACTCTAACCAGAACTAAAATGTCACAAATTTTATTGTGATGTAGAAAACATAAGAAGAAAAAATCTGTAACTTTTTTTTGCTGTGCAGCCAATTAATGTTATTACAAAATTTTTAGTTCGCCGTGGTTCACAACAAAGGACATTTCCTAATTAGACGTTTATGTAATTGAGCAAACTACTTATTAGGGTTTTAAGGTAACCGTGTTGCCTTTCCTTATTTATTATTTTACTTTAATTGGTAATCGTGATAATACGATAATTACCCGAACGAGTCTCGTGACCAACCGAAAATAATTATTATTAGGAAGACAAGGTAAATGTACGTGCTACTTCTACACCCACTCGTCTATATGTACCTGTGCTTGATTAAATTACATTAATTTTAATTCCGGCCTGTTCAAGTAATAAAATAAGTAAAAAAATACTTAATATTTGGCTTTTCTCCAAAATAAAGATTTTAAGAAAATAAAACTTTTATACAGTGCATTTTAAAGTGAAATTAACAGATGAAAATTTAAAGATGGCGGCTGGGCGCCCAGACCCCAGAATATAAAGTTGGGATACATACAAAGTGTATAAACTGGAAGGAGGAAAATACTTTTTGACTCGAAAAAGAAATCCGAGCTTGTTTGAAGCGGCCGTGGCTATAAATAAAATAATTTATTTATGCCAGTTAAAGCTATTCTCAAATATGACACCCCAAAGATTAGTTTAGCAAGGCTCAGCAAAGGAAAAATATGAGTGGAATTGGTTGTGGACAGGCGTTTTCCTATCTATTTAATTATTACTTTTTTAATAATCATCTGGTTAGTAGGTACGTATCGTCTTTTATTTATTAAAATTGAAAATTATTTATTCAAAATGTGATCTTTTAAATGGTTCGAAGCAATAAATTTCCTTAACAGTGTCTATCGGCAGTACGTTAAAGAACCATGTACCCATTAAAGTAACAAATATACACGAATTACTTCTCAGCAACATACTAAACTTCAACACCCAATACCAATCGACAACAAGGCACTAACTCATAGGTGCAAAAAAACTAGAAACGCATTTACATTAACTTTTCTCGTATTAATACACCTGTTCGATCGATATCCGCTCTTACGACTTTGGCACTCAAGGTGGTAACAATGATACACGAATACTATAAATTTAATATCTGAGATAAACGTCTGGAAACGATAAATCTTTAGCTGCCATATGTATTACAGACAATATCGTTGAACGATCTGAGATATCGCATGGTGTAAAAGTTGTAAGCTTGCACAAAATTAACTTTGTTCGGTATTTCTTTTGAAATGTAATGTCTACATAATATGTTGCTCTGGGTTGTTCAATAACTTTTGAGGTTCGATAAAAAAGCGCTTATCCCGAACAAAAGTGTCATAGCTCAATATATTTTCAAAATGCACTTTTAGTAAACAACAAAACCGTAGTTAAATCACCATTTTATTTTAATAATATGCAAAACCCTGTAAGCTTTTTTAATTACAAGAAGTGCTGTGAACTACTAATCAATTCTTTAACGTTAAAAACACACACGCAGTACTCTTAGATTGCAGCCGTTTCCTTTGGTCTAATGGGGCGAAATTTTGGGTTTATTTTAGACCTTAGGGATCAAAAAACATTTGCAATATATTTTTTTACCTTTAGAAAATAACACTTTGATAAGACATGTGATTCCCTACACAAAATTTTCCACATACGTATTAGTCTAGATCCAAGTAAAAAGCGATTCGACCTGCTTCTATCTGTTTACCTGATAAAAAGTATTTTTATATTAAATACAGTAGTTAAACAAAGCTATTGCTACAGGGTTGCCTAAAAAATGATGGTCAAACAGTATTTTAATTTAAAAAATAACCTCACAATTTTTGACACACCCTTTCGATATAGGAAAACTTTAAAAAAAAATGTAATATAAGCTATGGGTATTTCCAAAAATAATGGAATATGTTTTTTTTTTGAAGGAGAAAGATTAAATTTAAAGATGGTTAAAAAATATACATGGTGTTCCATTTAAAATAGCAAAGTTGCCCTTTATCAGAAAATCGACAATTTTGTTTTTAAAAAACTGGTAAAATATTTAAGGCTTTCTGCAAAAACCGCATTTTGATATCTTTATTTGTTCTAAAGTTATTCGCGATCAAAATGGCTCAAAATTTAGTCTTTAGTCGGACACGCTGTACCAATTTTATTGAGCGAATAAAAGTCAGAAAGGGTAGTTCAGGCCCAAAGCTTGCCAAGGCGGCGGCTTGGCAAAATTACATGGCAACCATTGCCACCGCTATCCGTATTTTACACGTCCCATGATGTTTTTCTATTAAAGAAGATAAAGTGCGTTCGGCCACTTTTATCTTTAAGCGCCGGTAACTAATAGATCGAGTTAAAATGCGGAGATAAAACAAAACAAAACACGATAACAGTGCCGGCATTAAATATTTTTATAGCGATTTATTTATAGTCTTTTATTGCAGGCAATTTACCTTTAATTTGCAAAGACTGCTTTGACTTTGGCAACAGTGGAGCGCTTACACAAAAACCTTATGGACCAAGGGGGGTGAAGAGTATCAATGATGTTATAAAGAGGGCGGACTTACTTTTTGACATTAGTCTATTTTTCTACAAACACTACATTTCCTAACCAAATTGGCTATATTAAAAATGAAAAAAAAAAAACAAAAAAACACTAAAAACACTAAAAACCAATATAGCAGTGAAAAATGCGACCGATATTTAATATTTATTGGCATCACAAGGGAAATAATCATTGAAAAGTGGAAATGGTAATTGATCTAAGTGCCAAAACATAAATTTTTGTTTTTGTCCAACAATATATTCTATACGGCAGCCTAAATATTTCACTTTGAAAATTTTAAAATTACAAAGTTATCTCTCCTTTCCTTGTCTAGGGATGCGTTCCAGTGACTAACTTTTTATAGCAGATCAAGGGCTTTAAGCCCTGGAGCGTAATGTACAAAAATTTGTGTCACTAGAAAGCTACTCTTATGGCATATCCTACGCTCAATGAAATTGCTGTAATGTTTTTTTGTGGATCTCGAACTGGTTTGCCGGTAGGAGTCATCGAAATACAATTTTTAGAAATTTTTTTATTATTTTTTTAAACCGCCAAAAAGTAAGGAGAAAAAGAGTTGACTCATGAAAAAATGTTTTTCGAGGGTATTTGATGAATTTACAGCTATTTTTACGGCTAAAAACGTAAGAAATTAATAATAATATAACTAATCATGATATTACTTACATATTTTCTTACAATATTCATTTTTCTAAAGTATATATATTTTCTTAGGTAAAGTTTGTACGGTAAATGGAAAAGATTAACAATATAGTAAAAAGTGACTAAGCAATAGAAACTTAAAAAAGTAACGTGCATTTTAAAAGAGAGAACCCTAAATTTAAATTGTTAGTACTTAAGATTAAGAATAAGAGCGCAAACTTGGTGGGATTGTTTTTCTACATTTCTACAAATTAAAATTTTGCCAAGAAAAAGAAGACCTTTGCGGAAATAACTCCCTATCAGGGCCGCCGAGAGGGCGTTGAAGGCGGTATAAATCACTGGCGCCCAGACATGATGGGGGGATGAAAAACGTAAATGGAGCAGTGGTGTGAGATCCTATTTTTTTGGCCACATTTTTTTTATTAATTAAGAGGGCCCGTAACTTTTACTTGTACCAAGGCCTAACACGGCTCTCGGTGGCCCTGTACACATGCTTATTATTATTAGATTAGTGATCAAACTGTACCGCAGTGCTCGTTATACTCGGAAGTTCTTTCTTTAACATTGTTATTCTATGCAAATCCGCCTCTGATAAATCGAACTGAATATCGCGGAGGTAAACCAAAACAAAAGCAAACATAATAGAGATGTAATGCTATTTAGAATGCAATTTATTGCTAATAATAGTTATTAGTGTTAATTTATTGCGACATTAATAAGTCCAAGGCAATGGACGTCAATTTATGTGGATGGTTGTTGCGTCAATTATCTCTTTATATATACGTCCAGGATAGCGCCATCTTCGTAGCGTAAAAACAAGTCTGCAGATAAGAAAAATCACCGGAGGAAACTTAAAATTATGTTGCCGATGCCTTGGCGACGAGCCTCCGTATACACGCACAGAATATACCAAGTGACAAAAAACCTTTTTATAAAGCGTGTTGAATTTTGTTAAGAACATTTTTAAGTGAAGATTCTACATCTAAAAATGTAAAAAAATCTCTTATAGACGTTCAGAAATGCTCCATTTTTATGGTATGGTTAAACATTTTTATTTTTAATACTTTATTTTACATTATCAAATATCCCTTGACATTTTAAGATTTGTTTTGGTACGTGCAATGTATTTTTAAACTCCACATGTACACTAACCAGACCAAAAAATAAATGCCAGAGCATTTGATTTACACTTAAAATTTATTAACTTTTATTTTAAAAACAGTCTCGAAACGTAAAAAAAAGTTAAATAGGCAATTTTAAGTAGATTTAACCTGGATCCAAAAAGACCCATAGACTATGCAACTGGTCATATGACAGGTTGCACAACACAAGTAAATTCGACCATCGAACAATAATCGCATAATCTGTGGCAGTGTTGTTCGACAACTTGTACAATACGGTTCGATCGCAGGAAACTGTTGGTATTACAGCACGTGCTACTTACGCCATATACACCTGGATGGCACCCTTTTACAGTCATAACCTAACGGTGCCCTGGCTGGTTGTTTTGAAATTGCTTGGCGAGATGGCTCTGGCCGCTGAACTTACTCCCTTAGTTCCGACGGGGATTATGTTTGGGCGACTAGAAACATAGTCAAGTTGTCCGCAATGTACAGCGGTTGTGATGATTCCCAACAAGGATGAAACACGTGTCACCGTCTTCATTGCGACCCGGGGTTATCCATTTCTTTGGAGACTCCGTAATTTTAAAGTAACCAGCCAAGTAGTCGTTTCTACCAGGTTATGTATTTGTTTCTTTTCTTTACTTGTCATTTAGGAGCCTCTATGCCCAAGAATTTAAAAACTTTTATTAAATATATATTTATCGTAAATGTCGTTTAGGGTGACAAAAAGAAAATATTGTGAGAATTCCATCCTTTACTATTAATTTTTAGAGGTCGCTCTCCTTTAATTTAGATTTTTTATTTGTACTTTCATTTTTGCGTCAAAGCTCCCTAATAATAATAGTAAAAACATTTAGGTGCACATATATCTTTAGAGAATTAAATTGCCTACAAAAATGTCTTATTGAAAATTTTCGCCAGACGAACCGTTTTCGAATATTCAAGCTTTAGACAGTGATATATTTTTTAGATTTACCAAAACTTGGTTCAACAACAATGAAAACAGTAATTTAATTTTTTTCCTTAAATTAAATTGTGAATAACTTTTAAAAGAACGGTTTAATGTAAAAACATTTAGAGACCTTAAGAATCTATGTTGCTTTTTTTCATATATATTAATTTTTTCTTTACTTGGAAAGTTCCAAAATAAAAAAGTTTAATCTAATAAATATATAAATGTTAAAAGCCTAATTATTCAAAAACCGTTAGTCTGGCGAAAATTTTTAGTAAGACGTTTTTTGTAGGCAATATAATTCTCTAAAGATACATGTGCACATAATTTTTTTACCTTAATAGTTAAGGAGCCCTAACGCAAAAATAAAAGTATAAATAAAACAACCAAATTAGAGGAGAAAGATCCCTAAATATTAATATTAAGGGCTCAAATGTTTAATACTTTCTTTTTGTCACCCAAAACAATATTTTTGATATATTTTACAAAAAACAAAAAGTCGATTTTTAGCCCAGTCTAGTGTACATACGCCATTTTACCAATTTTTGCACCATTTTCTTTTGTTTTTCTTAAGAAGGAACACCACTGTGACAGGGCTATAATTAGCCGATTTCGAAATTATTTATGGATCGAAGAAAAAACAGTTTATTAGGTTTATATTTAACTATGCCGATAATAATATTTTTATTAAAAAATATTAAGAATTTTAAAAGTTATTTAAATAAACGTAATGGCATTTAAAATTAATGCTGTCACCTGGTGACCAGGATACAGCGGTGAAGAAAACCAAAAATTTATTTAGCATTAGCACAAAAATGCAAAAATGTAAATTAGCGCCATTTTGTTAAAAAAAACAGCCTACGACCTGCGATAGCAACAGCGAATGTGTAGTGTTGGTGTAGGTGTCTTAAGTGTGTTGTGAATGACGCGTTGCCTCAGACTTAAAAAAAATATTCTAGAGAGTCGGATTTAGGATACATTCAAAGTATACAGGTTAGAAGGGAAAAATATTTTCTGGCACGAGGAAAGGAATCCCAATTTTTTGAACATTGCCATGGTTACAGATACACTGTGACTTTTTTCGACACGGACATGACTTGTATTAGACTAATTAAATTGGAAGAAATTTTGGCCGCCCAATATATTAATGATTCAAAATTCTTAAGTCATACCTAAGGAATATTATTTGGAGCGGGAAGAAGAGTAATGCCATGCTTTACTTAACATTAAAATAAAAACCAATCAAATACCTCAAATTCAATTAACCTTAAAAAATGACCCACCTACTTAAAATCATCTCATGCGGACACAGTAAGAAAAACTACTCATCACCTTATTCGCACCAAAACAAAAATCGTACTTCTCGTTCCTTTTTATTGTTTTTTGAATACAAGTTCACATCAAAATTATACATTGTCCCGAAACCACTTATATAATTTTAAAAAATTACCTTCAAGAATTTTCACTTAAATTACATAGCGGGTAATTTAAAATGGACATTGCCAATCATGTATTATTACAATATTTAACACTTTTTTGCTCGGATTGGCTTGTTTATCAAGACGTGTATTATATTCGCGTTAAGAGCAAATTTCAGATGATAGTTATTTTGGTATTCACTCAACTATGTTGTATTTAAAATAAAATAGATTGAACGTGTCGAATTTCGACGGGTTTACCATCCTGCTAAGAAAATTTAATAAACGAAAAACAACATCTTGCTTTTATACAGCGTGTCTACTTAAGTTTGCACCATATGGCAAAACTTTTTTATTATTGATTTTACGAAAAAAAATATTGTATGTGAATAAAAAGTTCTGCATGGTCTAAAACCTAAAATTCAATTATCAGATATTAATTTTTGCAGTGGTATACGAGGTATGTCGAAAAATGTGACTTTTGCTCAAGGGAAAAGTACTTTTATTTTTAACAATATCGATTTTTTCTACAAAAAGTTGTTTAGAATTAAAAATTACTTGCAAATATGCAAACTTGACTTTTTACTTTAAAAAATAAGTTCAGTTCTCACCATAGGGATTTTTTTATTATTAATTTTACGAAAAAATTTTTTTAAAAAGTTTTGCATGGCTTAAAACCGAAAATTCAATTATCAGATATTAATTTTTGCAGTGGTATACGATGTATGTTAAAAAATGCTAATAATGTTAAAAATGTAAATAATTAGGTTTTCATATTTGTAAGTTATTTTTTATTCTAAACATCTTTTTTATATAAAAAAATCGATATTGTTACTTAAGGTACTTTTTCCTTAAGCAAAATCATTTTTTAACATACCTCGTATACCACTGCAAAAAATTAATATCTGATGATTGCATTTTAGGTTTAAGGCATTGCAAATTTTTTTATAAAGAATAACTTTTTTGTAAAATAAATAATAACAAGTTTCCAATGAACCAGAACTGAAGTTTATTTTTTAGTAAATAGTTACAATTGCGTATTTGAAAGTAATTTTTATTTCTAAATAAATTTTTCTTATAAAAAAATTATATTGTGAAAAATAAAGGTACTTTCCTCTTGAGCAAAATTTACATTTTTCAACATGCCTCGTATACCACTGCAAATAATTAATATCTGATGATTGCATATTGGGTTTTAGACCATGCAGATTTTTTTAACGAATAACTTTTTTCGGCTGGTGCGAACTTAAGTAGACACGCTGTAGAAAATATAAGCAATAAAATATTAAAAACTAGTGCTTAAATGTCTTAGCAACCAGAAAATCATTAAAAAAGGTCGGGTAAATTGGTTCAGTACAATTCTTGACGAATTTGCTGAAATTTTTTAGCTTGGCGTTTTAAATAATATAGCTACGAGCAACCTATCTGAGATATTTTAGATTAAACGTTTTATTTCACATGAAAAATTTCCGTCGCATTTCTTTACGCTTTATTTAGACCACCCGGAGGCCACCCGGGTTTCTCTAAAAGTCTGTGCAAATTGGTACTATAATTTCCTTACGCCAAAATACAATTATCTAACCCAATTTACCTTTGTTCAAAATTTGTTCTTTTGCGAGATACAGGGTGTCCAAGTAAAAAAAATACATGGAAAATTTGACACCCTGTATCTTGCAACTTAGCAACCAATCATCATGCGTCTTAAAATCTTTAAAAATAAATAATAAAATTCAAGCAAAACATAACGTATCATTAATTCAATAAAGCTATAACTAAGACCGTGTGATCAGAACGTTAACCATGAAGTTATAGATAAACCTGCATTACATAACACATTTTTTAAGACAAAAACACTTAACAAAACGCAAGAGAAACAAGGGAGTGAGATAATAAACCAATAACCCAAGGCGTCCTCTAATAATTTATTAAACTTTCTAAAATATGGTTATCTCTAGGAAAATATATTTTTCTTTAATCGTATCTACGTATGTCTCTTTAATTATATACATATACATACTAACAATGGTAACAGATTTATCAGAAATGGTAATTACGATTCAAATGTACAAGTTAGTTTTTTAGTTGGTGCAATAAGTCATACTGTTGGTTTTTAAAATTAAGTCATTTGTATAATACGCAAGTAGTCGTCGGAAGAAAGTGGATTTGACTTTCCTATTTATTGAGCTAAATGTCAAAGGATATTGATCTGTTATAATTAGTGCTGATTTTATACAGGGTGACCCACCTACATAATTTATTAAGTAAGACCAAAACATAAAAACTCTTAAAAACAACTACAAACCTAATGCTATGTGAAACCTCCTTTAATACAGAATCGAGCTAAATCACTCAGCCGCATTTAAATTTTCCATATATTATATAAAGCAATGGAAGATGCAAAACAGAAGCACAGTCAGTGTGTCCAAAATGTTCGGAATCGCAATTGGATAAAATTCAGTACCCCAGGGTAAAACCTTACTCTGAATTCAGTGTTGATATCGAGGATATTGTCAGTTTTGCAAAAATGAATTTAAAGTTTTTAAATTTAAATAAGATACCTATTTTTTCATTCTATTATTGAATTCCCGTTGTTGACGTGACAACGACTTATAATTCGATGGACCCGGCTGCACGCAACAAAAACATGACTCATGTGCTGTTGCCTCGCGCGTTCCATTTAAGGCTTGAAGTGCAAGCGAGAGCGCGGAACAAGCGACAAAGAAGCACAATTTCCGCGTCGTTCGATATCTGTTCTGCTATTTAATGTATAGGGGAGGGGGATAATACGTTTTTAACAAAACCATTTCTGTATGCTATGTTAAAAACAATTTTACTAGTTTTATTGTGCAAACTAATTTATTAGGATAATATATAATAAAAATGCCACACACCTTCTTATAATTATAACAAATAGAGAAATTAGGTATATATTTTTCAAAATGTCCAAATGTTTCGAGCCACCCCACATATGGGAGGTTTGATACGTGGTACTAAAAGGCTTAATAAATACATTTTATAAGATCATAATACCAATCAAATGTTTATTTTTTGCAAATTTTACATAAAAACATTTTTATTAACTACTAACACAAGCACATTCTGTATGGCATCATTTGGAACAGACATGTCATCTGATCCAATACTCATGAGGTTTTAATTTCGAATATAATAAATTACAATAAATGCAGGCTACGTCTTCCTGATGTCTCCCCCTTTCAGTGCCACATCAATTTCTTACCTCTAGCGAAATGTTTTCTAGTTTTAAATTTTTATCACATGTATCAAGCCTCCATAAATGTTGTGTATCGACCCTCCCATAATGTCTTATTTAACAAGAACCCCTATAACAAACATACCCTTTAAGTTAAAGCTATAAAAATTTATTATAGGACTTTAAAATGTAATTCATTGCAAAATAATTAGTTTTATAATTTTTAATAGTAAATTTCCTTTATAAACTAAACATACTTATATTTTTAAGCTTTAAAATACACTTTTATATTCACTGAACAAATTCGGCTCAAATAATGAATGTGAGAATTTTCCTACGGCCTGGTATTTATTAACTAAACGACTTACTAGAAGATTTACCGATTTGCTGGTTACTAGGCGCGAAATACAAAACCGTATCAAACCTCCTTGTGTATCAACCCTCCCTAGTCTCCCTACCTTTTCATTGGTGGGGGAAGCGGCTATAGACTTTTAAATATGTCAAAAGAGTACTATTATTATTTTGGCTTGTGAAAATCGTTCGGGTCGTATCGTATTATATATTTTAAGTTATCCCTAAATTATTTTCTGTAAAATTAAAAAATAGCCACGTTCAAAAATGCTAATCTGACGTTTTTTTGTAACTCTCTGTTTCCTTTAAATCACTCTCAAATTGTCAGATTAGTAAAATATACACTGTTTAGCATGTAATTAACTCTTCGAGATATATAGGCGTTTCCGACAATTTTGGACACACTGTATGCGTGCTTCAGAAAGTTAAAAATAAAAATGTATATTATTAAAAGGTGGACGACTGATCAATAGTAGAATTTCTCCTTGACAAGCAGTGGTTAGCGGGGGACTTTATATAGTTGATCTGTTATAATAAGTGCTGATTTTTTACAAGGTGACTTATGGCAAATAGAAAAATTTATAGTAGCATTATGTACAGACCTTTTAGAGATGCCCTGTATAGAAATGAATGCTAACAAAAGTTGTTTTCTCAGTTGCCTAAAAGACTTTCCACGTACACCAATGGATTGCTTTTTACCGCAAAAAGAACTAATTATATTCGTATTGAGAGTTGGTGTGGTGTGTCGAACGAGCATCATAACATAAGTTAGATTCGCTACGCATATAAAATACGAAGCGTAGAGGGAAGAACATGGAAAAATAGTTAACAAATGAGTCTTTCTTGGAAAATAGCTATAAAATTAAGTTATACGTTTGAAAAAGCTCTTTGTACTTGTTGCATTTAATAGCATACAGCAAAATAAATAGTAAATAAATATATTTTCAAATAAGAGATATACAACTGCTATGAAAACGTTTTCTTGTTTGGGAACTTCTTGCTTGGGCACCTAAAGAAATTTTACCTTCCTTGACCTTTTTGATTCTGGTTTGGTTACCTGGACAAAATGCATAATTATTTCTTCTTGTTTGGTACCCTAAAGGTGTGTGTGTTTTAAAGTTTTTAAAAGAGTCGGTATTTTGTAAATATCTTAAAAACCATTTAACCGATTTAGATACATTATAAATAAAAATAGATACATACAAAATAAAAAAGATTTTAAGCATTTATTAAACCTAATAAGGCGCATGTAATGCTCTACCTATATTAAGATGATGCACTTTTTATATATATTGTTTTCGATTAAGCAATTAAAAATTAAACTTTTAAGTTCCTTGAATTTTCTATCTATTTAGCTTCGTTTTCAAGAAAAAAAAATTAAAGCTTAAAAATATAATAAAAAATAAACACTAATTTGCTTTAAAATAAAAAAGCATTACAGTAATTTATCGAATATTGTAATTTTTTTATTTTCTAAGCTCAAAATTGTTTATTTTTTAATATTGAATTTTATGTTATTTATGGATACGTTTTATAATGACTTCAAGTAACTTCATTTTTGTTTCTAGAAAACGAAACTAGATACGAAGAAAATGCAGGACTCTAAAAATTTATTTTTTTGTTTAATTGAAAATAAATATAAATACTTTATAAAAGGTCAGTGGCGTACTTTTTTTTTGAATAATGCTGCGGTGTCCATTAAGACGCCACTGAAACCTATAATCTTAATCTAGGTAGAGCTTTACAAGCGCCTTATTACATAAAATAAGTAAACCAAATTTAACCCAAATCAGAAAAAGGGTATTTTCAAAAAACTATAAGAAATAGACATATTAAATATGGTATTTTTTAAAGCTTTATAAAATATCTATTTAGTGGTGATCCAATATATGGGTTGTTTTATTTAAAAATGCCGATGTTCTCGAAACAAACTTCTCAAAATACTATCGCATACACACCTTGTATCAGTCGTAGCTTCAATAGTAGTTCTTATTTTTTTATCACTTAAAAACAATCGAATACTAGCCAAAAGGTTGTATACCAATTCCAATTACCATAAAGACAATGGAAAATCAAAAAGTTTAGTGTTATCGAAACCATAACATGAGCTTACACCCTTAAGATAGTTATCTTTTTCCATAAGCCATTATAAAAGTCCTCTAATCTTCATCTGTATCAGTCGTAGCTTTAATAGTAGTTTTTATTTTGTTATCACTTAAATACAATTGAATACTAACCAAAAGGTTGTATATCAATTCCAATTACCACAAAGATAATGGAAAATCAAAAATTTCAGTGTTATTGAAACCATAACATGTGGCTTACACCCTTAAGTTAGTTATATCTTTTTCCATAAGTCATTATAAAGTCCTCTAATCTTCATCTTTCTGTAATTAAACGAATAGCTACATTATGGCTACGGCGCTAGTAATATAATAAACTTTCCCATAAAAATAGAGAGTATTACAGGTCAGATCTTTTATGGCGTTTCCCGTAATCAATTATTTCCATTAAAAACGTGCGAGGCCGTCTCGGGTTCGTCTTCTCATCGACTGTTGTTGTCTCCGGCAACGAGTTTGGAATTTTTAGAGATAATAGCATTGATTTTCAATAATTTGCATCTTTTCATGGACATATCCAGGATTTTGTTTAGGGAAGAGGGTAGCAAAGGAAAACTGATAATATACCGAGTGTTTCCTAAATGTGATACCCTCTATAACTTTTCTACCTTTTAAGATAGACAAATACAATTTTGTATGACGATGTTTAACCCAAATGTACACTGGTCAATCTATTCATTTGTTTTCTATCACTCTCAGTTTAACCGGATATGAGTGCTACTTTTAAATAATAAATGACACCACCGATATATTTTATCTTACGTAGTTTGTATGTGACATTCTGAATGTAATGACACTTCACATATCATAATTTTAATCTTTTTGCTTTCAAAAATCTAATTTTTTAAATTTTATTTTAGAATGATGTAAGAGATAATGTAGCTAACCAGAACTAATCATTTAGGTTCTTTAGGCTGGGGAAAAGTTTTCCAAATCCTATTTAGGGTCATAACTTCTTCTTTTTTATGGAATGAGAGACTCTCGTCAGCATATCCTGAAAAATAATTTTATTTCAAACAATTTGGTACCACAAAAGCGGTATTTCGGAAAAAGTTTTTTTCTAAAAAGCATTTAAGAAAATAATTCTAAACCTAATGGATGGTTTAAATAATATTATGGATTAACGAAATTACTAATTTATTAGTCGACCGGGCCCACTCCGTTGGGCGTTAATTATATTTTTCTCTGAACTTTTTGTTCCATCAATAAAATATAGCCTATAGCACACCTGTATAATGTAGTTTTCTAATTGTAAAATAATTTTCATGATCGGTTTGGTATTTCCAAAGATTAGCCCTTACAAACAAACAAATAACAAACAATTTACAAAATTAAGCTCTTTATATTATTAGTATAAATTAAGTGGTTTCTGAAAAAAGTCAAAATACCTGCTATGTGGTACTAAATTATTTGGAATCAAATAAATGCTCTTTCGGGATATGCTAACAAGCCAACCTTGTTATACATTCATTATTTTTATTGCATTTGTCATTGCGGAGTCTACGTATAAATTTAAAATAAAAAAATAATAATAATTTTGTTCGTAGTTAGGCAGCTGCCCCTTACCGGTACCTGGCTACGCCCATCCATCTCTTGGTAGCTTTAGTGTGAGTCACAAGGAAAAGAAACATTATTTTTGACCTAAAGCTTGGCATAAGTGCAATACTTACATAGTCCTGCGATTTAACAGCCTAATTTGCCTTTTGTCTTACCTGAAAACAAAACAAAACATAATTTACATAAATAATCTACTAAAACACGGAACAAGATAGTAAAATTTAACTACCTAGAATTTCAAAGATATGTCTTAACTTATTGCATTATATTTAAACAGATTATTTTAAACTATTTTAATTTAAATTTATCTACAAAAATTATCTTACTTAAAATTGTAGGTATTTCTGGTAACAAACATATGCATACATATTTGTTATATAGTTAGAGTCACTTAAATTATATTTATACAAGGTGTTTTAAAATTCAGTACAAATTATTTAAGAACGTTTTTCTTTAAGTTAAAATATGTTTTTTTATAACAATGAATGCATTGCCTGTGGTAACAGGGGTGCGCACATTTTCTTGAGAGTTGATGCACAAATCGAGCTAGTTAAATACTTACGATGACTAGAGCTTGGAGAGGGCGTTTTTGCTGTATCTTGAACACAAAGTAACTTTTTTATAGCCACCATGTATTTAACTTTTAGATAATTATTATTCTTTATACGTAATAAAAGTGCACTTGAGCAGCCGTTTTTGAGATAGTTGGATTTTAAAAATCACTTCCCAAGTTTTAAACTATACAGGCCGTTACAGAATAAAATTCTGATCTTTAATAGTTCGAATCCTTAGGTTAGTTTAAGAAGAAAAGTTTAAATAAACCTATGTGCTAACCTTAAATATACAGGCTGGTAAACTTTAAAAAATAAGTTTTTTTACCACCTTGTGTTTAAAGTTTAGACATGAAGGACATACGTTTACGAAAAATTTATAGCCTTCAAAATCTAGTGCTCGAATGTATATGATCTTAGAATATAGAGTCTTTATATTATAAAGTTAGTTATCGTTTTTAAAAATTATACGTTATTAAGCCTTGATAAATCAACGCTTAATAACGTATGGATTTTTAAAAATCTACAATAATTATTACTTGTGGACCAAAAACCATTAATAAACAATTAATTTAGTAAAGTCATTTTCCCACATAACAGGAAACAAAATATCAGATACACTTAGAAAAATCTTTTGAATGGTAATTACGATCCATATAACATTAATGATTTGGTTTTCTCCTTGGAAAAAAGACTTATGACTACTGGAATATTGCGGATTGTTGCACACCTTACAAATTAAGCAAAATGATTTATTGGAGAAAAAATAATTATTTTTCTGAAACTTTTTCGTTAATACTTAACAATAGAGGGTTTGTCTGTATTTTCCTCTTAACATTGTATTGAATCCTAGAGAATAGGAATATTTTTTAAATAAAATTATGTTGAAAAATGCTTTGTTTCCGAAACAAAACTGCCTTTTTTCTCGTAACGTTTCTACCACGTCAGCTTACCAAAGAGAAAAATCACATTTTTTACTGTACAGTTAAAAAAATACCCTTGGCGTTTAAACAAGATTTGTATTAAATTTTATGCAGAAAAATGGTACGCCACTGCTTTTTCTTCGAATCCATATTATTTTTGAAATACTCATTTACTTCAAAGTTAATTTGGTGTCTCGTTATTTTTCCGTACAACGCACTTTTTGTTAAAAAAAAATATAAGCCATTTTAATGCATGGCAAAATCATTAAAATCTCATAAGGTGTTTCATATGTACAATTTATTATTGTCTAATATCTATAAATACAAGGTCAAACACTTAATAATGTATATTTAAAGTACACATAATATAAATATTTTACCCTACTTGAATAAAAATTATTCAAAAACGAATTATACATACAGAACACCATATCATATTTTAGCGATTTTGCCAGTGCATCAAAATCGCTTTTATTTTTAATATTAATTTAATAAAAAGCAGTGGCGTACCATTTTTTTAATTCAGTACAAATCTTATTTGAACGGCATTGGTATTTTTTTAAACTTGTTCAGTAAAAAATGTAATTTAATGGTCAAAAGAAGTGTACCAAATTTTGTAAATTTGAAGTGGTAGGACAGTTATGACATAAAAGGCATTTTTTTAAACTTTAACACCCTGTATTTCGAAAACGAAGCATTTTCCACCATAATTTTATTTGAAAAAAGTTCATGTTTTCATGCATTCTATACAGTGTTAAGAGAAAAATATCAACCTAAAAATAACCCTATATGATTTCTATAGGCTTTAAAATCCAATTATTTGAAACCAAAAAGTAACAAGCACAAAAACTTGTCGTTGCATTTGTGACTTGTTTTCTTAAATTGTGGCCAATTTTATCGTGGTATTTGGAGCTGTAAACCAAAAAGCAGGTTTTTGTTCCATTGAAGCGTGAGTGACAACTTAATATAATTCATTTTATGTTAGTTCTGGTTACAGCCGATATTTTTTATTTTAAGTGACATCTAACCGCAAAAGGAGTGAGATATTATGGTCCACCTTTTTAGTAAGATAAAGATTATTGTCAGTAACTTTTAGAACCGACACCATGTTATAACCAAGATTGTTAATCTAAATTTGGTTTCAAAAATGGTCTATCAATGATTGAGATCAGTAATAAGAATGTATTACGAAAAATTACTCTAGGCTCAAGTTTTTATAGGTTTATTAAACAAATACTAAGAATTTATAGAAAGACAAGTTTTTCAAGCATCATCCAAGAAAAAAAATGACTTGATATTATATATTTTTGTTGTCTAAAAGGTGCTGTGAAATGCAAAAACTGTATGTTTCAGTGCTTGGACTACGTTGACGGAACAGCGAGAAAGATGTGTTAGGGGGCGTCCATACGTCCCTAAATTACGCGAAACATTTCGGGGGAAGGGGGTCGAGGTGAATCTCACCAAATCTTACTATAGGGGGGTGGGAGGAGGGTCTGTGCAAAGTCACGTAATTTTCCTGCAGCTAGAATCAGTAAAAAGTTAACGAATTTTGGGGCAGGTCCTTCCCAGAAAAATGTGATGCAGTGTTACTTTTCGGGTGCGGGACTTTCTTTTTTTTCTCTTCATAATAATTTTGGCTACTAAATCAATTTCGGTTCAAGAAATGGTGCCTTTTGCATGCCCATAAATCTAGTACATCTGAACAACGTTTTTTTTTGTATGAAATTAATAAGTTCGTAATCAATATCAAGTAATAGCCTACAAGGTACTCCTAATCGGATTAAAAAATATTTTAGATTGAAATCAATGATCACAGAAATGAGAAATAATGTGACTAATCTATACAAATCTAAACATTTTCGTATAACTTTAAATTGAAAAAAGTAATGGTTCATTGAACGCGTTACAAGAAATAGTAAAAATGATAAATATAAAGATAAATACCACAATCTTTTGGGTGTATTCCTTATCTAGAAGCGATAAAGTAGAAAAACCTACGCATCCGTTGTATAGAAATATGCAGTTATACGTGGTACTTCATTAACAAATGAAAAATATGTTAGCTTTTATGTTTCTGTCAGACTGTCAGATTAAACATATTTTTGGAAAATTTGTATTGTGAGAAAGATGTGTTAGGGGGCGTCCATACGTCCCTAAATTACGCGAAACATTTCGGGGAAGGGGGTCAAGGTGAATCTCACCAAATCTCACTATGGGGGTGGGAGGAGGGTCTGTGCAAAATCACGTAATTTTCCTGCAGCTAGAATCAGTAAAAGTTAACGAATTTTGGGTCAGGTCCTTCCCAGAAAAATGTGATGCAGTGTTACTTTTGGGTGCGGACTTTCTTTTTTTCTCTTCATAATTTTGGCTACTAAATCAATTTCGGTTTAAGAAATGGTGCCTTTTTGTATGCCCATAAATCTAGTACATCTGAACAACGTTTTTTTTTTTGTATGAAATTAATAAGTTGTTGTGTTGTGTGTGTTAATTTTCTAATTTATTAGTGGTGTTATTAAAAATATTAAATTTGGGGGTTAAGATTTTTAGTAAAATTATTTTTTATTAATACAAGGTGTTCGTAAATTGTGATGCCAAACTGTCACGATAGACTCAGCTCAATAAAATAAGAAAAAAGTTCATATAAACATGAGTACACACAATTCTTCGTTCTCAAGGATGGCACTGTGGCACCACAGTTCACTAACACCCTGTATAAAAGTCCTCAGTCTTTTTACTTTTCTGTCAACGTAGTTCTTACTTACGGAGGGTATAAAATATAATACAGCGTGGCGCAAAATGAAAGTCATAATGTAAAAATTTTACAATTTTTTTATATATAATATTATTTTACGTTTTGTTTTAAAACTTGTAAAAAGGTTTGGGAGATTTAAAATGGAGCAATACATCATAGCACAAAGAAAAAAAATCATTTAATTTTATTTTTCCAATGGAAAGTCAGTTATTCTAGCGCAGCGGATATATCGCCGACATTTCAATGTACGGCTTAGATCTTCAGCACCAACAATTGAAATCAATGGCTTCGTTGCTACAACTATTTGTTGATGTCTTTTAAACAAATTATGGCCACATTGCGCATGTTTCCCTATAAAATCCATCCGATTGATTCTAGGCGCTATGTTGGTGATACATCCGCTGCGTCAGAATAGCTGACTTTCCGTTTCAAAAATAAAATACGATGATTTTGGTCGTTTGTGCTATGGCATATGGCTCCATTTTAAATTTTCTAAGCCTTGTTTACAAATTTTAATACAAGGGAGAAAATAAAATTATATATAAAAGAGTTGTAAAATATTTACATCATAACGTTCATTTTGCGCGACCCACCATCCTATATATTTAAAGGATATCTACAAATATTCCAATTTCACTATAATTTCCTAAAATATTTTCTCAAATATAACTAGATTTACAATCTTATTTATTAGGCTAGTTATGGATTTTATTCGACACAACGTTAAAATTGCTTTTATAGCACCTCATAAAATTAGGCCAATTATAATATAAAGCTAAACTCAAATATATTATGTAGGTTTGCCGAAATCAGGGACGGAGATATTGATATTATACCAAATATTTTAAAGCTTGATGTTAATATTTATATTATTATGTAAATAAAACAGAATTTTATAGTTCGTTAATATAATATTTAATGTACACACTACGCTAGACCTGCGCAGGTATTCCTGTATTGTATTCCTGTGCAGATCAACTGGGGCTTATATTAGACATGGTTGTGCAAGCAACTAGAGCAGCAATAAAAATCAATTATTTATAGTTACACTGTATAAAAGCCTGGAGACTTCTCAGGCATACCCGATCGTCCACACACGCTGCTACATTCTGTCGATAACTTGTGTAAATAGACCATGGACTACATTAATTATATTATAATACGTTTAGAAGGTCCAAAAAATGCTACCACAAATTCCTGGGGCTAAAATATAACGATCTAACCCAACTTGCCTTAGTCCAAAAACAGTGGCGTTGCGTGACCAAAATTAGGCGTAGGCAAAGAGGTATCCGCGAGGCCCCTTTTTCGAAAATAAAGGTGAGAAAAGAAAAAATCCTTACCGTCTTTTACACAATGCTACCTGTCTTTTCCATACTATAAATGTCGATCCTGCGAGGCCCCGTTCATAACACATTACAAATAAAAAAGCCGCACCCTTTTTATTTCTATGTTATTTCCCTATGTCACATTTCATACCTTCATTTTGCGGCGAGGACCCCCAGGCGCGAGGTTGTTGGCGACCTCCTACACCGCCTACGCCTAGCTACGATACTGTCCAAAAATATTTTTGGAGATACTGGGTGTCAAAAATGTATTTTGATTTAAATTTTTTATACATATTTATGTTAATTATAGTTGTATTGTCAATATTTCGTTAAAAAGATTTTGAAGGGTTAGTAATAAGAATCTGCAATAAATTTTGTCGTAAGTTCTATACTATAGTTCTAGACCATCTGCGGCATATTGCATAATTTAAAAACGCAATAACTTTTTGTGCCGCCCTGTATCTTACTTTTAAAGAAAAATTCTTATTTTTCAGCATATTTTAGATATAAAAGGTATACTTGGTAAAAGTTGAATTAGGTAGATATTTTTGAGATATCTGAATTTAAAAAAAATCACTCCAGGCCATGTCCAGCAATACAGTGTGGACGTAAATAGACCCCCTCCCCTGCTAACTTTGGTACCCATAATAATTTGTTTATAAAATTTGGGTTTGACTAATGGGAGGATGTAAACTACTACGTAAAAATGATAGTTGACACAATTAAGATGGCGAATGTGCGCCATCTAAGGAAAAAAATTAAATAGACAAGGGGATCCATGGCATATCATTTTAAAGCTCCTGACTAGTAATTTATAACCCTAGAATATACAGTCAATACTTTATCATCACCTGACAGGCATCAGCCCTGCACATCATAACCCTGTATGTTTTTGAAGGTTTAAAATAATAATAAGACACCCACGGTACGTTAGTATTTAGGCTTTTAGCCTTCGTCGTTTGTCCAAAGATAAAAAAAAAAAAAAATAAAAAAAAAATAAAAAACTTGGCAATGTAAGCTTAATTTTTTTTAGGATTTAGTTGATTCATCGTAAGGTTAAAAAAAAGTTGACAGGTGTTTTCGATGAGCACAAGTACCTGCCAGGCTAACTAATAAAGTTACATGTACCTGTATATTATTACCAGTATCACCGTTAAAAAGATCTTTAAAAAACCTTTAAAAAATACCACATTAGGTACATTTAGCTTTATTACTTTTGGAAATATGGCCATTCAAATCAGCCACACCTTTCAGTTTTCCTGATAGTTACTTGTGCTCATCGAAAACGCCTATTATTTTTTTCAAACCTTAATTATAAATAAACTAAATCCTATAAAAATTTTAAGCTTACAGCTTCAAGATATTTTTTATTTTTTGTTAAGTTTCAAAAATTTACAGGGTAATAATGTGCAAGGCTGATAATTGTTTTTTTAGCATTACAGGCCCAACGTTACTCAAAGGGTTCACTAGCTCTGGGACTATATTGTATCCAAAGTCCTGCCTTAAGAACTTTCGCTTACCCCGTTTTTAAGACGCCCACGGTTCCACGGTATTTTGGCTTTTAGCCTTCGTGGATTGTTCAAAGATAAAATAGGAAATCAGATTTTTTTGTAACTCCCTTCCTCCTCCCCCTCCCCAGAATTCAATCTAGAGCTGCAAGACTACTGCTATGGAAACTCGCCCTCAACGGACGCCGGGCCTGTATGTACTTTTAAAATACTTAAACATTACTTTCAAAAAATGTTTTAAAAAAATCTTGTAGGAAATATAGTGACACTATATTAAGGGTAAATCAATAAATAAACATAGGTTACATTTCAGGATAAATTTATTTATTTAAACACGATGCATTTCCGTTTGATACGACCCTGACTTAACTCGCATAAGTTAGGATTTTCATAAATCCTACATCCAGTCTGCTTCCTGTTAATATTATTTGTAGTTCGTGTGAGTTTTGCCTTATTTGAGAATAAATTATTGTTTGGAAAGTTTTCTCCTAACATTTTGAATCGATAATTATTAATAAAATGCTTTAACGCCTTTGGCCCGAGCTATGCGGTATTGTTTCAAACACCTATAAATACCAGGTGCAAAAATAAAATTATCGATTTGGTAAAGTACGGTAAAGAGTAATAGAATATAAATAAAACGGTGGAAATAAGTGGGATGGGAGAATTTAAATATTATTTTTACGACCTCCTTTTGTCTTCGAATGTTTTTATGTTATATGGAGTGTAAAAGTTTTGACTAAAAATATTTTAATATTTAAAAAATGGTAAAGAAAAAAGTTATAGACTATAAAAAAATCACTATATTCCTAATTTAACTAATTTTAGGACAAATAACGTTATTAAATTTCTTTTTCCGATATAGGGAACTTTGTTATTTTCTATATCTTCAATCTCTATCTGTAATAAGCCATGGTTATTTCAAAAAATATCGGATTTATTGACCTTTAAAAACTTGACTGCACAGCAATTAAGAGTATAATTTGACGATAAAAATTTACACATATGTACATGGTTAACAAAAATAGGGCAACAAATACATTATTCACAAAATAATTTGCAGTAAGGCTAAATTACTTTTCTAAAAATGTTGTTGTCAATTCAGGGCGGAAATAAAGGGATCATGAGTCTTACAGGTAGGACGTCCGTGCAGCTGTGATGGGTTATTGGATATTTATATCTAAAAAATCTAATTCCATTAAAAAATCTTTGTTAATCAGACTTAATAATACAGTTTTTAATTTTATCTTTGAATAAAGTAAACAAATCAATACATAGTAATAAAATTACCCCTTATTTAAAGATACAGGAAGTAACCAATTAAAAACTATTATTAATTTGCCATTAATAAAGTGTTCGGGGCATAGAAAGTAAGTTTACATGAGTAAACATATAAACATTTTTATTACTAATATTTAATACAATAAACAAAATGCTAGATGCGGGCATTATTATTTGTATACGATAGAAATTACAGTATTGCAGGTTGAGTTTAGATAAAATTAGTTGTTAGCACCTTGAATTTTGCTTCCTTGAAAGAGAATGGTAAAAAATTACTTTGTATTAGCTGAATTGCTGAAAATTTCCCAAGCATTTGTTAAACTTTCTTCTAGCAATAAGGCAATATAAGTTATTGCCTAGAAAAATAATCAAGATCTACATCCCTAGGGGCGGTGTTTTCTTGTTTGGGAACTTCTTGTTTGGGGGCACCTAATAAAATTTTACCTTTTTGGCCTTTTTTATTCTGGTTTTGTCACCTAAACAAAATGCGTAGTTATTTCTTCTTGTTTGGTACCCTAAAGGTGTGCATATAATATAATAATATAGACAGACATATTCATTCCAAGTTTACACGAGCGCTGTTATGCGCCTTAACGAAATGCGAATTTGTATAAAACCCATATGTAAAGACTCATAAATCAGTATCAATCTTATTGCATTACAATAGTTCTGTTATTATGACATACTCTAGGTGGAGGTGTCATAGTTAGTTCTGATTGGTTAAATCTTTTTTAAATTTCTTAATTAAACCCAAGACTAATACACACTTTATAAATCCATTTAAGAATTCGATGTCTACCTTTAGGGTAACAAACAAGAAAAAAATTATTATTCATTTTTGTCGAGGTGAAATCAGAAAAAAAGGGCCAAAAAAGTAAAATATTCTTAGGTGCCCAAACAAGAAGTTCCCTAACCAGTATTTGTCCTAGTGCGATGGAGCGAACTTGACCACGAATACTACTTCAACCGTACATCGCATTCCTTTTGTCCGATACTTGTATTAAAAGTTTTAACTATTAAAACAAATAGTTAGTTCTACTATCAATAGCGTTCCTAGCTTGCGAATTTTACCCAAATTGATCCAAAACAGAGCATAATTTTAAGTTTTATTCTTTAATATAAACTTAAAACTAAATAAATTTTGATATCTTTTCAAAAACAGACGGCAATATAAAATGTTTTTTGTCTCTCCGGTAGCGCACCCAGGTGACTCGGGTTCGCTCCTCAGCCGGAAAAATATTTTTAGGTAGTAGTTTATAAAAATTTCGTTCGTGACTTTTAATTAAAGATAATGTTCTATATTGGTTAGACGGATTTATTTATTCAATGGTCTTTTTTGTTGGGTACACGCCAAAAGTCAATCTAGAAAGAATGGGACCGCTACGGTTCTAGTCCGGGGTATGGTGATCTGACCCAACACTGACCGGTCGCCTGAAACAAAATAAAAAAACAAAAACCCAAAAATCTATTAAATAATATTTAAATTAAAAGGATTAAAATTTTAAGCTTTATGTTAGGAATATATAAAAATATTTTGACATTTGCGCATGAGTAACATTTTAAATTTAAATATTAGTTAACTTCTTATTATCTTTTTATTTTATTTTTTAACTTTACTTTATCTTGACAACGGTAGCACACTTGCCACCGCAAAGTTAATTTTTAATTAGAATTTTTTGGGTGTTTGAGATTTTTTTCTTTGTTTTCTTTCAGGTGACTAACCAGTTTATAGGGGTCAATAGGGCTGAACAGGGTCAGCGCGCTATACTCCGGGACCAGGACCGAAGCGGACCCATTCTTTCTAGATAGACTTTTGACGTGTACACAACAAAAAGACCATTGAGCAAAGACTTTTATCCGCAACAATTTTTTTAAAAAACGAGAATGTTGCTAATTAAAAAAGAAAAGCCTAGAAATTGCATTTTTTAATAAACGTCATTTAAATTCATACAATTTAAAGGAGCAATGTAAAAAAGAGCTGGAGATAAGCTAATTATAATAAATAACCTCCGATGAGTATGGAATACACGGTGCGTCCACCTAGTTACCATATAGGCACCGTCATGTACGTAACATCTAATAAGCCGGTATGATTGCCATATTTTGAATTAAAATTTCTAAGGGTACACTTCGTGCAAAAACTATGCGACTACAGGATAATCTTGTTTAGTCAGTAGCGTTCCGATTTTTATTGTGAAAAAGTAGATTATTTTCAAAAAAAAATAAATAAATGAAAATATATACAAGTTGCTGCTAAAGTTATTACTAAAGCGTTTTGCAGTATTTCTCTAATTTTTTAATTTGTTTTATAGATGTGCAGCTATTTTACAATATACAGTATTTACTCAAGCATTTTCTTTTTTACTTTTATCCCATTTTTCCATGGTATTTCTACTTTTCTTTTGTTTTTTATTTCTCAATTTTTAAGTTATTACCTAAATTTTCTCATTTGAAACTTACGACATCACTCCCAGCCCCCTAACTAGAACCAATGGAAAATACATAATTTTTGCACATATATATATTTTTTTAAATACAGCGATAATTCAAGTTTATATAGAAATAAATACATGTTTTTGCAAACAAGGTATATAATGCAAATATTGGCAACTTGATAAATTAAATTTCACCCAGTTAAACAATGTAAAAAGAAATTGAAAGGTTGATTTAAAAAAAATACAATAAAAATAATGAAAAGGCATTAATAATTATATAACTTTCATAAAAAGTTGCCAAAAAATATTATATTATGTAACATGTAGAAAAAGCGATATATTTCCGGATGATGGTGAAGTTTGCTGGAAGAGGCGTAAGCCAAGTCCAACTACCAACAAGAGTCCAGAAATATGCTTTTCCGACGAGTTGCACTATTTTTTCTACGATCGAAATAATTTTTTTATTTTTGTTTTAGGCAGAAAAAAATATTATTTTTTTAGCTTATTAAATACAGATAAACTTTATAATTATTTAATCTCACAAAGAAAAAGTTTAGCCTTCGGAAAAAATATTACCCACGTTGCCTAGCAACGTCTTCTACCAACCGCAAAAATGTATTTTGGAGTTAAGAAAACGTATTGGAAATAAGTAGATGTTAAGTCCTTGTGGATCCAATCAAATTTTACCGACAAATCCAAAATTTTGTAAAATTTTCCATTTTTAAAAAATAGATAAAAAAATAACCAGTTGCATTTTTTTCACTCTAAAATTTCTTATGATGCCTCTAACTAAAAGAAAAAGGCAGATATTTTTGAGAAATTTGTAATCTGACAATAAAATTTGATTAAATTTACAAAAAAGAAAAAAATAAAGAATTTGCATTTGAAACTAACATTAGTTAGGCTAAATTAAAAGAATTAGGGTTTTTTCACAAATTCCAAATTAAAAATTTTCACCATACTGTCTCCCTTAAGGCCAATAGCATCTAGTAAATATTTGGTTTGCCTCTCATCTCTCAGTTTTTAGATAAAATAATTAAAAAACCTAAAAAACGCCCTTGACTCCGGGACCAGGACCAGAGTGGACCCAATCTGGCAAAGAATTTTAAAAAACTCATCATAATGTCACGCCACTGAAGCCACCAATCAAAAAACAAAAGTCTACAATTCTCGGGTAATTTTTATTTTTGCGCGAGCAGCATTTTCTTACGAAGCACTTTAGCTTCATTAAAATTCCTCGAAGGAATATACATGATTAAAAGGAATAAAAAAGACGGGAAAAAGTCTCGAAAGTAACGATCGTTTCGTAATTTCTTATTTAACACGTGGTGGTTTATTTATTTGTTTAATGTTTTGCTTACACCATCTTTCAGCCGATGTTTTATGAGACAAGATATGTAAAAACAGCGCAGTATTTCAGACTAGTACACGACGGTGAAGTCAACTAAACGCTGACTTCTTCGACTTTCGGTATATCCGTTTGGAAGTATCGATTTGTACAGGGTGACATTTAAAAACCAATATAATAGGTCTAGTTCAGGCCAAAAGTAGAATTTATCTTTAAATTTACATTTCATTATCTTATGCCCGCACTTATAAAACTTATGGATACAAGGTGTCCCAAACGTATGAAAACGGCTGAATATCTCTAAAACATTAAGAACCATAGAAACAAAGTTTTAAATCAAAAGGTGTAATAAACCTTAAACTTCATCTTAAAACTTTAATTAAGATATGTCATAGTTAAATTAACTTTTTAAAATAGAAACCCCATTTATTATTTCAGAAATAGTGCTTGGACAATGTTGAAGGAACAGGAGAAAAGATGGGTTAAACATTTACACCCACGGTTCTCTGGTACTTTGGCATAGACCTTCGTGGGCTATTACAACCAAAAAAACAAATGGACTAAAACTTACTGCACCACTAAAGATTATAAGTACTATATTGGGGTTAATCTTTTTTGTCACGAGTATACAGGGTGTTAGAGAAATAATGTTCATAACTTCCAGAGGTTGCTTATTCTGAGCATAAAAGTTCTTTATAAATTATGTCCGAAAATTACCCATTTCGAAAAAAAAATGGAAAACTTATTTCTTTTAGTCATAAAATAAATTAATCTTGCACCTTAATTATCCTAAATCATATGCCTAATGTCCATATTAATTAACTGTCTCTAAAGAAATATTTTTTTGCTTATTAAATACAATTTTTCGAATTTTCCATACAAAATCCCTCACACAATAAAATTGGCCACGTCGTACGCGACATGGTGTCGGTTGGCCAAAAAATAAATACCTAGGAAAAAATTGTTTGATAGTTTTTTGCATAAGTTATTGCAAGTAATTTTTAGCCGAATTAAAATCACATTTTATTTTTAGTATGTATTACTGTATCAGTGCGTGCATTTTAATACGAAAGAGATATGTTTGGTACGCGAGAATCACGATATGCTTTTTATTTACGAAGATGCTCATTAAAATTCTAAAGAAGCTAGACGCATTTACAAAGAACATTTTCCTAATGGAAGACTACCAGCTAGAAGAACATTTATAGAATACTTTCAAAGACTTCTGAACACAGGGAGCATAGTGCCTAATTTTAACAATCGCGGAAAATATCGTGAAGTTGCAGTGGAAACCGAAGAACACATTTTTAATTCAATTAAGGACGATTCAAAACAGAACTATTGTAATTACTAATACATTTTACTGTAACTTAATGTGATTTACGAATGTTGTGTTTTTTCTTTTTAGTTAATTTAATGTACTGAAAGCGTTATTAAATAAAAATTATTAGGCACAAAAATTTCGTAAAACTATTCAGTAATTCAAGGCATAATTCCTTACAAATACCATTCCGACGTAAACAATTCGATGAATCAGTTACGAGCCTATTCTATTCTATTTAATTTTTTTACTATGCTTTTCAGGGCTTTGTCGGCGGAAAATCTGGATAATCGAGCTCGTAGCTCCCAGAAATTCCAAAAGAAAACAAATAATTCAACAATCGATGCGATGCATAAATTGTCGGCTGTCAAACCAAGATCTGCTACTGGTGTTACGTATAACCTTCACTTTCACTACTGACAGTTCCCATGGCACGCCCATCTATTTCCCGCCATTTGAGAAATACCTTGTGTTCACCACCAAACAGGATACCATCAGCTTATAGGAATTTTCGCTCACAGCGCTTAGATCCAGAAGAAAGATGCCGTCAATTTAGCGTGAATCTTTCCTTGATACCCGAAGGTAAAAAAACGTTCGTACGACACCTCTAGCCACCACTCCGGGAAGAACTTTGAAGTCCTCTACGCACGTCCGCACTGTCCGGAGGTCAAACAAAGAGTATGCAGTTACGAACCTCGTGCACTCGTATTCCTGTTGTGTTGCAACGTTGTCAAATATTTGGGAAAATTTAAATATATACGACTTAATTTTCTCGAAAACGATTGACTTTCGGACATAATTTAGTATGAACTTTTTGCTTAGAATAATGTAAGGAATCACCTCTTAAAGTAACGAACATTAGGTATATCTCTAGCACCCCGTATTTAAAAATAACTTTTGGTTAATCCTGCTTCAGTACTTATTATAAACTTTATGAAGTTAGTCGTTCCTGTATACGGATTACCGTTGCAGTATTACCTTTTAAAATGTTCTTATCTCAACGTGAAATTGAACTCGAAAGTTCTGTCACTGCTCGAAAAAATATCGGCATTTGGGACTGTGAATCTTTGTGATTTATTTGCGACAGGTTTCAAGATGTTTTAAAATAGTAATTAAGCGCAAAGAAAGTTGCTTTTTTGATTGGTTTTCGAATGTAGTAAAATGACCCTTAAATTAAGCTTTTTGAGTTTACATTTCAATATTTTTGTATTGTGTTTGTATACAGAGTTAGTAACAAAAAACCGAAACGGTAGATTATCTCAGCAACCGTCAAATATAAATGAACCAAATTTTGGGCTAAGGGGTAACTGAACATAAAGAACTAAAAAATTGTTTTGCAAGGTTGCCAAGTTTATAGTTTTCTCTGTAGGTTAGGGAATTTTGAAATTTTTAATGGAATACTCTATTTTTTATTATTGTAATCAATTGCCTGTATTAAATTTAATATGTCTTAATATTACCGTTTTTTTACCTTTGTCAATTTCGGAAATATGGCATCATGCTTTTTTCGAAATTATTACAAAAACGGCTGGGTATGGTCAATTATCTAAAAAACGATCCAATTAATATTCCTCAAAATTAGTACAGAGGTGAAACTGGATTTTCTAAATTCATAAATAGCATTTTTGCGACGTTTTCAAGATTCTTGTAGAAGAGTCAAGAAAAGAGAATAAGGAAATTTAGGTAAGAAACAACTTAAATGCAATTCCTGAATGTTAAATGTCTAGTTACTCCCTTGTACTAATTTTGACGAACTTCGGTTGGACCGTTTTTAAGATAATTGTTTCTGTATTTAAGCTTCATGCCATATCTTCAAAATTGAAAGAAGTAAAATAAACATAATATAGGTCATAATAAAGATGATACAGGTAATTGATTACAATAAAAAAAAATAGGGTATTCCATTTAAAATTTCAATTCTCCAACCTAGAGAAAAACCTATAAACTTGGCAACCTTGAAAATTTAATTTTTAAATTCTTCACGTTCAACTGAACCCCTGTATATGTATACAATGTATCCAGAAAGTTCAAATCCCCCATAGAATTTTAAACCAAACTGGACGAATTTCGGTACCCCAGGATGAACCAACGGTAAAACCATACTCTGAATTCAGTATTTATATCGGCGATATTGCCAGATTTTCAGTTCGCGGAAATCAATTCAAAGTTATTAAATTTAAATGAGATACCTACTTTTTAAATTTTATTTTCAGATTCGCTTTTCAATGGTATAAAAGTCTATTTTTCTTTAAGTATTATTAGCAGAAAAAATAGTAAATTTTGTAAAAATATTGTGAAAGTATCACCGTCCTCCTTGCAAATTTTAAACTGATGACTTGACAGGTCTGACCAGTGCCGTATTATCCATTAGGCTGACTAGGCTACAGCCTAGGGCGCCATGAAAAAATAGGCGCCAGACAGGGGAGTAACAGGCGCTAGACAGGGAGTTTTAAAGTTTAGGTCGGGTGGGGATTAGAACTAATTTCTCTGTGAATAAAGTGCTTTAAAATAAATGAAATAGGCGCGAAAAGGAGGAAATTACCTTTTTTTTGCTCTTTAAAATGTTTTTTCCTGCAAAATAGGCGCTCCGGGAATTCTAGCCTAGGGCGCCTCATACAGTTAATACGGCCCTGGGTCTGACATAAATCGAATTTTTAGATAAAATAATGGTAGAAGAGCCCAAGAGGGGATTTCTAAAGTTACTACAGCGCGTCAGAAAAATATACCAGAGGATACCTTGTACTCGATTAAATACCTCCACCAAATATGAGCCCCGTATATAGGGGCGATCGTATAAAACAAAAATATATCCATCAAAAATTGTCGTGCGCGTCAGATTAATATAGGGTGAGTTAATTACATGCTAAAGATTGTATATTCCACTAATCTGACAATTTGATAGTGACGTAAAAAAGCGGAGGGTTACAAAGTTGTAAAAAACGTCATTTTGACACGCTCGCGCGTGGTTATTTTTTTCTTATTTTAAAGAAAATAATTCAATATCATTACGAAAAATATCTAATTCAATACGATTTAAACGATTTCTTCAAGCCGAAATATTAAAAATGTTTTTTGACACACATAAAAGTCCGCTTAACGCCCCAATGAAAAGGTATACATTAAATAACATTTTTTTCTCTCAAAGCGCCATTCATATGCACAATAAAATATATTGTGTAATGTTATTTTATTGCAGGTCTAGGAGCCGCCTAACAGTAAGGAATCTTGATTTTTTTATAAGTTCTATAAGCTGCTAAAATAAATAACTTAACTATGAGATCACCCTGTATTATGTTTACCTATACAGGGTGTTACAGAATGTTTTAAAGAAAATTTTAGGGCATATTCTACATCAGAAAATATAAATAAAGGTTCATTTAAACATGGGTACAGAAATGCGTTTTCCAGATACAGGGTGTTAAACTTTTAAAAAAATCAGTTTTTGGGTAATAATTTCAATCTCTATTATCTGATTTTAATAAAACTCGACTGTGGTATTTTAAGATTAAAAAGGGTTATTTAAATCAAATTTAACCAATACAGTGGCGTCGCGAGCGGTACTTCAACGAATATTTCCGACAAAAGAATGTACGCCACTGACTTTTGTATAAATTTAATATTTTATTTGGATTAGGCAAGTAAAAATACATCGTTTGGAGCTCTTAAACTTTTTTGTAGTACTTTTTAAGAAACAAAATTTACTTCATTTCATATCCCTGACCTACCCAAAAACCATGGTAAAAATTAAAAAAAAATTAAATTGAAAAATTACTTACCATTAGTTTAAATGTTAATGATATTTAATTTACTGTTTGTTGTTAATTTTATATAAGTACTTATGAAATATTATTTAAAAAAAAATCAAAACAAGATTATCCCTATGTTTGTTTTGTAGTCCAGAGGTATGCAATGAGGTTTTTTCAAACACTAAACAAGATAGGAAAATAAGTTATGAGCTTAAAAAGATGTATGTTTACATACTTAATCCAAATAATGGTATAAAATTTGTAGAAAATTTACTGGCGTACATTGTTTTGTCAGAAATATTTATTTAAAAACCACTTGACACTGGACTGAGTCAATGTAATCAGGTTAGAGCTAAATTAGCATTTTAATATTACAAGTAACACTGCCCAATTTCATCAAAAATGAATAAGGAATATTTAAGATATCAATAAAAACCGATTTATTAAAAAATAACACCTTGTATCTTGAGAATGAAAAAAACTTTTTCCATATTTTTAATAGTAGAATATGTCCTTAAATTTTCTTAGCTACATTCTGTAACATTCTGTAGGTGATTTTTTTTTCCGAAAAACGGCCTGAAGAGTTACGGAAAAAAACTTTTATAAACTCCGCTTGCAACTCGGCTTGTTGTTGCAATAAAGAAAGTAAAACACACTTTGGTTTGTCGTGTAAAAATTAAAATCGTAATTCACCAACGAAAACACACAAATAAAATTTAACGGGAATAATAAAACTTGAAATTAAGGCTCTATACTGTCTTTACGGCTTTGTCGGCTTTTGGCATTATACGGTCATAAAAGCCACACTTCGCAATTATTTTTAATGAAAAACCCAGATAGTGAGATCTGAAGCAAAATTATTACATCGTATCTTTCTGGATATGATTTTTGCAGGTGCCGTACGATGCAATTATGATCATAAGATGAACGATTGTGTAATTAAACGTTATCAATTTCACTCCTTAACCTTAAAATTAAATTTTAATTTTCATTAAATCTGTTACTAAAAACCCGAATTTTTTTATAATTCGACATTCTTTACAATTCCTAGCTATCCGGGAAACTCTATACATTTTCTAGGTAAAGTATGTAGAGTAAATATAAATAATAAAAATGCCACAAGCGTCATACAAATAAAGACGGCAATCAACTATTTCTGTCTAAACGCGTCGTTTAAATAGTGTGCGAGTAACAAAAAGGGCCAGTAATGCAATAACAAAGCAAGTATTATTAGTCATGTATCTAAAATGTTTACATGCTGGCACTTGCGTTAGCGTCGCATTTTTGGTTTTTAAGATACAGGTTGTTAAACCTACAAAGAACTTTAAAACACTTATTATTAAATATGGGTTGAACTGAATATAATCGGTGTTTAATTAAGTATTTGATATTGTTACATAATTGCCAATAAGAAATTATAAAACCTTATTTTTAAAAGATAAAACTTCTCCAATGTTTCTTGAATGGGCCAGGACTACGCAATTAAGTGGATTTATTTTTGTGTTAAACTAAATCAGGTACGAGAAAAAAATTATAGAAAGAAAAGCTATCTTTTATTTGATTTTATTAACTTAATATTCCGTATTTATGGAATTTCATACAATGCCCAGAGCTTTAAACTGTAAGTACTAAGCTTAGTGCAATAGAAATGGATAGTTGAAACTTGTATCTATTATTTTTAAAATTTGGATAGCCGTATCCGTATTTTCAAAACCATTTAAAATAATAAACAAAAAACTTGATATATCTTAATTGTTTTTTTTTTGTATTCTTATGTCTTATATTATCCGCCTTTTTGTATTGGCGGTTTTCTTGGTATTACAATTCATGAAGAATGTATTATATTGTATTGTAATCAAGAGTACGAGTGTGTATCAAAATTCAGATCAATCGATCGTCAGGAAGGGGTACAAATTCTAATTACTAGATTTGACCTAAATAACAAATAATAAACTGTAATTAAACAGATTAAGTGAAGTAAAACCGTTTAAAAACCGCACTGTTTCTACTGTATTTAAGCCACATTTTAAACAGTTTTAAGTATGAAACGGATATGCCGATTATCAAAAAAGTGGCGTTTAGTATAGAATCAAAAGACCTACTTGATCCGCCGTCCATTTAAAAAAACCCCTAGTGCCCTCTTGGCACTAGGTCACGTGAACAAAATTATTTTTATGCCAAAAAGTAGTTTATGTGGCAGCCTTTTACCCGATCTCGATATCTTGTCCCATTAAAAAGATAAAGGGGGAACGACTTTTTGAATATCCTCACTCTATACAGCGTGTCTTCGGAAGTTCGTTAAAAATTTTACTACTTTGCCAATTTAAACATTTTTTTATTTTAACTAATAACAAAATCAATATGAATGCACTAATATTATTTGGGGTAATAAATCAAACTCTTGACGGATGTGGAGCTTTCGGCAATTGGTCCCAATTACGCGTAATTACTTGGCCATAAGAACCTTCTCGAAGATGAGATCTGGCAATATATTTGGGGCGACACGATGTAACTAAATGAGGCTTTAGCCTTACCTTCTATACTATTTATTTATTAAATTCAAAATTTTAAAAAAGAATGGTACTAAGAATATAGATGCTTTTATAACGTACTATTTGGTGATAGAAGAAAATTCATCTTTTTAATATTCAAACCGACAAACGATATGAGACTAAAGGAACGGCCAGACTGGTCGCTGGCTTGACGCTGGCCTACCCTTCATGTATGTCTGTCCTCCAAGGAAACGGCCAGTGTGTTGAGCATTAGCAGGTAGAGATTAGAGGCACAGAATGCCTGGATGTAAATATTCCGGATGGGATGAGACATCGGTCTTGGACCTTAGAACAGGGCTGGGATAAACCATGCACTGAAGGCGCCTGATATTTGGTGTATTCCTTTAAACCGGTCTTTAGAACCGGTCAAAACAGTTTTAAAAGGAACACCAAAAATTGCCCGTTGGCATGACATGTATAACATTTGACAGATTTGTTGTTCTTTGCTTGGTTTATGTTTTAGTCATCCGTAGTTTATATAATTTTTTTCGGGTTTATTAATTCACTACAATAAATTATTACAGGCATGTTTCAAATATAACCAAGTATATTTACTATTTGCCCTTTGGCATATGTCATTAGTGTCAGAACACTTCGTGCACCTCCTGCAATGATTGTGCATAAGAGGCAAGGGGAGACGTAATAGAACGGTTTTGCAGAACAACTCTATGATAAAAGGAACACTTATGGTGTCGTTCTGGGCGGTTCTAGAGCATAAAAGGAATACACCAATTGTGCGTCCTGTCATTTTACGTCTGAGTGATATCAGTCATAAGGACCTACAGCTTAACGTGGGTTCCCCAGTTGCCCATCACATAAATATTTTGAAATAGCATGACGAGTAAACCTGATAGTTTAATAATTATGTTTAAAAAACTTGATTCCTTAAGGGCTCTAAGGAATCAAATATATCCGAAGTGGAAGTCTATGGCGGGGAGCACGAAGCGACAAAAATTAGAGGGTAGCATTTTATCAAATGAAGGGCGGTTTTTAGGATATAAAGCTTTTTGCTCTTAAAAAATGTATACCTCAATTTACCTTTTAATTTTTTGCACAGGGCGCAAGTCATCCTAGAAACGGCCCTGTTTACATAAACTTGTAGTATTCTTTTTAGGTGTTATTTTATATCCAGGAGACTTTAAAAACTCTTTCGAACACCCTGTATATCTATCTGCTATGTCTTTGTATGGTAATTAATAGCCAAATTGTGGTGTCATGAACGATAGAATTGAATTACCTATGTATGTTTAGAATAAAATGCACACCCTACCTATTCTATTATATTTTTTGTTCTTGGCTCTGGTCCCTTCACGTCCAATTCGCCAGCTCTCCGCCTTTTGAACTTTGCTTTCCAGGGCTTCGTCGGCTGAAAATCTGGATAAGTAAGTTCGTAGCTCCCAGAAATTCAAAAATAAAAATTATTCTATAAAGTTATGCAATGCATAAATTGACAGCTGTCAAACCAAGAATTACTACCAGGGGTTACGTATAACCTTCACTGTCACTACTGACAGTTTTCTTGGCACGCTCATCTATTTCCCGCCATTTCAGAAATACCTCGTGTTCACTACCAAACAGGATACCATCAGCTTATAGGAATCTTCGCTCACAGCGTTTAGAACGTGTTTAGTTTTAAACGACTGTTGAAGTACTTGGTACTTCCCCTATTTCGGCTCTGTATGATCACAAAACGATACCAGTCCCCCAATTTACCTCTGAACGCACACAACGCGCATTTACTTGCCAGACAAATCCCAACAAAAATGCACATCTTCTCCACTTTAATGAACCATACACTATAGATTAACTGTTAGATAAGTCCCAGTTAAGCGCCTATACGCGAATCGCGTGTACCACTAACCTGATATTGGTACCATCTTGGTACCACTGGTTTGTTCTTAACTGTCAATTTCGACACGAGCCGAAGATGTTTTTTGCACCTGTTACCGACGACGAGCTTTTATTATTATCATTATTATATTTTAGCTTATTAACATTCCATGTAATACTTTACGAAGGCATTTTGGTATATAGTTAGCCTAGATGGTACTAATTGCATTAAATATTTTTTATTGTCATAACAACTGAAAACAAATAAGTTAAATGTGTTTTTATAATATCTGTAGCACCACTCTTCATATATATTTTAATAGAATTTGGTACTAACCAGAACTAATCATAAAGACGCATTTTTTGTTGCACATCATTTTTTTTTCAGTAGCGTTCGAACTCGATGTAAATAAATAATATTAGAGGATGTGTGATACGCCACTACTTTTTCTCAAAAATAATAATAATATCTCATCAGAAGAAAATAAAAATTATAAAAATAATATTTGCATCAAAAAAAAAAAAATAGCGTACAATACTTTTTTGAAATCCGCGATGACAACTACCAAAACATAAATTGTAGATTGACAATTTATACAGGGTGTTACAGAATGTTGTTAATAAAATTTAAGGGCAGATTCTCAAAAATACTCATTTTAGTAAAAATTGTTAGACGAAATCTATAAACCTTATTAAAATAAGTATATATGGTTGTTGTTACATAATTGCCAATAAAAAATATAAAACCTAGCTTTAAAAAAAAGTAACTCCAAAGCGTCTTTTATGGTCTAACGGCATGCAATTAAATGGCTTTTATTTTATTTTTTTATTAAGAAAGCACAAAAATTTTACACACATTTACATAGTCAGTGGCGCTTTTTGTTAAAAATCTTACTTCAGTTGCCCCTCGAGATACCACTGAATTAAATGTAAGTAAGTTAATGATCAATTACTCCCTTAATGCCATAAGTAACGCTGCCAAATTAAAACAAAATTGGGTAAAATATATTTAGGATATTAAAAAAAAACTTTTTTTTCAAGTTCACCACCCTGCACCCTGTATTTTGACGAATTTCCGCATCCATGTTTATGAGTTTTTCATATATATTTTTTTAACAATATTCTGTAACACCCTCTATATTTTTTTGCATGCATAAAATAAATCATAAAAAGTATACAAAAAATGGCATACCAATAGCAAGAACAGCAAGCGAAATATTGCAGAAAAAATCATAGTGCTCCAAAAGGTTTCAAAAAGTTCTCAATGCGGGTGCTAAGTAGGCCAGTCATGTACACCTAAGGTAGCAAATTTTCGATGTAGATAAACTGGATTTTATTCCTTTTCTTTAAATTTTCTCGAATTTTTTTTGTAATAATGCCAAAATTTGCATTTTTGTGAAAATGCCCGAGAAATTATTTAAACGCCGCATAGACCGATGACGTAGTTGGAGTGTGCCTACGTCACAAAAGATACAAGCTACGACATCCCTTTTCTATTGCTTTTGCCTTTTTTGGCATATTTATTTAACGTGATACTTTTCACATAGGCCCTGGCAACATTGTTAAGTTGTTTTAACTCGCAAATTGTGGAATAAATTTTAATCAACTTGAAAAATTATTTACAAAAAACTATAGAAAACTTTGTCAAAATTTTAATTTTCCTGGGTTGTTGATATATTTAACTATTAATTACAATAATCTTTTAACATATTAAAGCTTTGGATAAGAGCCCATTGTAATTGCAACGTTGCCAACGTCACTTTATTTTAATTGCCCATTACCGATTCTCCCGCTGTGTCCTCCTTCATGATCCGCCCCTGCCGGACTTACTATTATTTAATTACAATTAATCAGATGAATGTTGCCATTCAAAATGCATAACAATGCAATATTTACATAGTTTCTTGCATCGAATAACCCAGATAAGTAATTAAAGTTAACACTCTCTATAATATAGAGATTTTATCTATTCATAAATTTATTAGTAAGATGAGTCTGCGTTTTGTGTTGAAATGAAAGTGTATCTTTTAGAAGTTAGTTTACTTGTTTTTCTCGGGTGCTTTCCTTCTAATGATTGCCGATGTAATTACTTACTTAAAAAGCCAAGTTTACAAAATTAGGATCAACTCTATTCCTAACTGCGGCGGCGTTAGGCGTAAGCGATTAGATTACAGATTCGTTTAAAATTGAAGGGTCTCGGCGAATAACGATCAGAGTCAATTTTTGCCAAAACTAAAATAATAGCACCTTTAAATAGCTAGTACCTAAAATAATACAACTACTGATAATCACGGCAAAAAAGCACGTAGTCCTCGTAAAAAACAACATTTAAAGATACAACATGTGGCCTAAAAACGCTTATGTTCCACGCGCTGACGAGAATTAAAGATTATAGTCCATATTGGCCGAATTTTTGCGACATCAAGTTTAACTTATTTTCTATAAAGTATATATTTTTTGTTGTTTTATCTTTAATATCTACGTTAACAATATTCGACTTAAAATATTAAAATGCGAATACTAACAAAATTACCGCGACCCTTCTATTGTTAAGAATGTTAAACATTTACTAATTTATTTATTCATATTTAATTTCATACGAATAAACTTTATGAGGAACTCCAGATTTAAAAATTAAACTCACTGGACTCTCAATGGCGTAAAACTGCTTATTTAGAACACTGGAAAAACAGTGAAAAAAAGTTTTTGTGTAGGTAATTATTATTTTTTTCGTACAAAATAAATAAAAATATAAATCTGATATTTTTTGGTTAATTCTGTAGTATTTAGATCAATAGTTGAATTTTTATTAATTCTTAAGATAATTAGGGTACAACAAAAAAGTATGAGTTATTTTAATGAATCACTTTCTATATTATATAACCTTTAAAACAAAGCCACATTTAGTATCTCTATCTCAATCGGTTTCCGAAATATGGTCAATCAATCTAAAGGGTCAATCAATCTAATTTTAATTTCCATTAGAAACGTAATAATTTTGCATACTTCTAACTTTTTACTTTTTAAGGTATTTTAAAATCAAATTAAGGTATGTAAAATTCGGTCAAAAGCTGATAAAAATGGGTATCTAGATTAAATTTGGTGAAGAATATTTACAGAAGTTACCTGATTAGGCATTACATTTTACGAAACATTTAGGATCATTGTTTAAGAACCTAAATAACACAAAGCAGGATAACAGTCAGCGTTCCGAGAAACTTTAAACGTAAGTTCTTCGTTATTTATACTTGAACTGCAGGCAAACCAAAACCGACTTTGTACATTTTACTTCATTGCAGAATTTTTAAGACAATACATAATGGCAACCACCTAAGCACTTAACATAAGTTATAGAGGAGCTATTTTTTAATTTTTTATTACATTTATCCCATAAATAATAAAAGTTATTTAAAAACTAGGACATTTACTGCAACAACAGCAAGCAAAACTATATTATAATTTTCAATAAAACAAATAAAATTACTGTTGTGTTCGTAAATTCTGTATTATGCTTATTTCTTATCAAAATACTATTATACAGGGTGCCCGAAAAGATAAGGTTATAAATGATATAGAGTGAGCCAAAATAATGTTAGTAATTCATAAAAAAATAACCTTCAAAATAAATAAAATAAATATAAAAAAAACTTTATTAAAATAATTTTGAAACTGTTGCCACAGTAACAATGATATTTGGGACACTTAAGGCGTTTTTCCTGTTAAGACGGTTCAAAACATTTTAAAAACATTGAAATACCTAACTCTCATATTTATATTGTCATTTGGGATTATACAGGGTGAGACATTTTTTGTTTATTTTTGTCAAAGGTGAAAAATTTGTCATTTTACTTCGAACGGTTAAATTCCTTCATCTTTTTTTCTACAGGAAAGGTATACTTTGTTTAAATTGATATCTTGGCAGGGGCGGTCATATCGACTTTCTGAGGGGGGCATAGGCCGAGAAAAAGTGTGTGAGGTGCCACGCCACAAAACAATAATCTTGGCGCTCCTAGAAAGAAACAATAATTTTGAAATTTTCAAATTTTTTGAAGAGCAAGAAAAACGTACTTTTCAATTTCATGATCACCCTCACCCCTCGGACCAGCCCTGAGGGGGGCATATCATCATTAAATGCCCATATTTGCCATTACATATGTATGAAAATACAAAGGATGTGGCATTAAAGGGGCCATGGCCCCCATGGCCCCCCATGACCGCCCCTGTATCTTGGACCGTTTTTTTATAAAATCGTATTTTAAATTCAGACATACCAGCATTTTGTACGTAATAAAAATTCCATTTTTTTAAGAAAATTATTAAAATGTGGCAGAATTATTAAAAATGGTATTTGGAAGCCTCTTAAACTTAATATTACAGATAAAGACGACTTACTGAATAGCCGTTTACCTATAGAAAGAAGCACTAGTATGAGGTTATTTAGCTGCTTAAATATCATTTGTACTGTGGCAACAGTTTAAAAGTTATAATTGAAATACGTTTTTTATAGCAACTTTAAAGGTCAATGGGTCATGTGAATAAAGCTAAGTAAATGCTTTTACTTAAATGAATAAAAGATAAAACATACAAAATTGCCTGAATACAAAAAAGCAAATACTCTGGTATTAGCTTTTGCCTAACTTTATTCACTGAAGTACTAACATTACTTTATCTCACTCTATCACCCCTATTATTTATGATCTTACCTTTCCGGACACCATGTATATATTAAAATACACAAGGTACGACAAAGAGTATGCTATTTTTTAATGCAACAGGTATACTGAACCACCATAAAAAGACAATTTAAAGAAAGTAAAGATTTTTTTGCATGTGCAAAACTGCAATAAGGCGGATATTTCCAATTGTTGATGGCATTCTCTAAAGGTGCATAGAAACCAATTTTTTAGAGACTACAGTGAAAAGCACAGGGTCGTGTAATTTAATTGGTTTAAGGCGCTACAGAAGGTCATGCTAAACTGTTACATTAGGGGGTCATGGTTAGTTCAGGTTAGTTAATTTTTTTTTATTTACTTTATAAAGGATTTAGATAAAAAATTGGTCTTACCTGAGCGAAGTAAATATTTTACAATTTTGAATATATTTTTAAAACTGTATATAAGAATTTTCTCCAAATCCATATTTAGTACCTACTACAAGTTTTTAAATGGGAAAGAAAGAATTTATAAACAATTTAAAGAATTGATAAAAATTAAACACCCGACCTAATTGTTTATAAAATAAATATAAATTCCGCGTTATGAACATTCCTTTTTTTTAGATTGAACTAAAAATTATTTCTTTCTGGTATGTATGAACACAATTCCGGTATGTTATAGTTCTCTGTATAAAATAAGAAACGACAACAAAAGCAAAAAATAGCTAGATTCGCGCGTTTGATAAATTACGTTAACACTTTCTATATTATTAGATTATATCAATTAATCTTTTAATCTTATTAGGATAATTAGTTTACACTTTGCTTTAAAATAAACAATATTTATCAGTCAATTTACTTTATATTAATAATTACATAGGTTTCTGTGTAAATAATTACAGTTTACTTCCTTTTGCCTCGCAACAGCTGTTTGAAAAACATGAATTTGGTATAGCCACAAGAATGGAATAGAATCGCTTGAAGAATTTTTTTAAATGTAAATTAATTATTTCACTTGACTAAACGAACAAAGTGGGAAGTTTGGGGCCTCTCAATTTGGGCTATATAGGGGTGCATAACTGCGACACTACGCTTACGAGTTGTCCTGTTGGACGCTACAAAGAGAGGAACTGTACTGGCTAATTCTTCAGAACTATGGTTTCTGCGACCAATTTTTGGCCAAAATCAATTTTTTCGAACTGATTCAAGAAAAATATGTTTGTTTACATCAAAAGCAGTTACATCATTATTTAGGTATAGACTATTTTTATTCTTAATTTGTTCTTTTTATCAGAATACAGGAAGTAACTACTTAGTTTGTTTTTTTAATAAGTATTTAATAGAATTACTTAATTCTTTCGATTTCAAATTAAATTAGTTTGCTTATTAGTTCAATTACTAATAATTTCTTAAATGTTTAATTTCTGAAAGCTTGAAAAAAAGGCTGCATTTGGGGGCGATATATGTATTTCACATTATTTTGTTAGGTCTTTATTTGTGATTATTATTTTACAAACTCTACTTGCAACTATTTGCTACCCTGGAAAAAATATATATATTTCTTTACAGATAAGCATAAGCATTATTTTAATAAAGAACACCTAGAATTGTGGTTGTAGGAAGGCGATAAAAACGAAAAGTTTTTAAAAATATTTAATTACCTAAATCAAGAGATCAAAACAAACATTAACTTATCTAATGAACCAGATTTCTGATAAAAATGCCAATGCCAAGCAGCACAAAACAAGAAGTACACGGTGGGACGGTATATTTAGACAGCGCCTATCTCGTTTATTATACAAGGTAAAAAGAAACTTCAAATAACAAAAGTTTTAAAAAATTATCCAAACCGCAAAAAAAAATTGCAGATACAGAGTGAGCCAAAAATGTGTGGGAAAGATTTTTTTTTAATGAAATACCCTATGTATTATGTCACCATTAAATAGGCCATTTAAAAGCTTTTACAAAAATACCACATTTAATATATCTATATTTGATGGTTTTCGAAATATGACCACTAAACTTGAAGAATAGTAGATATAATTTCTATTATCCTACCTCCGGCACTAGCGTGATACTATAGATGTAATGGAAATTTATTACATCCAGATTTAAATTGCCATATTTACGAAACTATTAAAGATAGATATATACAATGTGGTATTTTTGTAAAGCTTTTAAAAGACCTTTTAATGGTGACATAATATACAGGGTATTCCATTTAAAAATAATAAAATTTTCTTCTCCAGACACTTTTGGCTTACTCTGTATCTGCAAAAGTATATTTTTTGACGGTTTGGAAAATTTTCTAAAACTTTTGTATTTAAAGTTTCTTTCTACCTTGTATAATAAACAAGATAGACGCTGTCTAAATATACAGACCAACCCTGTACGTTTGTTCAAAACAAACATTCTGCTTGGTTGGAAAAACAGATTACCATTGAATTTGATTTATCTACACCGTCAACATCTTCTGGCGGACCCAAGTTATCATTTCAGGAAAATTCGAAAGATCTAAGGGAAGCAACGCAATTTTCTAATAAGACACATCATTAATAATAAAAGCTGCTCCTATAGCGGCCTGCTGGCATGTGCCACATGATTTAGCAGCACTTTAAAATAAGCGGATGAAAGTCTTTGCCAGCAAAAATAATGAAAATGTTATGCTCCCTAGAAAAGAATTTTTAAAATACCCTGCCAAAGAAGCGTTGGAGCTTATTTTAGATCAGAATCAAATTTAAGCAAGCAGCAATACCAGGCTATTCGATATGATTCTATTTCATACAACTGTAATATTTAGGGTGACCGATAATTATTAATATACAGAAGAACCCCAGATTACTTATGCCAAAATATTAAGATCTAACTAAAGACCTATATCCAAAAATTCGTAATAAGAAAGATATAGGGCGTCAAAGTGAAAAATAATTTTTAATTTATTTTGATAAGTATTGATACGTTTTGAATATTGTAAAACTATAGTCAATTTGAAAATGAGAGAAAGTAATAAACCCATATTAAATATGCAAAACCTGTACAAGGTGGTTTTACTAATCTTTGGAACTTTTAAACAAATTTTATATACCTGTAATGGTTTTGTTCACTTGACACGTATACCTCACCCTGTAAAGACACGATAAGACTCGGAATACAATGAAAACCCTAATTTTATTGTGTGTACCTGAGCTTGCCTGCGGTCATAGGCGTAGCTTCAGGTAATTTTACTAAATATTGAATTTAGTTTTTTTAAGGTAGGTTTGCTAAATAAGTAAATATGATAATTTAAACTAGAGTTTAAATTGATTATAACTACAGTTTTAATTTATTAAAACATTTTAAATGTATGTAAATGAGGGTTCATTTTATGTTGAAATTTTTTTTTATTATTTAAAAATATTATATTTGGTATACATACAGAGCTCTATTCTAAACTTAATAAGTATATCTAATTATCTTACTACTGTGTAAAAATAATAATGAACAAATATTACAGTCAATACTCATTCTCGCTATCAGAAAGAGACAAATCGGAGAAACTTTCGTCGTTTCCTACATTTATAATGAGTGGTTCGATTGTTTCGTCTATGCAGTAATCTAGGTCCCACATTTTTTCTTCAATTTCTGTAACATATGCAATACATTTGGACCACTCTCCTTCATCTATTTCACTTACGGCCTTTTTGAATAGCACCTAAACATCATCCATTTTAAATATGGTATTATGTCTTGCCACGTAACTTTTTACTTGTGCCCATATTAACTCTATCGGATTTAGTTCACAGTGGTATGGGGGCAGTCTAAGTACAGTCACATCACGATTTTTGCCATTTTATCTATAACATATTTGATAAAGCGGTGTTTATGCTCCTAGACTCTTGCTAGAAGTTCTCGTTTTACCAAATTTTCTTCACTGTTTATTTCTTTTTCCAAAAGCCATCGTATAATATCTGCTTTTTTTCATGAACTAGTCGGCTATAAACTGGCCGGTCGCCTGAAATATTTTTAATTCAGAGCCTAATTATCCCAAAAGCCACAACAAGCCCTTTTTTCTTAATTTTTTAAATTAACGTAAAAAATAAAAATAAACACATTTTTTCAAAAACCATAGCCGATTTTTGTGGAGTGTTTATTTAAGATTATAAAACCCTCCTTAATTTTCTTGTGCAATAAGCGGTTGCTGAGTTATTGATGGTTAAAGACAAAAAGGTCCTTTTTCGTTCAAAGTTTAATATCTTAGCGAGAAGTGGTCGTATCGAACTTTTAAAGAAAGGAAATTAAAGCTTAATGAACAAGTTATCCAATCAGAGTGGTTAAGTTGGAAAAACTTTTACCAAGTTTTTAGACCAAAAAAAAAACAAAAATTTCAAAAAAGTCTTTTTGGTATTTATTAGGATTGCGCAATAGACGTTGCATAAAAATGTTTTTACTGTGGGATCTTAAAACTAGAGACTTCAAGCTTTTAAATGCTTTTTTTTAAATTTCAGTACAATATTTTTAAGCGAAATACAGCCACTTGAAAAAGGTAAAAAAATTGGGACATTTTTTGTATTCTTTAATTTTTTCCGCTAGTGTATAAAAGGTTGTAAATAAAAATATTTATTGCACGCCTAAAATAAATATTTATTACACGCCTCTGAAAGGAGCCGTCAAATATTATTTATTACTCTTTCGCATTTTCAAATAGACTATAGTACGGTAGAAGTTTTTGACACGAACTTTTAGATCAAGTATTAACTTTTTGTGAAAGCTAGAAAGTCGCAAGTTTTTGTGCTACCTTGTAGGTAACATCTAAGTGTACTAACAAAGTATCCCATACTTTGTACACAAACAAGATGTACTTAGAATCGCTATAAGCAACCGTTTCCGAGATATTTGTGTTTAAATTGTTTAGTACAACGAAAACTACAACTACCACATCATATACAAATGGTTTAATGTCATACTTCTTGGTTGCACTTAACATCTTAAAGGCAAATATCTCGAAAACGGTTACTCAGAGCGATACTTACAGAGTATACATTTTTTGTGTAGAAAGCATAAAAGATTTTACTGGTTTATTTAGATTTAGATGATACATACAGAGTGGCACAAATAAGTTGTAAATTTTTATAGATGTTAGTAGTTTGGGTAGCGCCCTCTAGTTTATACTTTAAATTATTATCAAATCTAAATAGTAAAGTAAAAAAACCCTAAATAAAAAGTTTTATTAAAATATTTAAAACGTACTTATCAGAAATTATCTAAATAAATTAGATTTTTTCTCTTTGACACCCTGTATATCGTGTAAAGATGAAATGGTGTTTTTATTATGGTATTTATTATTATTGGATTTAGAAAAGGCAATTTTTACTTGTAAGTTTTTTAATTAAACGCATGTTTTAATTTTGGCCAAGGTGATGCATCGCCAGACTGGCCGTAGGAAATCCGATGTAAATTTTGATACCTTCAAATATTGGCTCCCCTATTAATTTTACAACAAAATTGTTTTAGACTATTTGCTAGAAATTGGTAAGGTTATATTACACAATAAATTTAGTTATTTTCTAATAATACAATTAAAAGTTATTTAGAAAAAAAATGTAAAATCGTGGCATACCTGATATATCCTAATAAAACCACCAGTAATGTCTTGTCAGTTTTTTAAATCTTAATAAACATTTTTCTTAAATGATGATTTAATTGACCTATTAAAAAATGTCCTAATTTAGTGTAAGCTTATCTTATCAACGTCTTTAGGATAGTTTAATACAATTTTGTTGTAAAATTAAGAAGGGAGCCAATATTTGAAAGTATTAAAATTTACATGGAATTTCCTATAGCCCGTCTTGGCCATGGTCAATTTTTCCCATTTTTTATCTGGCTTGCATAACCTCACTATAAAACATTATCAATTTTCTTAAGATAAGCATACCTATCTTCTGTAATAAGGCTGCAACAAATGTTTTTAAACTAAAATATGTACCACAGAACTGGCGACATTCAGTCACGGTTTTCTTTTTGTAGATGAGCTTTTCACTACTTTTTATATATTTTTACTTACTCTACTCGTTTAAAAGAAGTATGACTTTATATGGTAGAAACAGAATGTTAAGGAAAGTTACGCATTTATTGGTATCATTAAATTATGGAATAGTTAACATCCTGGCGACGCGACGCAACGACTATAAAATTTATTAGAAATTGTATAACCTAAAGGTACGTATTCACCAAAGTAACAATGAGAAACTTTTTTGTTACTAAATATTGTTTTGTGTTTCCAAATTGCGAAACAAATGTCAACAGGTTTTTAACTTTTTATCTTCACTAAAGTAACTGAAACCAGGAACAATTTTAGTTTTGTTTATAGTTTTTATGTTTATAGATTGTCGTGGAAGTCCGCACTTCGCGAAACTTTGAAAGTTGAATGTCTCCACCGTAGCAACAACTAAAATTGTTAATACTTGTTTCGACTTTTCCTTTGATCGTAGGGACTTGAAATGGAAACACAAAACACAAAGAACTATTTTTATTGATGAGAATGACCAACTAATTGGAACATTATGGAACCTTTTTAAAAACATGCATCATAAACAAAATAGTTCCTAATTGTTGCTTTGCTGGTAAGTACCTTAATATTAACCCAAAAGGAGCTACCTAACATAATTAAAAACAGTATAGAAAACAATAAAAATATAGAAAATGCAACAACTATTTGTTGTTTTGTGTAAGAATGGGATACTAAAATCAGAAACCATAAATTGGTCGTTGGTTGTCAGAAGTCAAGTAAAGCAGCGGCAAAGCAAGTATCACCAGGGAATGCCAGTAGAGATGTTGGCGAAACGTTGTAAAGATATTTTTTTATCTAGTTTTTGGCCTTACAAGCTAAATGCCAAAGTGCATATGTATATAGTGTGGACCTAAATAGTCCCCCTGCTAACTTTTGTACTCTTAATTTTTCTTTATAAAATTTTGGTATAACTGATGGGAGGATATAAACTACTTTTTGACGTTAAAATAAAAGTTGCATTAATTAAGATCGCGGGTGGGCGCTATATTGGGAAAAAATTAAATGGAAAGGGGGTCTTGTGGCACATCATTTTAAAGCTCCCAACGAGAACTTTATAACCCTAGAATATAAATTTAATATCTTCACCTACTACAAAATGGCGGTACTTTATAAATTACCTAAATATCTCATTTGGATGGCCATATTTCCGAAACTAATAAAGCTAGATGTACCCAATTTTGTAATTTTTTCAAGTTCTTTTTAAGTTTTATTTGAATGGTAATACAATATACAGGGTACTTTTATAGAAAAACATTCACTTTTCGTCCTACCCTGTATATTATTATCAGTATCACCATTAAAAAAAATTAAAGAGCTTTAAGAAATTACTATATTAAGTACATCTAACTCTAATAATTTTGGAAATATGGCCATCTAAATCAGGTACCTATTCAGACAATTTTTAAAGTACCGCCATTTTGTAGTAGGTGAAGGTATTGACTTTATATTCTAGGGTTTGTAAAGTACTCGCCAGGAGCTTTAAAATGATATGCCCTAGGATCCCCCTTTCCATTTAGTTTTTTCCTAAGACGGTGCCCACCCGCCATCTTAATAAATTACAATAATAAAAATTATGGTATTTTATTTAAAATCTCAAAATTCCCCAACCTAGAAAGAAAGCTGAGATAAAGTGATCCGGCCAGAAGTTTTAAAAATCCTTGGGTCTCGATACTCCGAAGACAGAACACGAAAAGTGATTACAAGAGCTAATTATGTAATTTATTGACATATTCAAAGCTCCGGAACAGAAACAGAAGTTCAGCCAATCCTTAAGAGGCCATATCGTGTACCTTATCAATCTTATCATAGACAAAACATTATGAAACAAGAAATACAAAAATTACTTGACGGTGGTATCATAACAGAGAGTCAGTCTCCATGGAATTTCCCTGCTATACTAATGGAAAAAAAGGCATCCTGAAGAATACGTGCAGCACAGATTGGTTATTGACTTTCGCGCGTTCAATGCCATTAGTAAGACTGGCTACTTTCCTTTGCCCAATATTCAGAAAACTATTGATTAATTATCAGGAGCTAGCATTTTTCAACGATGGATTTAGCATCTGGCTACTTTTAAGTACCACTTCATCCAGATGATCAAGAAAAGACAGCCTTTTCAACTCCAGAAAATCACTACCACTTTTTAAGAATGGCCATGGGTTTGAAAAAAGCCACTGCAACATGGAGCAGAATGATGCACCATATTCTGGAAAAATTGACCTAAATAAAGAATGCCTAGTCTACCTTGATATATAATAGTATTTTCGAGCGACACAGATACCCACTTAAAACGCCTAAGACATGTGTTTGAGAGAATCAGAGAGAGTAATTTAAAAGTTTAAACCGACAAAGTGCCATTTTCTGGAACAAGAGAACTTTGTATAGGGTGAGAAGCTGCAGTCTTTTTAGAAGAGGTCGAAGATTTTTCACAGGTATGTTCTTTAGAATCTAGACTAGTACCAATCGCCGAGACTTTGTTTTCGATCGTCATTGGTACTGACGAGAGAAATTCCATGACGGAACACTCTGACTCTAACTTTATTTCATTTCTTATTTTTCTTGTTCTAAATTTACTTTCAGTAATTCTATTTCAGCTTCTAACTTATCATAACTTCTTCATATGACATTGGTTTCTCGTCACTCTGACGAATCGTTTCATTAAAAGCTTACATGCAATTATTTCCCCAATTTATTTTAACGCTATACTCACTAAGAAAATCTATTCCTAATAGAATATCTGCACGAAAAGTGTCCGTATCTACTACCACAAAGGTATGCTGCACTGTTAGATTTTTTCAAATTTTTAGTGGCATTTTCGCTAAACCAATTATGGGTATTTTATTATCCTGAATATCCACTTAAGTTATACCATCACAATTCCTTATGAACCACTGGGCAATCTCGGGTTTAATTAGGGATACCACAGCTCCAGAATCAATTAAAGCTAGACATGGCTTACCACTGACCCTAACTTTAATCACATTACACGATTTTGGGGTTTCTTTCTCGGAGCATGTGTATATATAAATATATAACACATAAAATATATATATATATATATATATATCCCTGCACTTAACTCTTTATTTAATCCAATCCTGCCTGATTGGCAGCCAACCTTTAGGGTTGAAAAGTGGTTGCGTTGGAGTTTAACTGTTGGGTATTTGTTTTACGAGCATCTTCACACAATTTCTTGCTAGGTGTCCATGCTTTCCACCAGTATAACATTTCTCCCCCAAGCGACTCCTTAAGTGTGGCCTTAACGCCATCCCAATTTGTCCTCCTGGGGTTGCGGAATTTGCTTTCTGTCAGTTGCGAAGTTTTTCGGTCAAACCTTATGTGGTGATGATCCGAGCACGATGGTTCTTGGGAGACATGCCAATTAGTTAATTTATCGCTTATATTATGGCTGCAGATTGTAAGGTCAAGGACCTCACACCTGGTTAATGTAATAAAGGTTGGTTCAGAGCCTATATTGGCTATATCTAACCCTTCACCTATTATGAATTCTGCCTCCTACCACCAGTTTTAATCCTCTTTCTCTGCAATAGGCCACTTTGTCCTCCAATAAATGTGGGGGACAGGTCCTCTCTTCACCAGGGAAGTAGGCGCAGCAGATCACCCAGGCCTCAGTGCTCCGCTTGACATGGATAAGGCTGCATACAGGGGGTGTCGCCTGGTGCCTTCAGGGGAACGTTAGAGACCGCATGTGTCCCTGCGGCCATACAAACCCTTGGCACGTTAACCATGGTCCATCGGGCCCCACCTTGGCTTGGGGTTGTGTGAACTGTGTGTTATGTGTATGTGCTGGCTCACCCTCTTATCGAGGGTAAGCAGGTGTGTCGTGTGAGTAAGTGTAGGTGTGCTCCCTCCTTCTTGACTGGGCTTGGGACGAGCTAAAGTCTGTAACAATCACCCACCGCTCTGCCCTGTGGTGGCTTAGCCTTAGGCGATCCCCGCACGGGCCTTGGGCGGAGTTATAAATAAATTTAAATAAACTGTTTTGCTTTATGTCGTAGTTTAAGTCTAGCAATAGAAGTTAATTGTTTTTGCTCCAATCGGCTAGTAACCCTGTCTCTTCGACAACAGCCAAAAATGCGTCTATACTGCTGGTTCCATCATATGTTGAAATAGAATCGATTCCGATTACTACGGCGGAAGAAGCGGTCAATGTGGTTGTGATTTATTTATTTTTTAAAGCTTAAAGCTTTGTGGAATTGTTAAAGGGAGCTTATGTTTATTGGTACTAATCGTTGTTTAGAAAATGAAATCCAAATTTGTGATTTTTTAGACAATAACACACACTGATTTCACAATAACACTTTTTAATAAAAAAATTATATAGAGCCACTCAACAGATTTATAAAATTTCTAATTTATTTCACTACAATTAACTTAACAATATCACCGCAGGATTCACTAACTTTTTGGTTTTTTAAACGTTAACAGAAAATAATATATTTATTAATTTTAAAGACCGATGACCCGTCAAACATAAATTTCCCGTTTGCGTACTTTACTTTTCCGGACTGCACGTCTGGGTTTACTTGAATCCAGTTTCTTTGTTTTGAACCTTTTCCAATGAATGATTACGACTAACTTTTCATGCGGTTTCGAGGTCTTTTTATATCATCCTAGTTCTTTGTTTCGTCCAAAAAACACGTGAAAGGTTACTTTAGTACCTAGCTAAAATTTGAGCTTGTTTTCTTGGAAATTTTCATGTAGTACCGCGATTGTTTGGTAAACAAAAAAAATCAATTCAAATATTAAAATGGGTAGACTATTATGGGGAACCCTGTTTACTGCTTTTCAAGTTTTTAGTTCTGTTGTTAGTTCTTAATCTATTAAGATTATTTAATGCTTCACTATTACATGGTTTATTTCTTGAGAATTTTTGTAAACTAACTTTTTATACACAATCCTTCCAAAGAGTTGACTCGACTCAGAGCTACGTAAGATTTTCCTTCATCAAACAAATTTGAGCATATAAAACTTTTTTATTTTTACAGAATAAGCTCTATTCTAGTTTACGATTTAGCTAAGAAAAAGCCACGCGGTCATCAGTTCTGTCTCACTTTCAAATTATTCTCCTTTTTGTTTCTCGCAAACTATTTAAACAATGCGATTAAAAATAAATAGTTTATTGCCATCTTTACTGCTATAATGCCTCTGGATTTTTCTTAGCTTAATTCTACTTTACTCAAGGCCTTTCACTATAGATACCCTATTGAGGTAGTAATGGAAAATATGTAATCCGCCATTTTGTACCTGTGGCCATTTTGTTTTATATAAAATGCTCTATTCTACCAATCAAGCCCTTTCATTTAATAGCCATACCGAGGTAGTTGTGGCAAAATATGTAATCCGCCATTTTGTAGCGCCGGCCATCTTGGATTTTAATTTTTTCATAGTGAGCTCTATTCTACCAATCAAGCCCGTTTATTTGATATCAATGTTGAGGTTGTTGTGAAGTAATATGTTATCCGCCATTTTGTGGCGGCGGCCATCTTGGATTTTTTTATATCAAGCTCTATTTTATAGAAGTTAGCATCCATATAAGCATACGAAATGAGAAGTTCGCAGGTTTTGGACGTGGAAAAAAACTACTTTTCTTCAAAAATGTTGCCGACGTTTCGACCTTTATTGTGGTCTTTATCAAGGCTGTAAAAGAGCAACGCGTTACAAAACTGCAGATAACAATCTTATACAAGTACAGTAGAATTTGATATAATAGAAAAGTTAGTAAATAAATAAAAAAATAAAATAAACAAACAATTTTTACAGAGTGATATGCAGGTGAAACCCATAAATAACCTCCTCTTTTTTTTTTTTTTATAACCTTTTAATATTAGGTAACAAACCCAACATACATTTAAAAGCACACTAGAACGATGTCAAAATAAAACATTCAACATACCTATTTTTGTATCAAAAAGTAGTTTGTGTCATTCTCTCTAAATCTATGTTGTATAGTCCATAGATATTAAAATATATGGGGAGCATCACAACACAACAAACTTAAATAATACGCACACAATGATTAAAATGTAGAAACACCAACTATGATGAATTTTTACGAACAATAAGCAAAATTATAAACATATAAATATATCGTTCTCGATGAAAATCACAGCGGGCACTAAACTAAATATTAAAATTAAAAGCAATTTTATCTGAACTTTATTTGTTTATATTATAGATGTAGGTATGTGCGTGGAATGCATCGATGGTACTATATCAGTTTAAATGATAACAAATGTACTGTTTTTTATTAATTAATTCTTTCAATTTTTATTTTCATTAAAACAAGCAAAGGCTAATAAGAAATATAATTAGGATTTTTTCCCATTAATAATCCAAATATAGAATTTCCAGTTTATAACTACTTGGATATTTCGTGCTTATAAATATATAACAGATGGTTGTATTGAGCGCTAAGGTTTTGAGTATCCGATCTACAATTAACGGTGTTGTTAATGTTAATATGAATCATTTCAGAAATGGACCTTTTATACAAATTGTTTTCTATGTCTAAAATTTTGAATTTATTAAAATTAAAATTATGACCTGTTAAAAAGTGATGTTGGGCAAGAGCAGTTTGTTCTTTCTTGTTTATACTTGTTATTTTACAATCATTTTTATGTTGATTTAATCTCGATTTTACATATTGTTTTGTTTGGCCAATGTAGCATTTATCACAATTAAAGCACGGGACTTTATAGATTAAATTAGACAGTGATTCTTTAGGAACGGGATCTTTTAATTTTGTAAAAATCGACCCGACCACTTTAGTATTATAAAATGCTAATTTACAATTAGAGGATTTTTTTGAGACGTTCTTTTGAATCGTTTCCGAAAGGCCCTTTATGTATGGAAATTTAGAATATTTTATTTGTTCCCTCTGTGGAGGCGTATTATGATTTTTGGTCGGTCTAAATGAATTAAAAATTCTATTAATGAAAGAAACGGGATAATTATTTTGTCTAAGGACATTCTTAATTATGGCATAATTTTCGTTGTGAAATTCCTGACTACTAAGGTGGTATGCTCTATAAATTAAACCCTTTACCGTAGCTGTTTTGTGGACTGTTGCGTGGTCCGATAAGTAATTAATAACCCTTCCAGAGGCAGTCGGTTTTATATACCAGTTAGTTGAAATAGAACCATTAGGATTATGTATTAATAATGTATCCAGAAAAGGTATTTTGTATTCATTTTCTAACTCCATAGTAAACTGTATGTTAGAATTATAATTATTAAAATAGTATAGAAGCTGACCAACTTGGTCTTTAGGGCAAGATAAAATAGTGTCATCCACGTACAGTTTAATGAAGTGTAAATCAGTGACTAGGGGCACGTTGATGTGCCGCGATTATTTTATTGGGCACGTGTATGCGTCACTATTGATAGCGCCCTTAATTATTTACTAAAATAGGTGCACGTTGACGTATGCGATTTTATCAACTAAACGTGCCATTAGATCTTATGATAGGTGCCTGTTGATTAGCAGCTATCAGCAAGCGATGTTTTATTATTCATAACACCAGAAGCAAAGCTATTATATTATAAATAAATAAATATAAATCTTATTTTGAACATAGTATGATAAAATTAATTTTATAGTTGTAGGTTTACCTACCTAACAAAAATAATTTGCTCAGTGTCTCATCTCACTTCTGACGTTAATATACAAATTTGATTATTTTAATTAAAACAAACAAAACTAGATATACTACTAATTTTTTATAATTGATTAAATATAAGATTTTTTTTCTACACATTTAAATTTATAGTAAAATCTTCAAAAATGATCTCAAAAAATATGAACAATACAGGGTGTCCGGAAATTATGCGTCAGGATTTTGGTGGGCAATTCTGCACGAAAAATTAATGAAACAAACTCTATACAATTTTTGTGTTAATGTTATTAATTTTATATCCAAATTTATAAAATGATTGAAACAAAAAGTTCTAAGGCATTTTTCTAAAGTGAAGGACAGTTTAGGCCATATCAAATTAATAGGGCAAATAAAAAGAGTCACTAGTGATAGTGAGTATATATGCAAAATTTGACGAAATACAGTATACTAACACTAGAAAAAAAGTTATTAGAAATAATAACAAAAAAATATTTCTTCAACATCCTGTATATCCGTTAATTTTTAGTTTTCGAAAAAATTTATAGAAGTTTGTTGCATTAATTTTTCGTGCAGAATCGCCCACAGAAATCCTGACGCGTAATTTCGGGACACCCTGTATGAATCATAAAACATTAAAACTGGAAAACAGAATAAAACAAAGATTTATTGCTTCAAAAATTAAAGTATTTTGTCTAAAACATGGTTTTCTCATAGATTTCGATCCATCGGTATCTTCTCGGGTTGCAGTTAGAAGGTAAGTGTAATTAAATGTAAATTCAGTTGTCTCGTTTTATGCTAATCATCAGAATTATGTAGCAAAACAGACAAAAGACAATACTGAACTTGATATTTCATGACAAGCAGTTTTTAAATGGAACACATCATATCCCATTTTTGTTTTCTACGGATAATTTTAGATATTTTTCAAGTAAAATATCCTATACCCCTCATCAGCTGTTTTCAAAATATTAACAATTAAAAATTGATTAGTTTGGTACTTTTGACAAGCTTTTTAAAACCTAGAGCCTGAGAAATGAGGACAAATGTTGCACTATCTATCTTATTATATTTCCCAGACCGTGCCCGCAGACCTAGCAGATGGTACTTGCAATGGTTGGTACTCAAAATAATAGTACCAATTTCAGGACCACCGCTAGTACCATTAGTAAGTACCGTCTAATAGCTTTTGAACAGGACAGTGCAAACCATTTCCCTGATCTGATCCAGATTTTATAGACTACAGTAAAAAGCACAGGGACGTGTAATTTGATTGGTTTGAACCCTTCACATGGTTATGCAAAACTGTCATTCAGTGTCATTGGGGGTCATGGTAAGTTCTGGTTAGTTAAATCTATATTTTTTTTTAAATTTGCTTTATTAAGGTATTAAAACAAAAATGATTTACCTAACCAGAACTAACCATGACACCTCATCCCCCAAAGGTGACAGTTTTGCATGACCGTCTGTAGCCTTTCAAACCAATCCAATTCACATCCCTGTGCTTTTACTGTAGTTTAGATTTTATAGCCTGCCAAAGTACCAAACTTGTCAATTTAAAATTGTCACCATTTCGAAGTTGAAGAAATATGCTTGAAGTGACTACCTAACCACAAATAACAAAAGCATCAAAAATATCGCGTGCCTGGAACACGTTGTATGAGTGACGTCATACACGTGCCCGGTAGAAGTATAATCGCGGCACATCAACGTGCCCCTCACCTCTTAAAATAACAGACTATTTTTGGCCTCCTTATGGTTATCGTTATTAAACATAACGATTACGGCAGCAGTTTTAGACAGAGATTTTGCAACCTCTTTTAAGAATTTATCTTGCGTCTGCGCTTTCGACCATAACCTTATTTTTGCCTGTGGTTCGCCGATTTAAAGTTTGCGAAAAATCAGTATTTACTTTTATTCTCCATAAGTTATATATTGATTTTTAATATATACAAACAGTTCCCTGATTTTGTTTATAAAGTAGATGTAAACAATACAGTATAAGCAAAGCAAAGTGTGCCAGTTGTAACATGCAAATTAATTACTGATTTAAAACATCCTTAAAGATGCAAGTCCGTTTTAATTTCTTTACACTATTTTATTTTTCTTACTGCTATGAATTTTCGCTAATTATTCGTTATGTATCAATAATATTTTAATTAATACGGTATTAAAATTTCAACCTTCTTAAATAATCGATATTAAAGTTTTACAATTTGGCAACCACGCAGTTTACCAATAACGATAAAGATAACGATAAGCTCTTCGGTATTCATCCGTAATTAAGGAGTCCGGTATGGTTAATAACGATAACGGATCATGTTTGCAGTTACTGCGCAGTCTCAGATAAAGTTAACACAACGGAATTGCAAAATAAGGGGTGCAGAATTGGGGTTATAAAGTACCCGTCAGGGGACTTACAAATAATGTGCTCAAAACCCCCTTTCCATTTAGTGTTTTTCCTCAAAGGGAGCCTGTTCGACATTTATATCTGCCATTTCTTGCCTAATATTTGGTTTATGTTATCTTACTAATCCTTAAATTTTTATGAAAAATACGAAATAATTCAATAGTTAGGAGGGGGTCCTGACTTTAGACAAGCACTGTATTGTACTGTCATGAAGATTAAGAGTGTGTACCAAATATCAGATCGATCTGTCGTCAGAAAAGGGATAAAATTCCAATTACTAACATTTGACCCAAACAAACAAATAAACTTTAAAAAAATAGGTCAAGGCTATGACCAATTAAAAAAAAGGAAGTTCTTAATATTTTTGAGTGACCCTGACTGTATAATGTCCATTCTCATTTTTTTATTGTGATAGTACATTTTGTTTCTTCGATTTTATAAATAAAGGTAAGGTCGCCTCCCATTCGGATCTTGTACTGAAAAAGTCGTTTTAAAATTTTTGCAGTGATATATCAATAGTTCGCACGGAATTCTCATTTCGTGGTAAAAACCTTCACAAATTAAGACAAAACATTTTATTTAATAAAAAATTGCAATTAATTTAGTTATTGCCAGTAGTTTAATCAATGGCTTTGACCGCGTTGAAACACCGATTTCCCTCTAATCAGCGAAGTTAAACAACGTTGGACCAGGTAGGTAGTCTGACGTCTGTGGTTGGAAATCTAGGTTAAACCACAGGTCACGTCTGCATAAGAATGTCCAGAAGGTAATGGGGGATAGTCCAGAGGCATTGTGTAATACCAAAGAATATGATAGCTAACGCAATAGAATCACTGGCACGTGTAAAGAAATCGGCGAAAAAATCGCGCCTCTCTTATGAGAGTGTGCCCATGTTTGACATTTTATATTTTCTTTGGATCAAGGTAAAAAAATACAGCGTTTATGTTTCATATTTTTTTTATATAAAAATATAAAATCCACTCAATTACACACACCCAGACTACATATTTTTTCTTTTAAAAATTAGCTGTTACCTAACTAAATAACGTTTTTATCTAGTCTATTTGGTAATTGTACTAAAATAAGTGATTTCGAAATTTTTAGAAAATATTAACACTCTGTATCTTAAGAACAAAAAATTTTGCTGACTCACTTTTACGTAAACTTTTTTCTTATTCGATTAATATTGAAATTGATTGAAACCTATATTCCACACATAAAGCTAAACTTTTAAAAGTGTAGGCTCACAAGAAGTTTCTACAGAATCCTAGTCCAGAAAACCGACAGGCTAGCATTAAAGTAAGAAACTACTACGATCAAACAATTTCAGAAGCCAAAGACTCCTTCGATAATCGCACAAACAAGTTATTTCTTGCTCAAATGGCAGTACCTAAATCTTTCTAGTCCTTATCAAAAACATAAGAAGACATTTTTGTACCAGTTCTTTTCACCACTAACTTTGGAAGATAAAATTATTTCTACCACTAAAGGAAAGGCGAAACCATTAGCTAAACAATTCGCTGCCAACCCTTGACCGGTAAATAATCCAATTCCTGTTATTGCTCTGGTTCCTCATAAAATGTTCGATATTATTTTTAAGGTGAAAACATTGTGCGCATCCATTCTTCTCAAAAACCAAGAAATCATTTAGGTGGAATCGCATACCAGTAAAGGTTTTAAAAAATGTGCTTAAGAACTTGCATCTTAAATCAGATTTTTCAAATTTCAAACCACACAGGTATTTTTTCGGGGAGTTGAAAAGCTGCACGTATTGAACCTATTCACAAGAGAATAATCTCTTCCATCTAACTATGGACAAATTTTACTTCTCTTAGTTCTTTGTACAGTAAAGGAGAAATTTGTTTATTTACAAATCATTAAATATTTAGAAAAACACAAAATTTTGCATGACAGGCAGTATGGATTTCGCCACAAAAGATTTACAGTAGATCTTCTTTTCTTTGTATCACACTGCTAAAATAAGTCTCTTGCGTTTCTTGGAGTCCCAGCTCGTTGCTATTGAAATATCCAAAACTTTTGACCAGCTCTGGCATGCCGCGCTGCTTAATAAACTTCGATGGTCTTTCAACTAAACTCTGTACTTTGGCTTTCTAGTTATTTTTCTGATCGACGTATAACAGTTATTGTGGATGTCCACTTCTTCAAGCTTTTAACCAAGTAAATGCTCGAGTGCCTCAAGGCTCAGTACTGGCACTTACATTGTTTCTTCTTCACGTCAACGACCTTCTCTCGTCCACAACTAATTCCATTCATAGTTTTGCCGACGATAGTACCCTTCACTCCAGTTTTCAGGTTCCTAAACCAATCTCTAAACCTGATTTGGAAAGCAAACGAAAAGCGATGCAGACAGATATCTCTTTCACAGGACTTTAATTTAATATTGGATTGGGGCGCCAAAAATCTTGTCAATTTCATCAAGTACTCATCCTTTACTTATGACCGGCCACGTTTTGCAAATCAAAGACACCTCCAATCTTATGGGCGTCACATTTGAGAACAACCTTAACTGGCATAAACACATTGTATCTATAGCCACGGCAGCTTCAAAAAAGCTTGGATTTCTCTTTCAAGTCAAAAAGCATTTTTCCCTTCTAATTTATCAAATTTATACATTGTATTTGTCCCAAAGCCGACCTCCCTTTGAATATTGTTCGCATATCTAGCGTCCCCCCACAACCCTTAGCATTCTTGATTCCATTTAAAGATGAGCTGTTCGCCTCATTAATGATCCTTCACTTACAAAAAGGCTTCCCTCTCTTGCCCATCGTTGGGCTGAGGGGATTTATCGCATTTTTATAGTTACTTTTAGGGCTTCTGCTCTAAAGAATTGTCCAATATAATTTCTTCACTCACGGTTCCCAACAAAGAAACTCGTGGATGGTATTTATTTGTGTACACGCCAAAAATTAAATTAAAAGTACTAAAAATCCAAAAAAATTAAAACAAGTAAAAAGATAATTAAAAATCGGCGTTTCGGTGGAACATCTGCCATCGTTGTCAAGATAAATTGAATAAAAATAATAAAAATAAAAATTAACTATTATTAAGGTTTTAAAATTTAAAATTTCTATCTTTTTTAGGATATTCTGAAATCTCTTTGGCATTAAATGTCAAATATGTTTGTTTGTTTATAGTGACATAGATAACGGGTTGCTGGTGTATTTATTGTTTATATTACAAAAAGGTGAATAGTTAGTTAATTTTTAGTCTTCCTGCAGATACTTCAGTATCAAGCAAAGCCAACCAAATGTTATTTAATTAACTAAAATTGATGCTACACAGTTATCTTTATTTAATAATATATACGCACTTTCTTAGATTTTGCGTTTTTTAGAACAAGTTTCCTTTGCTAAAATGCTCAAAGCATCCCATTTATTCTATGATTGTTATCAAATGCGTGTTGGCAGATTTTTGATTTATGAAATTCTGTGTTTTTAATGTATGATCTGTGTTCTTTTATGCGTGTGGCTAATGGTCAACAAGTTTCACCTATATAAAACTTATTGCATTCGCAAGGTATTTTATAAATGACATTTTTGTATTTTCATTAGAGTTCTATGGTTTTGTTTTTGTTAATTAAGATCTGATAGTGTTTTGTGTTTTAAAGATTGTGCCAATATTAAATTTATGTCCTATTCGTTAAATTTTATTTGATAGTCCAGGAATGTATGGTAAAAATAAATTTGTAATAGGTCTATTTTAATTTTGTCTTATAACTGGAGTTTCAAATTCAAGGAAAAAATTATTTATAAAATCAAGAGGATAATTATTTTAAATTAAAATATTTTTCAAAATTTATATTTTTATTAGAACAAATGACTTCAATTCTATCAAATAGACTTTTTACAACTAACTTTTTAACCATTATTAGGTGATTTGAGTTAAAATTTAAGTATCTATTTTTATGTGTAGGCTTTCTGTAGATTTTTATTTCAAAATTGTTTAAATCTTTTTTTACTAAAATGTCAAGAAATGGTAGTTGTGAGTTGTTTTCTTTTTCTAAAGTAAACTTGTTAATAGCTCAAGAATAGTTTTTATGCTTAATTTGGTTCTTTCGCCAAGATGGACATCATTTTCTAATTTATTTCTAACAATATTTAATGTTTTATCCACTGGGACATTTGTGAATAAACTAACAACATCAAAACTTACCAGTGTATTATTTGGATCAATATCTATGTTAGATAAAGTATCAAAGATTTTTTTTAATTTTTAATGTATGTATCAGTGTTGTTTACCAAAGGATCTAAAATGTTAAGTAGAAATTTTGCTAATGGATGTGTAGGTGAGTTAATACAACTTACTATAGGACGTAAAGGTATATTGGATTTATGTATTTTTGGTACTTCGTAAAATTGTGGTGTTTTACTGTTGTGAGGTGTCAGTTTAAATCTTTCATTATCTGTAAAATAGCTTTTATGTTTCTTTACCATATTATAAATTTGTCGTTCAATACATTCAGTAGGGTCATTGTTTATTTTTGTGTAATTACCATCATTTAAATGAGACATTATTTTATCATCATATGCATTACAATCTATTATAACTGTTGCATTTCCTTTATCTGCAGGAAGAATTTTATGGAATTGTCTCTTTTTATTGTCAGGCTTTTTGTTCAATTTGTGTTAGATTTTGTTTAATTTTAAATGGTTTTTCTAACGCGATTTTTGTTCTAATTCTAAATTCATCTTGATGTTCCATTGGTAAGTTTTGACGTGTTTCTTCAATACAAGAAATAATGTCAACTTGGGAACTGTTTTGGGTGTAATTGCAAAATTTAAACCTTTAGAAAGAACCAGTTTTTCAGCATTTGTTAGTTCTTTTTCAGGTAAGTTAACTACAGTTTTATTAATGATTTCATTATTATTTATGCTAGATACTTCAGAGTTAAATTTTTTTTGAATTAAAATATTAAATTTATAAAAATAAATACCATCCATTAAATTAATCCGCCGAACTTCAGAACATATCTTCAAAGAAACTCGTGGTGCCGCACGTATGCATCCCTATACGGTACAACTGGACAGGCCCCAAACTTTCCGCTTTGTTCGTTCTTTTATTCCTAGAGTCTCTAGAATTTGGAACCTGCTGCCCGCGGAGGTCTTTCCTTTCCTTACAAATCTTCCAGTATTTAAGTCCCGTGTCAACAAACTCCCTCTTACCTTAATTAAGACACCCACGGTACGTTAGTATTTAGGCTTTTAGCCTCTGTGGACTGTCCAAAGATAAAACAAGATTTTACTACTATAGCAGTTTGACTCCACAGTTTACGAACACTTTGTATATAAAATTTGTTTTCTTGTATAATAAATATTTCAATTCTGAAACCAAATTTATTTTTGACACTGGATGCTATTAGTTATCTATTTATACAGAAATTAATCAGATTCTTGTAGTATTTAGCGTTCAGAATGTGACTGTCTGCAAACTTGGCATTCTCATTCATAAAGAATGAATATTTTCTGAAATTTTTTACAACAGCGAATATAATTGTGTTTTTAAGGAATCAAACTGGACAAGACTTTTAGCGCCTCAATCAAATATAAATTTAGGGTTTTATAAGAGAGATATCTGCATTAATGTGCGCTTGTGTTTTCAATCTAATGATTGGATTGAGAAAGTAAAAAAGATACTATCGTCAGCAAAACTATGCCAGTACTGTACTTTGGGGTATCCCGGAATTAACTTGATAAATAGCTTCTAACCAAAATAACTGCTAAATGAAGCGTTAATTAAAAAAAACATGGACAACTTTGTAAAAAAGTTTAAATAGAATACCGTAGAAATACGGAGAATTGTCAGACGTAAAAATTGTTGGATATAACAACCGATGATCTAGGATTTCCCAAGGAACTGTAGAGACCTATTCCAGTTGTGGGAGACAAGGAAAAGGGGTCCATTAGGTTGCTTGCTCTCCACTTAATTTTTTTATATATTTAATTTACTATACTTTTAAAAGTATAGTAAATTAATTACACACTTTTGTACAATTTTGCACATGCAATTACAATTTTTGCACACCAATCTACGAGAAGTTATCACGCCCCACTTAATTGTATTCAATTTTTTGGTAGATTTTAAAAGTTCAATCTTTGCACAATTGTGAACACCTAATGCCAATTTTTGCAACTTGCCAAAAAATAGTAATCGCACTTAGAAAAATTTGTGACAGCCCCCATTCAACTTCTTTAAATTTTGTTTTTGCGATGGCATGATTTTTGCACAATCTTGCACGGTTGCTAAAAAGAGTAATCGCATTTACAAAAATCTGTGACAACCTTACCCCCTACTTATTTTTTTATATTTTTTTTGTGGCAAGTAAAAGCATTTGCCAGAAACGACTTTCTTAAAAATTAAAATTGTTGGTCCATTTGTGCTATTGTAAATATATCCATCCGTGGTATGTAAATAAAAGTTTTATGTTTAATGTAAATAAAACTGTTGGGCAACTTTACAAAATCCTGTCAATCTGTGGTAATTGTCTAGAACTTTAGGATTTTAACCAATTTTTGTATACGGGGTTTTTTTTGGGGTCCTGATCATGAATCTGACAAAAGAAAAATGAAAACATTTCGTTTTCAAAGTATCCATCATCAAAGTTTAAAATTAATCTTAATTTGTTTTTTTTTTTAATTAATCGTATGCTTTTTTTATAATAATTTAAAAGCTTTTCTTTAAATTAAGTCGCTTGTGTAAAACTTATAGGAATACATAAACATGTATATTATTGTGTATGTATGGTGTCAGGGATTAGGTGTAAAATATGTGCAATTTAATAAAAAAAAGGTGTAAAATAAATAACAAACAGGTATTTAAAAGGTGTTTATAAAATATTGTGCGCCAATTTAATGTTATTTCAAGAACTTTGTGCAAAAAGAAGGCGGAATATACCTAATGAAAATAACGTTAACTTGATTTTCAAGTTATATGATTGATATCTCGAAAACGAGACGTTTCCGATAAAAATCATGATCAACGCCCCAAAAAAGCCCATATACCAAGATTGGAGTTGCCTCAACTTTCTAGACAATTATCCAATCCGTTTTTTACTTATTTATTGTTTGAAACTAAAGTTCAAAAATATTGATTAGCAGGGGACCACGACACTCGATTCGATTAAATCGAGCAAGTCGTTGGGCACCTGACAATAAATGCGTCGTTTTCCCTCCGAAGTAAACATCTTTTTCGTAATAATTCTGTATTTTCTAAACGTCATACTCTTTCCCGAAAACCCTCAGCAAAAATTGGTAACATATTTAAAGAAAAATGCCCAGAAAAGCTATTTCTTTTTGGCCTAAAATACTGACAATGACATAACTCATGAATTTGATTTCGATTGAAAATTGTAAATAGAATCGAAAGTCGTGATCCCACCGCTGGTCTTTATTGTTGGTATGGATGGTGGAGGGGAGGAACCATCTTTTATGGCTGACAAGTTTAAAAAGTGGCCATCGGAATGTAGCAAATTGGGATGGCGCCACAGTAGCCAGTGGAGGGATTTTGGTATTTCTTTTTTTTTATTTTGTATGTATCTGCCTTTTTTATTTTGTATCTTACTCTAATAATTCATGCTCAGTGGTTATTAAATCTCCTCTGGCTACTGTGGCGCCACCTTAAGTTGCTCCTTTCGACGGATACTTTTTAAAACGTTCAGATGGTTATCCTCCCCTCCACCATCCATAATTGTTGGTAAAATATAGAGTAAAAGTGTTTCTTAATACATTCCATATTTCCATTACTGCTTTATTTGGCGGGTAATAATAATTAGGTACAATTAAAACGTCAGATGCAAATCTACTAGAGATGTCAAGTGATGACGCCACAAATAACATTGAAAAACAGATATGTGGTTTAAACCTAAGATTAAAGTTAACAGTACATATTGTACAAGCGGCTTGACAGGTTAGTATATAGATAAATTTTAAGTAAAAAAACATATTGAATCTACTGTTTTTATTTTAAAAATAACAAAAAAAATATATCAAAAACTTACTGAAAGTAACAGATCATTTTACAGTCATTATTACTAATATCTAAAAAATATTTAAAGGTAAAAAGAAGCAAAAGAAGAAATTTTTATATTTAAATTAAATATTCATAAAAAAAATCTCTACTATAAACAAAAAAATGGCTAGCACCATTTGTATGTAAATTCTACATACATAGTTTTAAAAAATTAAATAATTTTAGACTAGTGTAGTACAAAATATTGTAGTAGGTATTTAAGTTTTTAACTAGGAAAACAATGAAATTATTATTTTAAAAAATAAGATAATTATTTATCTAAATGACAAGTGACGCATCTTAAAATATGGAATTAACGCATTTTGCCCAAGACTAATTTTTTAATATCGACGACCGCCAGAGCCCCTAAATTTTCCTCCTCGCCCTCCATTCATAGGTAGGCCATCCCGTTCTCTTCTCTCCTTCATAGCTTCAAATCGTTCAGCCATCGTAGTAAGCTCCTCTGGAACAAACTAAATAAAAAAGTGGATAATTCTCATAATTCTTATTTATACTCAAAAGTATTACCCACCTAAAGACTTCACTTAATTGTAAAGTGAAAGTGCTAATTGATCTAAGAGCCCAAATTAGAAATCCCCAGAAATCAAAGAAATAATGCTAGTCATATGGGTAGCCTCAACTTTGGATTTCGTTTAAAATCGCTTAGGGTGAAATTGGCACTGTAATTTCAAAGTGGAATATTGGAGCTTCCACACAGAATATATTGTTGGACAAAACATAAAAAATTGTATTTTGACACTTACATTAATTAGCATTTTCACTCTTTAGTGTTTAAATAAATAATTGACAAAGGCTAAATTATATAGTGTATAGTGTATCTCAAAGTATATTGCTTTGGCTTTTGACGGCAGTACTCCAATATACCTGCCGACAGCAATAAAACTGCGGATCAGTAGGTATTTAAGGGCAGAACATTAGGGACGGACTCAAATAATATAAAGATTTATAATTTATTGTTTATTTAAGTAGGTATAATCTTAAAATTACAATAAGAAATAAAATATATGCAAAGTTTTAATAATTATAAATAAATTTATAACTATATTATCTATACGTAATTACATTTTTATCTAAATATCTAAATCTAATTCGGTTTTACTATCAGAGTCATCGTTGAGATTAATTACAATACGATTTATGTTGTTTTGTACAGAAATGTAAGAGTCCTCAATTTTTATAATGTGCTGTACTGAATTTTTCCAGCTCTCAACTGGTATATTAGTAATTACATTTTTTATCAAATTTATAACACTAGGACTTAAAGTAGGTGTAACATTCTCTGCTCTAATCTTTGATTTTACTTGGTTCCACAAATGTTCTATGGGGTTAAACATACAGTGATACGGAGGAAGACGTAAGACAGTATGTCCAGCCTGTTCAGCCAAATTGTCACATACATATTGTTTTTTAATTGCATATGAATTTAGGACCTTCAAAAGTAGCGCTTTTTTGTAACTGAATTCAAAATAAATATCATTTTCTAACAAATATTCCTGGATTTTACTTTTTGAACTTGATGAAAAGATAATTTTGAAACCAGTTTTCAAAAAGTTCTGCGCTTGTATCCTCGTGATAATTCAAGCTAGAATCCTTAATACTCTTTGCAGACAACAGCAAGAAGTTTGGGACAAATCCGTCTTCTGAATCAGCGTGTATTATGGTAATGCGATTTCCTTTATTTGAAGGTGCTTTCGTCTGACAGTTTTGACTGGAATCCACCCATCCTTTGGACACTGTGTCGTGTGTATCGAACCATGTTTCATCAAGGTAAATTATGGATCTGTTTTCTAACCTATATCTTTTAATTTCTTGAAGGTAATTAAATCTCCAAGTGCGTAATCTGTGCGATTCCATTACTACTTGTCTTTTTTCTATTTTGAGGTATTTAAATCCCATTTTACAAACAACTCTATGGAGGGTAGCACGGCTAATATTTATATTAGTGTCGTCTTCTTCTAGCTTCGTTTTCAGTTTATCCAAGGTAGGAACAACTCCGCTTTCATAAAGACAATATATTTTTCTTTTTATTAGGTCTTGATTACTATTGTCTATACGGTGAGATCGAAAATCACTACGCTTTTTCCTTTTATTCAATTCTTCACTAATAATAATATCCCTTATCGACGATATTGGAGATTTTGTAAGTAGACAGGTTTCTTTTAAAGCTTCTTGTTTAATAAGTCCCCTTCTAATTAAAGTTTCATACATATTTTTACAACCAGTTTTGCATCTAATGACAAATGATTTCGACGCGACATACTTATATGTATTCTCGTAAAATAACTTTTTCGAAACGCACAGTAAAAACGATTATTCAACACTACAACTAAAATATTGGCAGAAATATTTAAATAAATGGTAAAGAGATATTTATACCTGGCCCACCCCTGTCATTATGAACTCATAGGTTTGCCCAATAACACAGTGGCGCCTTTGCCATTAGGCTGAGTAGGCTGAAGCCTAGGGCGGCGGATTTTGGGGGGCGGCAAATAAATGGAAGTGAGAACTTTTTTTTTTTTTTTTGCTCTTCAAAATTATTTCATGATGAATAATTTTGTTGGATTTGGAATTCTTTGTACCCACAATTGAAAGAAATGGAAGTGAGGACCTTTTTTTTTTGCTCTTCTAAACTTTTTCAGACGGAAAAAGATGAGGAAATGGGCGGCCGAAAATAAGATAGCCTACGGGCAGCAAGGCTGGGGGGCGGCGAAAATAAAATAGCCTACGGGCGGCAAGGCTCTAAGTGCGCCTCTGCAATAACAATAGGTCAAAAATCATTAAAGGTTTATTGGGGTATTGCCCGTCAAAAGCCAAAGCGATATACTTTGAGATACACTATACAGTAATTGGCCAAAAAATCGACTTTTCTTTTTTTTAAATAATATGGAAAATATTGTTTATGGTGACAAAAGGAAAATAAAGGTGAAGATTTGAGCCCTTAATATTAATATTTAGAGGTCTCTCCCCTTTAATTTATTTTTTTTTATTTGTACTTTCATTTTTGCGTCAAAGCTCCCTAACTATGGAGGTAAAAAATTTTTTGCTTATATATCTTTAGAGAATTAAATTGCCTACAAAAACGTCTTTTTAAAAGTTTTTAGATTAACCTTTTTATTTTGGAATTTTATAACTAACGAAAATATAAATATATAGAAAAAGACAACATAGATTCTTAAAAGGAATTTCATGCTCTACAAGAAAAGTCTTTTAATGTTCTTAAATAAAATTGTTCTTTTAAAAGTTATTCACAATTTATGTTTAAAGCTTGATCACTCGAAAACGGTTCGTCTGGCAAAAATTTTCAAAAAACGCTTTCTGTAGGCAATTTAATTCTCTATAGATATATGTGCATTTTTATTTTTTTACCTCGATAGTTAGGGAGCTTTGACGCAAAAGTGAAAGTACAAATAAAAATCTAAATTAAAGGAGAGGGACCTTCAAATATTAATATTCAGGGCTGAAATCTTCACGATATTTTTTTCTCCTAAACATTAGTTTCGATAAATTAAAAAAATAAAGAAAAGTAGATTTTTTTTGCCCAGTCTAGTGGACAGGGTGGGCGCTTTTAATAGGAAACTCATGTTTCCGTATGTTTTACACAAAACTGACGCCTTTTTATGAGGCTTAAATTTAAACCCAAACTTACTGGTGAAAACCACAATTCGCTATCTTGCGTCATTTACTCACTATAGCGTGTTTCTTAATTTCTTTTGTTTTCTCCAATCCATAATAACTTTTTATTTTTAGAGATTGTTTAATTTTGTAAAAACATTTCCACAAGAATTTTTATGCAGATTTCAGATACGTTTTATTATTTCTTTCTCAGGCGACCCATTTTTAACAAATTTTTTAATTTTTGTAATTTTAAAAGAAACATTCTGTATATTGTTTTAGTAATAAAATGGTTTAATCATTACCTTTTTAAAGATCGTACTTTATCTTTTAAGTCGTTCCTAAGATATTACAGATTTTGTCATTTTTACTGATATTGTCTAGAAAGTAGGCCATGAAAGAGTAGTTTTACCTACTTATTTTAAATTTTGTATTTTATTGGCTGTGTAATAGCGAAAAACCATTTATATTAATAACGCAAATAAGGGTAAAAATAATCTTTATTTAAGAGTAAACTCATTTATTTTGTTTTTTTACCCCAAAAACTTTATGATCAGGTTATATGAATACGTTAATAATTAATGGTAACAAACAACAAATACTTTTTTTTATACAGGTAGGTAAAAGATGACCATGAAAAACAAACATAAGCTTAATTTAAACCTTTTAGCAGATAGTCTGGGGGCCAGGGCTGTTTCGTGACCGATCAGTGTCCACGGAGTTTCAAAGTGTATTCCTATGGATTTTAACCCGCTGAATTCGAATTTCAAACTTACTTTTGTGTCGGAAGAGACGGGAATTTGTTATAAACAATTTAATTGTTTATAAGGTTCTAGCTCCTAAACTAAAAGAGATGGACACCTTTTTTCTTTTATATAAAATTTGTTCCTTAAAAAAAACTACAAAATGTCATTTTATAAGCATTGATCTGATTGTTAGAAGTTAAGAATATGGCAAAATTAGTGCAAAATCATTGCAAAATTTGTAAAATTTACAGCATTTAGCCAAACTTTCACTTATAACTCGGCTTGATTTTAAGTAAAGTAACTTTGTAATAACTCAAATTGAAGGGAAACTTACCAGCTTTAAAACTAAGCCTAATTTTTAATTAAAAAATATTTATAGCAACGTTATTACAATAATAAACGGATATTTTTTAATAAAAAAAGGCATATAATTTGTTTATACGGTTTTCTACCTACTAAAAATTAACATTATAGCAAAGGAAGTTACATATCAAATTGTACAATTCAATTATAAAATTTTCAAATACACGAATTATATTAATATGTACTTATTTTATTTACCTAATTAACTTCTTACATATGTTCTTCTTTATTTATTTATTTTTTTAAATAATTAAACTGCTTAAACTTGTTTCTTCTTGGAGTATTTCTTCATTCACCTCGTTATAAATATTTTTACAAGTAATTTTTAAAGTATTTTGTAGTTTATTTGTTTGCTTGGAGATTACGTTTAAACAAAATAATATTTGTCTTTTCTCCAGAATAAAAAAGTTTATTTAACATTTTAAGAAAATTAAAACTTTTATGTACTATCAAGACCTATTCTCTCCTCGCATAATATAATAAAAGTTAAGATTACTTTAAAAGAAATAAATTAATGAAATATTAAATAGGTATATTTTTTACCAGTTAAGGAGTTCAAGTCATACCTTATCTTAAACGGTTTTTATTTCTTAACAACAGAGTTTAGTTTTTCAAAATCATTTTAGTAAAAAGAACTTTAAATACCTGGTGCCTTAAGCCCCTGTAACTTTTTATTTGTTAGAATATCAAAATAAAATTTGGTACGTAGGTATATTACCCAGCAATGTAGTATTTCGTGGATTCAGTTGTTTTTTATTCCAGTACCATAAATGTAATAAAACTTTAAACTTTGAACCAAGTAGTCACGACAACATAAATAGTCTACATCTATTTTTCTGTGAAAAATTGACAGTTTTATCGTATTAATGGCATTTTAAATAAAAACAAAAAGTTGATAGATAGGTTAGATGCTAAAAAGTAGTAAATAGAGTGTCATAGTACTCGGAAGCTTTTATTAAAATAAATAAAAATATACTGGGTGCTCCATTTCAAATAATAAAGTTAAAGTTGTTTCGGCTAAACCGCAAGGAACAAAAAACAACTAAATTCATAAAATTTTGCACATTTACGTGCTAAACCTAAGAACTTCTGAACCGGTTAAAAAAAAACGAAGTCTGTTAAAGATTTTAAAATCCTTTAAGATAAGGTGCCATCTTTTCCATTTAAGCTTTTTGACGTTAATGTTGGTGGGGAAAATCTTATAAGTGAGTAAATTATGACACAAAAACGTGACTCCCTAAAAATAAAAATTGACTTGTTTCAGGATTTTGTTTCAAGTGCACAAATAACGTCATTATAGGGGGTTGCTCGTTTTTATTGGAATTCACTGTATATATTTTTTTATTACATAAGGAATGCTATTAAGCCTGCATATAAAGTGCGATTTTATGAAGAACGGTACAAGATATCCATTTAAATAAAGTATACTAGTCCCTGGGCCAGTAATGAAGTGGACTTCATGATAAGAACACTTTTAAAACCTTTTTAGGGGAGTTCATTTTGACGAGTCTATCACGAATATATTCATACCACCATATGTATATGAAAGCGGCGCTTTAACGCAGCCTGTCAATGTCAAATCTTTCAGGTGCCAGACTGGGCAAACTCGTCACCTTTTCTGTCGGACAAAAATCGGTTACAGTTACAGTCACGGAACTATAAGGCCCATTGACATGTTTTGGGCATCGGATCTCCCCGTGGCGCAGTTAACAAAGCTTTGATCTTCGAAGCCATAAGCCGCCGGTTCGATACCCAGCGGGGAGACATATTAGGGTAGTAGGTATTTAAAAATAACGTCCGCGGTGGCACTACCGCGTTGTGTAACAGGTGCTGTGAAATGCAAAAGCCTCATGTGTCAGTGCTTAGACAACGTTGACGGAACAGGGGAAACGATGGGTTTCTAATAACCCGACACCCACGGTACTCTGGTATTTAGGCATAGGTCTTCGTGGGATGTCAAAAAGAAAAAAACGGATTGGTCGGGTTTCGTAACTGTAACCCTTACGATTTTTGACACATTGTTTAAAAATTGCATGTATAACATTGTGACACCCGAAACATTTAACATTGACAGAGTCGGTTAAAGCGCCTCTTCCATATGGCGGTATGAATATTCGTGATAGGCTCGTCAAAATGAACCCTTCTAAAAAAGTTTTAAAAGTGTTCTAATCGTGAATCAATTTCATTGGACTATATCTTTATTGTAAATGTATTGGTAAATGTTAAAATTTTTACCTCCGCACTGTGGTTTCTATAAGACTCTTTTTTGGCCAAAATTAATATATGCGTTCAGTTAAAAAACTCGTGGATAAAATGTTTTTTAATGTGATTCTTTTAAAGGTCTTTAAAATGTCTTTTTAATGGTGATAGAATATACAGTGTGTTTTATTTAAAAAATATGATTTTATTATTGAAGTCTTGACGATGGCTATATTTCCGAATCTATGACAAAATTATTTATATATATTTTTACAGCTTTTAAGAAGACTTTTTATAATTAACACATACAGGGTGTTCTATAAAAAAACCAACTCTGTATTGTAACTTAAAAAAAAACAATGTAAAAATATAGGCCTATTATAACTTTACTCATAAAAATTAGTTACTCTTACACTAACATGGCCGTCATTTTGTTTCTTTTTACATTTTGTGTAATACCATATCACAAAATTTGACATAAAACGTGTACACTTTAATTACAAAAAAAAAAAATTATTTGTTAAATATGTTTTTAGTTTTCTAAAGTTTTTATTTAATTTTTCAATGTATATTTTTTTATTATTTAAAAAATGATAGTTTAGTATTCATTTCTTTAAAATAAAGGCAATAATATATGTAGGTAGAATAATTCCGCATTTTATTTAAATCACACAATAGTTGGTATTGTTTATTTCTTTTTAATTTTTGTCATCTATGTAACTTAATATGATCAAAATGTTCAAAAAAAAAACTTGCCAATTATCCAAACAAGATATTATATTTATTATATTGTCAAACGTATACATACAAACATAGGTATATCAATGACTTCTTACAACATGGTACAATATAAGTATATAAAACAAATATTGTATGTATGCATGACATTTAAACGACTCTCCACTCAAGTTTTCGTCCACATAAAAAGTTAAATTTAATGTACGTGGTAAGTAATAATAAGTACCCTAGAATAATAACTTGAATCAAATCGGCAACGCAGCTTAGCTTTTAGCCGCTAAAAATAAAATATTTCGAAATAAATTCCGTTCGTCGGCAAATTTAACTCGACAAAGAGACTGGGAGTCTATAGTGAAACTATAATTGTCTTTGGTAGTATCAATGTTTTTCGACCTGTCAATTGCTTTTGACATGGTCTATAAAAAGTTTCTCTTATCCAAGTTATATAATATGGGTATTCGGGGTAAGATTTTAAATTGGTTAAATTTCTATTTGAGTGAACGAACTATGGCGGTAAAATATGGCGATGTATACTCTGATAATAGGTACATTGATATGGGTGTCCCACAAGGGTCTGTATTGGGAAATTTTTTATACTGTATGTCTATGACCTATTTTAACATCTTAAGACTGATCATTTAACAATGTATGCTGATGACACCACGATTGCTGTGTGTGCCGATGATCTAGATGAGTTAAATAGTAAGGTACAACATGTACGTAATAGTATGGAGATGTGGTGTAGAAAAAATGATCTTATCCTTAATCGCCAGAAAACCGTTTATATGAAACTTTATAATAGAAAGACACTTCCAAAGCAATTTGCATTTGAGAATAACATTTCACTCGATTCTAAAACGGTTTTCTTGGCACACACATTGATAGTCAGTTGACATTTAGTCCGAATGTAGATTTTGGGTGCGCCAAGTTAAGCGCGGCTTATTTTGCTATTCTGCAGCTGAAGATCACTGTTAATGAGTCAAGTCTGCTGTCCGTGTATTACTCACTGGGTTACAGCTTTATCTTTTCCAGTGTGGTGATGTGGTGAGCCAGTGTAGTCTCTGCAATAGTGTTTTTGTTGCACAAAAGAGACTCCTGCAACTTATCTATAACTTAGACTACCGAGAGAGCTGCAAAAATACATTTAATACCAAAAAGCTGTTAACATTTTCCTTCTTATTTATTTATAGATGTTTAATATTTGTTGACAAACATAGAAACCGTTTTACGGAACTGGGCTCAACTAATTGATATGATACAAGAGGAAATAATCTCCTCGAAATTATATTACTTACATGTAAATATTTATTTTTTAGCTTTTTTCGTATTTATATTTATGTTTAATTATATTATATTTATATTTCATGTTTTATATTTTAAATTTAATTTATATTAACTTTAACCGAAATATTTTTTTATGATCTCTGTTCTTAATGTAATTTTAATGTACTCCTTATATATATATTTAAACTGTTTAAATATTTATTTTTAATTGGTTTGTAATTGTTATATTTTATTTATTTTTAAATTTTTATTTAAGTCTTTTTACAAAATAATGACGACCCTATGTACACCTGGTAATAAATGGTATGCATCTATCTGTCTATCTATCTATTTCACAAATAACGAAACCAACAAAGCTAAGAACCTTTAAAGGATTTTTAAGCCGTTGAAGAAAACTGATCACAACAGTGATTTTATTTAAAAAAAAACAACAAATAACAGTGTTCTTATCTAAAAAGCAGTAATTTTACTCTTTTTTATAAATATCACTGTTATACACTGTTTTTAAAGATAAATACACCAAAATAGCAGCGATTTAATTTAAAAAACAGCAAAATTAGTGCTTTTTAAATAACAGTGTATTTGGGAGATGCAAAGTTTTCACCAAATTTTATAAAAATAATTATTTTTTTTAAGATAAAAGTAAAAACCAGAAACTTGGTTATTGGAATTTTTAACATAAATTTTAAGTTTATACCGGGTGACAACGAAACTACTATCCAGCAATTTATCTTCTTCAGTGCAACCGTACAGTTTTCAGATTTGGGGATATTATATTGTATTATCGGATGCCAATTTTAGATATAATAGCATCTGTGTATTACTTCCGGTTTATCTTTCATATTTTAAATGGAACACCCTGTATATTTTTAGAATTTGAATTCTACAGGTCATTCCTGATATAAAACCTACGATATATTCATAACCTAACTCTTTTAGTTTTGGAGAAAATGGCGTTAAAAACGTCCAAACGGCAGCACATTATGCAGTTTTATGGGAAACCCCTCTTTCCCTTACCGACCTTAAATCGACCGTAATTTATTTTTCCTGTAATTTTAGTTATATTCTTCACCTTTTTCAATGGGTTTCATCCTACTATAATTTAAAGGGTTCGGCGCTGTTTATTATACGTTTATTAATATAGAAATAATGATTTTTTCTAATAATAACAGAAAAAAATTGATACATCCTTAAAAAAAAACATCTTATGTAAAAACTGTCAATGCAAAAGAAATACAAAGTTGCATAAAAATGACAAAATATTACTAACCTGTTCAGCCTCTTCCAAAATCTTAATTAGTTCAGCAGCTTGTCCCCAATCATTTCTGGTAAAAAACTAATACTTTCTCCTGATTTACCTGCTCGACCTGTTCTCCCTACTCTATGAACATACTCTTCAATGTTCTTTGGAAAATCATAATTTAATACATGCCTAAAAAACATTATTTCTAACATTATATTTCTTTTGCCAGAGCTTTATAGGGCTATTTTGAAACTGTATTTGACATTTATGTCAAAGGTATTTCAAAACTTCCTAAAAACAAATCAAAAGTTTTAAAATTTTAAACCTAAACAATAGTTAATTTTTATTTTTTTAAATTTTAATTCAATTTTATCTTGGCAACGGTTACTTATTTTAATTTTTTTGTTTTTTAATCTGACTTGGCGTGTACTCAAATAAATAACATCTACTATGTTTTTTGTTTATATATTTTTTGTCCATTTTTGGCCAAGTAAATTTCCATTAAATGCATATGGACCATAAATTGTTTTATTATAAAGTAATTTTAAACGTTCCTTTGGAGTTCAATCACATTTGGCATTTTTTTTAAACATTCCATTGGGTAACTTAAGGGCTTAAAAATTTCCAAATACCAAATTTAGTAAACGCAGATTTAGCGTTATTAAAAATATTTTTAGTAGTTGTCGTAGTAAAATATTGCCAGAAAAAATTAGATTATGGACGTCCTAAAATTAAACGAAATTTGTATCTAAGTTGTTAAAAAAATGTATGCAAGACTGTACCCGCTGAGAGATTGTCATACAAAATTCTATAACATATTTTTGTAAGTCTTGATCCGGCAACGTCGCTTATGCGATAGATATTGGAGGGTAACCTACGTTAACAGCTTCTTGGAAAAAAAAACAGTATTGATTTTACTAACATAATTACTAGCTACTTATACAGTGTGTCCACGGATGGACTGAACTATACCTGTAAAACATGTTTAATTTTTCGATATACCCTTCATAAAAATGTTTGCTTCGTCTGAAATGCTAAAAGCTATAATAAAAATCACCGTAGGATATACGTTTTGGTTTAAAATAGCGAAAATATTACTTTAAAAAATTTAAAAAAGAAAAATACATTTTTGAGACTTCCTATTTAAAAAGCGTAAAAAAGTAATTAAAAATGTAAAATAATTTTTAACAAAATTAAGGTTAATATTACAAAAAAGTTATTTATTATACAAAGGAAAAAAGATTTAGATTCTAGCTCGAGGTTGTGTTGTGTCCCGACGCGAAGCGGAGAAAAACAATAAGCCATGAGCTAAAATCTAAAATTTTGCCCGTGTATAATACACAATTTTCTTCTGTGATGGAAAAAAACGACGACTATATTTTATTAAAAAAAAACATATTATTAAAGTCAGAAAATTAATCATGTAAAATTTGAAGTTTCAAACTGGTAAACTGGTATATTTGAAACACAATTAGACCTTGCATTACTATGGAAACCCTTAAGCAAATTATTTAGTATTTGTCAATGCAATTTTGTAATCTGGCGGATTAAAATTAACAAGTTGAAACTATAGGCGAACGTTTAGTAGTTATTTGGATTATTATAGAGCTAAAAATTATCTGACTCGACTTCTAATACAATGTGTCTACGTAAGTTCGGCATAAGGGAAACTTTTTAATATTAATTTTACGAAAAAAGGTATTCTTTATAAAAGTTCTGCATGGTCTAAAACCTAAAATACAACCATCAGATATCAAATTATGTCAGTCAAGTACGAGGTTTGGACAAAAATGTAATTTTCGCTCAAGAGTAAAGTACCTGTATGTTTGCTAATATCGCAAATTTTTATTAAATAAAGATATTAAGAATTAAAATTACTTCCAAATATCAAAGTTTGTTCATTTCCCAAAAAAAAAAATTGATTGATTTTTTCTGCGATAATGGTAAAATTTAGTTTTGTACATTAGTACACTATATTTCATGATTATTAATGTCATAGGACAGTTTTAAATAAACTTTTTAAATTAATTAATATTAAAACAAGAGAATGTACAATGCACTAATGTACAAACTTAAATTTTCTCGATTTTTGCAGAAAAAAAACAAACATTTTTTTTGGAAATGAACAAAATTGCATATTTGGAAGTAATTTTTAATTATAAATATCTTTTCTTAATACTAATTTGCGATATTAGCACAAATACAGGTAATTTCTTCTTAAGCAAAAATTAAATTTTTGGCCAAACCTCGTACATGACTGACACAATTTAATATCTAATGCTTGCATTTTAGGTTTTGGACCATGCAAAATGCACAACAAAACAAGAATAACTTTTTTTTGTAAAATTATTAATAACAAAGTTTCCCAAGTAATGGATAAGCCCTAAGAAAATAATTTATAGGACTTTTTAATAACTTTTTAATGCTTTTTAATTAAACATTTTCAAAAATATTTTTTAATTTTTCAAAATATTTTCGTAATTTTCAAGCACCCATAGCCCCATAGGGCATATTTTATTATAGCTTTTAGCATTTCAGACAAAGCAACAATTTTACAGGTATAGTTAAGTCCATCCGTGGACACACTGTATACACTGTCTCCGTAATTTTTCGAAAAAAGGAATATTTTATAAAATTTTTACAATTACAAACATTATTCAAAATGCATTTTTTCAATGGTTTTTTCTTAAAAATTAAAAATATTTACTCCTAAAGAAAAATCAGTTTATTAAGTTTTTGGGAATCCTGTATACAAAATCAACATCTTCTCTTCGTGAATCCTATTTTATTTACAAGCCAAAATTTTTATGAAAAATAACTTTTTGGTCCATTTGTCTTGTTAACCCCATAGGTGCTTGGTTTGCACGTACCACAGTGTCTGCTGTTGAGACAAATGTTGCCTTTTAAATATTACTGCACTCCATTAGTTTCCTCATTACCTTTCTTCAAACAAGTAAACACATTTATGTATGCACCACATTACCACTTTAAAAAATTCCCATAGTAGTTAAAACAGCAGAAACCCAACACATACGCGAGTTTTCCAGATAAATAAGAAACATAAACCGAAACAGAAAAAAAAATTAAAGTTTAAAACACTATAAACAGACAAGATACTTCTTGGTAAACATCGACTAGGAAACAAAGCTTGTTAACAGCCCAAAAAATATTTTAATGGTTTCAGTCAGAAATTAACAAAGCATTAATATCAAGTCACGATTGTTATATCAACAATTATAAAAAACAAGATTCTTTTACAATAATAAAGTACCAATAAAACATTGCCCTTCGCGAAATTTTGCTTTATTAGGATCGGGTATTATTTACACGACCTTATTAAATAATAATTTAGAGTTATTGCACATCATGTTAACAGTAGTTTTAATAATAAAAAATGGATAAAGAAGTTTTGTCGTAACAAGTCATAACCTATCATTTAGTTGAAGATTTTCTGTGGTGTACAGGGTTTTTATTTTCGATGGTTTTACGGGGTATCCCGAAAAACGTAAGGAATATCAAAATTCAAATATAGGACTCTAGATCTATTTTGAGAAAACAACTGTAGTAAAAAGAATTCATAGCTATAACGATCCATCTCGAAGCTAATTTTTACAACTTTTTTTAAATCCTTTTTTAACGCTATTAAAGTTATAAAAAAACATCAGATAGGTTAATTGTGTTTGTGTTTTTTCCGTAGAATATTGTAGAGTAATTAGCCAATTTTCTATCTTTGGCAGTTGTTAAAAAAATTATCCAATCTATTTTTTTTCTTATGAAACACCCTGTATGTTTTTATTTACCTTTATTAAGCTTTCTTTGAGCTTTCCAAAAGTGTATACTTGTATGTATTTTTATTTTAAACGTTAATAAAAAATAATCACTTTTTATAAATGTGTCTTTTTTTTATAGAAGGCCATGACAGAACATAACAACACTAATAATAATACAGGCCTAATTCTGACATCTGAGTTTGCGCAGATGCATGGTGGAATCTCATAAGGATAGTGGCTGGCTTTATTTATGCCGGTTTTAGGTCGTGCCTTATTTTGGTCTTAGCAGGGTCTTATTTTAACTAACTAATCAGAACTAACCAGAACTTTTCGTGTAGGTACCCGAACGTGTGTCGACCACATCCGAAAGATTTTTGGGGTAAAAATACTTATACCTTCGCTTTTCACCTGTAGTTCTGTAATTGTGTAAAAATCCCGAAGAAAATACCACTATATTACCAACCGCTAAATGATAAGTACTGACTTGAACAAAAATTTTTTTCTCTTTATTTTTATAATTAATATTACTGTTAATATGATGTGCAATTAATCTAAAATATGAGTACAGGCACTATGTAAATAAGGTTGGTATAAATAATATCCGATCCTAATAAGGCAAGTTCCGCTTACAGCGTTGCCAAGTTGTTTCTGTCCGACTTGCTAGTAGGTATATTTTTTATAAATTGTTAAACTTTAAACCGTTTTTTATTAATAATTAGATGGTGAAATTTTTTTTTCAAAAACAAATCCATTAAAAGATTCTTAGTCCTGGTTAGTTAGTTGGTTACTTTGTTTTGTAAAACATTCTTCCTTTAATTAAAAACATGGTTTTTAGCATCTGCCTTTAAACGATAAAGGACATATACTGAATTGGATACAAAATTACAAAGAGTATATACCATTCATGGTAAATGTCCCATTTTTAATTGAATTTATCTCAAATTCTAAGTGGTCCATTGACTTTAGATTTTAAGAGTAATTGTATTATGTCTTTATTACGTACACAAAAATATAGAACTTTCTGACAGTACCCTACACTACGACAACTACCTTAAGTGCTGTGGTGCTTTCTATTAACCCTCTATGTTCAAAGATTTATGTTTAAAAAAAATATATTATTTTAAAATAGCAACGGGTAACTTAAGTATAGAATTTTTGATTACTTACGTAATATCATCGATATCTAATCCTCTAGAGGCCACATCAGTAGCAATTAAAATTCGGACTGTTCCATCAGCAATATCTGCAACGGCTTGTTCTCTATCAGACTGATCTCTGTTACCATGAAGCGCAGCACATGAAATACCACTTAAAGCACACTCAACTGATAGGTAATCAGCCTTTGCTTTTGTACCGCAAAAAACTATAACTTTTTCATCAGGACCCATATTACGAGCGAAGTCCATAAACTTAAAAATAAAACAGAAGAAAACTTTAAATGATAATAATTAAGTTCATTTTATTTTTCATGGGGGTGCAAAATAATAATACAAATTTGCACATGTGTAGTGTATTGTTTGTTGTTATTTGTTTACTGTTTGCTTAACACTGTAACCAGATTTTTAGATCACCACTCGACCAACACAGCAGCCTATGAATTTGTGCAGATTATTAACTTATCATTGGATAGTGGCCTCTACACTATTGCCTTGCTTTTCGATTTAACCCGGGTTTCAACTGCGTAGACAGTCAAATTTTTGTTGCGAAACTGCATAATCTAGGTTTTAAGGGTAACATTAATAAACTTGTAAATTAATTTCTTAAAAATAGAAGAATTCGTGTTAAAATGGGTACAGTATCCTCTGAAATTCAAGAACAAAAACATGGTGTACCACAGGGTAGCGTCTTGTCCCCCTACTGTTATTTATTAACGATCTAGAGTAATTTCTTGACCTAAGCGATAATGCATCTTTAATTTTATATGCGGATGACACTCCATACTGATAGCTGATGCCTCAATGGACTCACTCGTGACACGGACTAACGTAATAATTGAGCTGGTGTGCAAGTAATAGACTTATTGTAAACGAGTCCAAAACAAAATATTTAGTTTTTATAAAGGCGTCAAGTACCCCATTTTTAACTTGAAATGAGGGGCACTGAAATGGAGATAGTGACACATTGTAAGTTTCTAGGACTACATGTTGATATCGAGCTTTTCTGGTCAAACCATATTGATTATGTGGCGGGAAAACTGAAGTCTGCACATTACGCTATACTAAACCTAAAAAAATATACTCACTGACAAGAAGCTTTCGAATGTGTACTATGCATTGGCTTACAGCCATCTAAAATATATGATTCTCTACTGGGGTCATGCTACTAATATAACACGTATTTTTGTTCTCCAGAAGAGAATTCTTAGAAAATGTTTTTCAATAGGCCCCCTAGACTCATGCAGACCAGTATTTGTGACTAAACGGGTCTTAACTCTTTTTATGGAGGCAGCCATGTTTGTCAAACGTTATATAGATAAGTTTCCCACAGTTTCCACAGTTCATACTTACAATACAAGAAACAATCATGCTATATCAATAGATAATTATAGGCTTTCAACTCATAGAAATAGTCCATTCTGCTTTTGTAGCACAGTGTTTAATAAGCTACCCAAACACATACGGTTAATAAACTCACCAAAGAGATTTTTAAAAAATCACTGCTGTGCTTTTTTTTGAATAAATGTTTTTATAGTGTAAATTATTTTTAGAATTGGTTTGTTGTTATCTTGGTTTACTTATATTTCTTTGTTGTAATATTGTGTCATTTTTTATAGCTTAGTGTATTATTTTGTATTAGTTAAGGTACTTTTACAACTTTTGTGCATGCTTTAATAATTTTTTTTACATTTTATATTATTATTTTAATACTTATTTTTAAGCCTTTTAATCGAAATAAATAAATAAATAAATATGGGCAAGTATACCCGAAAAATAAAATATGGCGCTTAGGTGAGTAGATAAGGTACGAGTCATGTTAAAATGGCACAACAAAGAAATTGACTGTAATAGTGATAAGCATTGATGGGTTGAATCCTGACCAAAAAAGTATTCAGTCGAATACCGATTACGAAACACAGTAGTATTCGAATACTACTTGAATAGGATTGAGAATACCGAGTATTCGAATTCAAATCTGGTGATAAGACACTGTATCTGAGGATTAAAAGATGGACTCAGAACACATAATTGATACAGACAAAACTTACATATACGGAGAACTTGGTATAGGTGGTAAAGTCAGAAGTCTGACCATCTTCTAGAATCGAAAACACCATATTGTAATAAAAGGGGGACAGGTCTACCATGGAAACATTTTACTTTAAAACACTGAACTTCGAGGTTCGCTAGAATAAGCTTTATATTTAATATTTGTGTTTATGTTTTAGCCTTAGCCATAAAAACCTTTTTTTTGCAAAATGTAATGTGTTTTAGAAACTGATTTTATTTTTTTGAGATTTGTAAAAAATATGTTAATTACTATAAATTTTTTCATTGATTTTTCTTTGGTTTAAAATTTTATAAATTTAATTTATTCTTACAAAATCTAGGCATTTTTTTATTTTTAATAATAGCTAAAAACAGAAATTTACTTGTTTTTTACAATTTTTGTCTTGGTGTACCAAGCTATATCCTAATAATTTACAGCTCTTATACTTACACACTGTTCTTTCTCCTTTTCGTCAATCAGCTGTATTATCTGAGTGACACTATGCGTGGCTGCTAGATCTAGTGAACCAACATATATTTGAATTGGATCATGCATATAAGAATCAGCTAATCGTCTAACACCTAAAAACGCGTATTAATAAAATAATGGTACAGTAATCGTATTACTGTAATGTATTTAAAATAAAGTGTATAAATGCAAAACCAGACATTTGACACGTAGTTGTTTCGAGTAAAATGCAAAAAAACTGCTAAAATCGTAATTTTAATCCAGCGTGCCTGGCGTTTCAACGAAAATATTCCATATTTTATTAAAAATTGGTAGTATTTTGGTTTAAAAACTGGACATATCTGGTTTTGCAGCTGAAACACGAAAATATCTGTTTTTATTTATTTATTTATTTATTGTTGTAACCAAAACCTTAATTATAGTGTTTTTAATAAAAGGCCGAATAAAACTTTTTATCACATTGTCTTTAGTATCGGATTTTTTTGGTCTCAAAAATTCGTTCTTATAATTTATGTTTTAACCAACTTTGTGTTTTAAAAATATGGAAATTTTAGATAATTAAAATATGAAATTGAAAATGCCAGGACCCTGAACCATTAAGAACGTTTTGCACCTCACCTTTCCAGTCAAGACTTAGTATTATTTTCCAACTTATTTTATCTCTTTTTTAGTCATTTTTGCGGTTATTGATGGTTGAGCTGTTGGGCATTTTTAGTTTTTTTTTCTATCTGGGCAAACACTTTATTAGAACAAAGGAAAAAAGTGACCAACAACGGGGTATACAGGGGTCTACACGTTTCATTTAAGGGGCAGGACACAAATGTATGCTTTTGCATTTAAGTATAATATTTAAACTGCGAATAACGGCTTTAAAATATTTGATTATGCACTAAAAGATAAAACAATTGTATTTCTGGTAACTCTTTTATATTGTATCCATACATACTTATTTTTTTTTAATTGTCGAATGTCTGGGTTTGCATCTAAATGCTTGAAATGTATAACTTTGTTAGGTAGTTTTTATAGATTGTATATTGAAAAATGGTGTATCTGTTAATAACTAAATAAATAAATATGTCTTATTAGTACCAGATCCAAAAATTCAGAAATTTTTTTAACGGCCTTCGAAGTGAGACGGATCCGCTAGTTATTACTATTTTTGTTGTTACTCTTTTTGGAAATTATTAATAAAACCAGTTAATTACAGAGAAAACTTTATATTTTCACCGCACAACAATTTCTAAGAGTGTGATAGATTAATAATTATCGATTCTTCCCCAATCATTTATAATCTTTTCTACAGTGTGTCCCAGGAAAGGTGTTACAAGAGGACAAATGGACCAAAAATGTTTGAATTTTAAAACGAGTGTAGCAGGATAAGAATTGTGATTCGGTCCCCAATAAAAACTTCTATTCCCATTTGTCGTATAGTATCGTCTCGGTGTATGTATGCAATTTATAATTTTTTTTCCGTATTACGATTTAATATGGAGATTCTTTAAACCGTCATAACTTCAAAACTAATTGAGCTAGGGAGATAAATCCAAAATGAGGTTGTAGGTAACGTTAAGAGTATATTTGGTAGTTTTTTCGAATATTTAAATAATTAGAAGCATTAATAATTATTTAATAAACATTTTATCTTCAATTTTTTTAGTGTTCCCAGTGACTTACAATCACCGAAAAATATATGTTATAGTACTTGACAAACCCTACTTACTTATAAAAAATTTATTTAAAAAAACGGTGCAACATTAAAAAAAAATCGATGCACCTGTGTTTAATATAGAAGAAACATAGTCTTTTGTGCATGAATAATTAAGGTAATTTACTCTTGGGAAAAAATATTGTTTTTGCGAACCTTGTCTACAAAATCAAGATTTTCTCCTCGTGAAGCATATTTTTCTTCAAACAATTTTTTTTTACAGAATGACTTTTCTTCAAAAAATATTTTTAAATCAATTTGCCCTTGTATAAACCCCATCTGTGGACAATCTGTATACAGAGTGTTTCAGAACTATGCGATCGAACTTTAAGGTGTGATTCCCTATGTTATTTTATGAAAAAAGTTCCTATAAACATATGTCCGGAGTTGCTTCCTTACTGAGATACAGGGCGTTAAAATTTAAGAAAAATGTCCGTTTTTTCTAAATATTTTTAATATGCTTAGGCCGATTTAAATAAAATTTGGTACATTTATTTAAAGTAATAAGGCGCTTATTTAGCCCTAACCATATTGTTATTATTGGGTCCAGTGGCGTCTCAGTGGGCACCGCAACTTATATTATTGAGAAAAAAAGTACGCCACTGACTTTTTGACGTTTTTATATTTTTTTTATAATTAAGCAAATAATAATACAACTTTTTAATTTCTTGTATTTTTTTGTATCTACCTTCGTTTTCGAGAAAAAATATTAAAGCTACTTTAATTTCTTCTAAAAAGTACCCATAGACAACATGATATAAAAAGCAAAAATTAAAATAAAACAATTATTTGCCTTAAAATAAATTAGCAGTCGTGTATTTTATCGAAAATTGTCATTTTCCTATTTACTAAGATCGATATTCTTTTATTTTTAATTTTAGATTTTATTTTATGCTGTTTAGGGCTACTTTTACGTTAGCATGACTTAAAGTGGCTTTAATTTTTTTCTCGAAAACAAAGCGAGATACGAAGAAAATACAAGAGACTAAAAGTTGTATTATTAATTGCCTAATTATAAAAAAATATAAAAACGTCAAAAAAGTCAGTGGCGTACTTTTGCTCAATAATATAAGTTGCGGTGCCAACTGAGACGCCACTGGATCCAATAATAACAATATGGTTAGAGCTAAATAAGCGCCTTATTACTTTAAATAAATGTACCAAATTTTATCCAAATCGACCTAAGCATATTAAAAATATTTAGAAAAAACTGATTTTTTTCTTAAATTTTAACGATCTGTATCTCAGTAAGGAAGCAACTCCGGACATATGTTTATAGGAACTTTTTTCATAAAATAACATAAGGAATCACACCTTAAAGTTTGATCCCATAGTTCTAAAACACCCTGTATATAGACAAATAAATATATTTTTAATTTATAAATTACCAAACTAATTTTATTGACTATTCTCTACTATAAATTATTTTTTTACAAGACTACAAAATATTTTTAGATAGAAACAACTTTGTTTCTTCAAAAATTCTTCTTTATCAAACACAGGTGCATCGATTTTTTTAATGTTGCACCATTTTTTCAATTAAAATTTTATGAGTAAGTAGGGTTTATCAAGTACTGTAACATATTTTTCTGGGATTGCAAGTCACTGTGAGCACAAAAAAAAATTAAAGATAAAATCTTTATTTAATAAGTATCGATGCTCCTAAATATTTAAATAATCTAAAAAAATACCAAATATACTCTTTAACGTTAACTAAATCTCCTAGCTCAATTAGTTTTTAAGATATGGCTGTTTGAAGGATAATCATACATACACTCATATCTCTATCAGAAATCGGAATACGGCAAAAAAATCATATAATTTGCATACATACACCGAGACGATACTATAATACAAATGTGAATAGAAGCTGTCATTGGGGGCCGAATCACAATTCTTATCCTGCTACACCCTTTGGAAAAAAACTGGTCGTATGATATAAAACTAATTAATTTAAAATTTTACTCCCAATAGTATAATACAGGAAAAATCCCCAAAAGCAAAATACTTTTATTTTTTAAATACAGGGTTACCGGAAAAGTCAGGTCAAAAATGATATGGGTGATAGAGTGAGCCAAAATAATATTAGTACTTCATATAAAAAAAAGTTCTATCGCGCTTCGTTAGAAAGATTGGAATTAAAAAAAACTTATTTCAATTATAACTTTAAAATTGTTTCCACATTACCAATATTTGGGCAACTAAATAACCTTATACCAATGCTTCTTTCCATAGAAAAACGTCTGTTCAGTTAGTCGGAATTATACACAGTGGGACGATTTTGTTTTATTTTATGTATGCATTGCCCCTAAAAGATTTTAAAAGTTTTCTTATCATAAAGTTAGTCATTTGAATCAGGTGACAAATTTGACATTTTGCTTTAACCGTTTGATTCCTTTATCTTTTTTATGAAAAAAGGTATACGTTATTTCAATCTTTGATAAAAGTTTTTCATAAAATCGCATTTAAAATCTAGACATACCATCATTTTTATGCAATAAAAAAAAATCAATTTTTTGAAATAATTATTAAACTGTGGTAAAATATTTAAAAATGGGGTTTGTAAGCCTTTTAAACTTTATAATACAGATAAAAACTGTTTTTTTTGTAATTTTACCATATTTTAATAATTTTCTAAAAAAAAAATATTATACATAGCTGGTTTTCTGGATTTAGGGATTTCAGAAAGGTGTAAATTTCTTTGTAAAACAAATGATAAAGATATCAAACGGTTAAAGCAAAAGTCAAATTTGTCACCTGTATTAAAAATGCATACATAAAATTAAAAAAGTGGCCCACCCTGTATAATCCCGACTTACTGAACAGCCCTCTATGGAAAGAAGCATTAATATAGGGTTATTTAGTTTCCCAAATATCATTGATACTGTGGCAACAGTTTCAAGGCTATAATTAAAATAAGTTTTTTAATTACAACTTTAAAGGTCAATATCTTCCTAACGACCGACATAGAACTTTTTTATATGAAGTAATAACATTATTGTGGCTCACTCTATCACCCCTATTATTTTTGTCCTCACCTTTCCGGACACCCTCTATAACAAAATTGTAGGTTTGTTTCAGCAGTCAGTCAGTCAGTCAGAAATGTTTGCAACCTTTCGGATTCTGCGCAGGTCAAATTCGTCGTTCCAGCAGTGCCATGTTTCTAACATTATACAATTGTTTGTTATTACAGCAGTAGTTTTAAGATGTTGGAAACATGTTGGAAACAGTTTGAAACTTTCTTCAAACATTACTGGCAAATTTTTAACATAACATTTCTTGTATTGATGTATTAGCAATATGTACGTACGCCTTAGTTATTTTTTGTTCCAGCAGAAAACTGTTGCCAACATTTCTGAATAATGTTTGTAACAATTTTTGCGTTTTACGATTGCTGCTAACATGTTTTCAACATTCTGCTGGAACAAACCTTGATTAAGTAAATGTTTTAGAGAATGTTTTTACAACTTATGCCTAAAAACTTAAAAACTCGACACGTGAAAGCAGATTTAGAAACAAAATCTTTAAAACACTCAAATTTTCTTTTAATCTTCGCTTTCTCTTGCCCAGTACTTAAGTTTTACGGCGTAATTAAAAAAATAAAAATATATTTTTTTACTTTACTGCTTTACCTCCAAATTTTAACATAACAATCTTAATTCTCTATTATAACTAATAGCAATCGAAGTAAAATGTTGTATTTACTAGTTTTGGACGACCAGTTTTTCCAAAGTACCGTCTTAAAATTCAAAAATGTTTGGTTCATTTGTCCTCTTATAACACCTAACCTGGGACACGCTGTATAAGCAGAATGTATAATTCAAACTCCTGAGCCCAAACGCCGTTAAATCCTATGCTTGAAAACGAAAAGAATATTTAATTTAAAAATAAAACTGTTCGTGCTAAACCTTTAAATTCAATCTGTATAATAAAAATCGTCCTAGGTTTATCTTTAACAGTAAACCTAGCAAATCACTAAATTTACACATCATTATTACATAAAGCAATAAGTGCACTTTCCTAAATTTAATCAAGTAATTTGTAGTTAAGCTTTCTTTAAATCGACAAGACCATCGGAGGTTTTTTTGCGATTAATATTTTTTTCATAAACAATTTAAGGCCTAAATTTGAGGCCCGAAACCGATTTTTGTGTTTGAAAGACCGCCGTTTTGGCAAACATTTCTTTTTCTCTTATTCCTTTAATTTGTAGATTACACAGACCCACAAAAAAGTTGTGGTCTGAAAGACTAGACAACGGTTTCTTTATATTTTTGGGATCGCTGAATCCGAATCTGGGATCGGTTTGACACTTCGGACGGGACCACAGTGGTATTTTTATGTTTTTAAAATTTCTGAATTCGAATCCGGTGTCCCATGCATCAGGTCATGGTCAGGGTGAATTTTATTGAAAATATGAATCATGGTATCTTTGTTTTCGGGGTCGCTGAATCCGAATCCGTGGTCAAATTGACCCTATGAGGTTGAGATCAAGGTCAAATCATCAGAAGTTATCGTAAATGGACAAAAATCATGATATCTTGAGGGTTTTTTGGGTCTCAGAAATTTTAAAATAGCAAATAATATAAATTTTATGTTGCTTTATAGGTAAAGTGTCGTTTTCTAGATACATCATACTGTGATAATTAGACAAAAACTTTTTGAAGCATTATTTAAAGGAACATGCGAAGTGCACTAAATAATTCTGGGGATATTAAAAAAATGACGTCAAAAGTATTGCAACATTTGCATTAAGGTTAACTAATTAAATAAACAAAGATAGGACAATACCTACTATATTAATAAGAATACAATTTAAAACTGTTCACAGGTTTATTAACCAATAGGATATCCATTGTTGCCTATAAATTTAGCACATCTGGGCATGGAGTCCGGTAAAGTTATATAATATAATAATACATGAAGTGGAAGATTTCTCCAAACTTCTGAAATTTTATTTATAACTGCCTGTTTGTTAGAAAAAATTGGTTCGTATTTGCCGTTCTTCTTCTTCCCATATGTTTTCCATGAAATTTAGGTCAGGGATGAGCGCAGGCCAGTCTAAAACTGGAATATTGTTCTGTCATGAACAACTGTGCAGAAGCTTAGAAGTTTGCTTTGGATCTTTATCTTGCTGAAAAATGAACTGTAAGGGCATTTCCCATTCTGAGAAAGGTGGCATCATGTTTTTCAATAATGTTTTTATTCATGAACCTGTTCATTATTCCATCGAAAAAGTGTGATGAAAAGATGAAAAGCAAGCCCACAACACAACACTACCTTTGCCATGCTTCACTGTAGGCATTATATACTTGGGATAAAACGTTCATTTACAGGTCTTCTAACTAGCCTCATGCCATCTGAATTAAATATATTGTATCATGTTTCATCAATAAACAGCAGCATACTCGAGAGGAGTATGCGTTAAATAACATACATATTGAAGATATGTTCTGTAGTTCGAGCGGATTCATTTAATGGATGGTAATTATTTGGAGTACACGCCAAAATTAAAAGTACCAAAAAAACAAAAAAAAATAAAACAAGTAAAAAGATAACCAAAAATCGTCATTTCAGTGGCAAGTCGGCCACCGTTGTCAAGATAAATTGAATAAAAATAATAAAAATTAAAAATTAACTATTATTTAGGTTTTAAATTTTAAAATTGTTATCTTTTTTAAGGAAATTCTGAAAACTCTTTGAAATTAAATGTCAAATATATTTGTTTGGTCATAGTGTCATAGTGACATAGGTAACTGGTGGCTGGTGTATTTATTGTTTATAATACAAAAAAGGTAAATAGTTAGTTAATTTTTAGTCTTCCTGAAGATACTTCAGTATCAAGCAAAAGTAACCAAGTGTTATTTAAATTAACTGAATGCTATTATCAACTATCTTTATTTAATAATATATATAAAAACGCAAAATCAAAGAAAGTGCGTATATATTAGTAAATAAAGATAAATGTGTAGCATCAATTTTAGTTAATTTAAATAACACTTGGTTTTTTTTTATCTGTTTGACACTTCACGAAGGCTTTATGCCTAAGTACCAGAGTACCGTGGGTGTCGGGGTATTAGATGTTTAATCCGCTTTTCACGCTGTTTCGTCAACGTTATCCAAGAACTGAAACATGCAATTTTTGCATTTCACAGCACCTTTTTAGACAACGCGGTAGTGCCACCACGGGCGTTATTTTCCAAAATATCTACTACCTGGGGTAGGCACAATATTACACCCTAGAAAAGGACCCCAGAGATAGAACGGCAACTCAATAAATCACGCTCGCTACTAGTGCCATCTATAGCTGCCGCACGGAACTATAATAATATTTGAAAAATGGCGGGAAAATAGGAGCGTATATCCCCATTACTAAATAAATTCAAAGTTAAATACATCTATTATTTGCGACTTATAACTTTATAAATGGTTTTAAAATCTTAAAAGACCCTAAAAGGTCTGAAATATAAAGTTTCGAAGATTTTAAAACCATTTAGTTAAGTTTTTATCGCAAAAAGAGATGTTCTTTTATTTAAAAAAATAAAACATCTTTACTATCAATATTTTATTTGAAAATAATTTTCATTTATTACATTCATATACATGATTCTTAAAATAAACAGCAATGTGTATCACTACAATTTTTCAAACATTTTAGCAACAATTAAATGCTTCAATTGCCAAATCGATTAACTCAAAGTTGAGAAAATTTTATATGATGTTTTTGAAAAAAACTTTTAAATTAAAAATTTAAATACAGATGCAGACTGTATTAGTTCAAACATATCTTTGTACATTTTTATTTTGTAAAAAGCATAGTTAATCAAGTGCTTTGATATTAAAATTTAATAATAATCAAAAAATGGAATATCAAATTGGCAAGCAAAGCATCCAATTATAAACACTTACCCATTTGTTTTTTTATTTAGTTTTTAAATTTTATTGAAAAAGGGGTGTTTTACTACCTACTACATGATTGTGTATAAAAATATGTGATCATAGTAGGGGAGATGAGGGATTGAAGGGCCACCGCCACCGGTGGAGCTTATTATCTCAAGATCTATGACGTCAGCAATTATTTTGGAATCTTGCGCAACGTCCAGAGGCGCGGGGGTAAGGGTAAATAATAAAACATAACATTCAAATATTTATTTTAAAAATCCATAGCATAATAATATTTAACTTATATGTAAAAATTAAAAAATATTTACGTAAAACTAAGAATAGGGGGCCCCACGATGGCAAGGGTATTCACTTGTTAACCTTAGTTGTTAAACGATTGACATAACCTTAAACTTTTTATGAGTGGAGTATTGTAAAAATATCGACAAAATGGTGAAGGTAAAAAATAATTATAATCAAGAAAAATACAGTTAGTCGGTAATAAATAATAGTTTAAAAAAATTAAAAAACACGCTTTTATATGCAACCGAATTAAAAATTAGAAAATAATTTTTCATTACAAAGAGTTTGTCACTTCAGAGTAAAAAGCGTGGGGTGCATTTTACTATTTTTTCATAACTTTTCCCTCATAGATATTTGCAAATAGAATAATTATAACATTTAATATATTAAGCACCCCACGCTTTTATTCTGAAGTGACAAACTCTTTGTAATGAAAAATTATTTTCTAATTTTTAATTCGGTTGCATATAAAAGCGTGTTTTTTAATTTTTTAAACTATTATTTATTTTTCATTTTTTAGTTCGATATACCAATTAGTTTTTTAAAAATAAATGCTCCAGTTTATTCACCAAAAATTCCTTCGCCATTTTGTCAAGAGACACAGAGGATCTGTAAAGGAATTTATTTATCCTGGCGGTCCTAATCAGGATAACGGGATACTGTTTGTAAATTATTGCATTGTCATCGGTCCTTGATACGTGTGCAAAGTTTCAAAGAAATTGAATCGCTGGAAGTTGGTAGGCTCAAAGATTCCGTTACATAGATAGATAGATAAATAGATAGATAGATAGATAAATAGATAGATAGATAGATAGATAGTTACAACCCAAGCTAATAAAAGCGTGTTAAAAATACAATTAAGGACTTACAAATATTTAAAAATAATAAAATAAGAATTTTTGTATATTTCCTAAAATTAACCCCTAAAATAAGACTTAAGGGTATTTTTAAAAAATATTTTATATTAGGGTATCATGAAAGATCGTTATCAGCCGGGGTACCGAAGGTACTTTTTTCGCTATAGCTAAACCATTATAGTTAGCAAACCTAACTATAATGGTTTAGCCAGAAAATGAGTTTTAGGGTCTGCGCATGTTGCCAATGTGGCTTAAAAGCTTTTAACGTATATTTCGGTTTCTAGTAGACCGATTTTAGTTGTTCTTTTTGTTAATAATTTAATTTTTATAAATCTACAAATATTAATACTAAAATTTTTAATAATTATGTTATTTGAGTGTAAATATGGCTTTAACAGTTTTTAACGTATATTTCGGTTTCTAGTGGTTTGATTTTAGTCATTCTTTTTTAAACAATTTATTTTTAATAAATATATTAATATTAATACTAATTTGTTTAATAAATATGTTATTTGAGAGTAAATGGGGCCTAAACAGATAACCTCAAAGTTCTTACACAGCCGTTATTATGATTGACATTGCCGAACGGGTTGTCAGAAAGTAGCCTTGTTTGGGTTCAAATGAAAGGTCTTGACTTGGAGATTACGAATTAAACATTTTTAACAATTTTTATTTTTTAACTTTTTAATTAATAAATATTTTTAAAAATTTTAACTTAATTGGATTCCTTACGACTTCTAGATACCAAATCTGCAATAAAATCGTCATTTCCGGTCGCAACTTCCGGTCGTCGAAAGTAGCCTTGTTTGGGTTTAAATGAAGGTCTTGACTTGGAGATTACAAATTAAGCATTTTTAACAATTTTATAATTTTCAGCTATTTAATTATCACTTGTTTTGCAGAATTATGTTTAAATGTGAATTTTGTAACCATGAATTCACCCGAAAAGACAATTTTAAACGACATGGCGACTGTCGGACTTCAGCCAAAGTCTGCGAGCACCGGGCTTTACCGGGGGATTGCCGTATTTTAGAAAAACAGTGCCGTATTTTAGAAAAACAGTGCCGTATTTTAGAAAAACGGTGCTGTATTTAAAAAACAGAGCCGTATTTTAGAAAAGCGGTGCCGTATTTTAGAAAAACAGTGCCGTATTTTAGAAAAACGGTGCCTTATTTAAGAAAAACCGCGTTCATCTTCCGAATAACGCAAATTATAAGGTCAAATATTGTGGCAAAAATTATATATTAAATATATAAAGGGTTATCTTAAAACAAAAACAGCTACATATGAAACATAAAGATACATATTGTACTTAATAAAAATATATACAGAGTACATGCGTAACATGTTCATCGAGTGTGATTACTAATTACCAAAAATTTTAAGATTATAGTGATTACAAAGCTACTACGCAACTAACGAAACCAACAAAGATTAGAACCTTTAAGGGTTTTAAGCCGTTGAAAAGAGCTGATCAGTAAATAACAGAAATTTTATTTAAAAACGCAAAATTACTGCTTTTTAAATAAAATCACTGTTATTTGCCGTCTTTTAAATTATATCGCTGTTATTTTATTAATAAACAGTGTATTACAGTATAATTATTTAAAAACGCAAAATTACTGATTTTTAAATAAAATCACTGTTATTTACCCTTTTTTAAATTATGTCGCTGTTATTTTATTAATAAACAGTGTATTACACTATAATTATTTAAAAGACGGTATAATTACTGCTTTTTAAATAAAATCACTGTTATTTGCCGTCTTTTAAATTATATCGCTGTTATTTTATTAATAAACAGTGTATTACAGTATAATAATTTAAAAGACGGCAAATAACAGTGATTGTATTTAAAAAGCAGTAATTATACCGTCTTTTAAATAATTATACTGTAATACACGGTTTATTAATAAAATAACAGCGATATAATTTAAAAGACGGCAAATAACAGTGATTTTATTTAAAAGCAGTAATTTTGCGTTTTTTAAATAATTATACTGTAATACACTGTTTATTAATAAAATACCAGCGATATAATTTAAAAGACGGCAAATAACAGTGATTTTATTTAAAAAGCAGTAATTTTGCGTTTTTAAATAAAATTTATATTATTTACTGATCAGCTCTTTTCAACGGCTTAAAATCCTTAAAAGGTTCTAATCTTTGTTGGTTTCGTTAGTTGTGTGGTAGCTTTGTAATCACTATAATCTTAAAATTTTGGTAAATAGTAATCACACTCGATGAACATGTTACGCATGTACTCTGTATATATTTTTACTAAGTACAATATGTATCTTTATGTTTCATATGTAGCTGTTTTTGTTTTAAGATAACCCTTTATATATTTAATATATAATTTTTGCCACAATATTTGACCTTATAATTTGCGTTATTCGGAATATGAACGCGGTTTCTTAAATACGGCACCGTTTTCTAAAATACGGCACCGTTTTCTAAAATACGGCACTGTTTTTCTAAAATACGGCACCGTTTTTCTAAAGTACGGCACCGTTTTTCTAAAATACGGCAATCCCCGCTAAAGCCCGGTGCTCGCAGACTTTGGCTGCAGTCCGACAGTCGTCATGTCGTTTAAAATTGTCTTTTCGGGTGAATTCATGGTTACAAAATTCACATTTTAACATAATTCTGCAAAACAAGTGATAATTAAATAGCTAAAAATTATAAAAATTGTTAAAAATGCTTAATTTGTAATCTCCAAGTCAAGACCTTTCATTTAAACCCAAACAAGGCTACTTTTCTGACGACCGGAACTTGCGACCGGAACTTTATTGCAGATTCGGTATCTAGAAGTCGTAAGGAATCCAAATAAGTTAAAATTTTTAAAAAATATCCATTAATAAAAAAGTTGAAAAATAAAAATTGTTAAAAATGTTTAATTCGTAATCTCCAAGTCAAGACCTTTTATTTGAACCCAAACAAGGCTACTTTCTGACAACCCGTTCGGCAAACCGTTCGAATTTGTTGATATTTTTTAATAACTTCTCTGTCAATCATAACGGCTGTGTAAGAATTTTGAGGTTATCTGTTTAGGCCCTATTTACTCTCAAATAACATATTTATTTAGAAAAAATAGTGTTAATATTATTATATTTATTAAAAATAAATTGTTAAACAAAAAGAATGACTAAAATCAAACCACTAGAAACCGAAATATACGTTAAAAACTGTTAAGGCTCTATTTACACTAAAATAACATAATTATTAAAAATTTTAGTATTAATATTTGTAGATTTATAAAAATTAAATTATTAACAAAAAGAACAACTAAAATCGGTCTACTAGAAACCGAAATATATGTTAAAAACTGTTAAGGCCCTATTTACACTCAAATAACATAATTATTAAAAATTTTAGTACTAATATTTATAGGCTTATTAAAAATAAATTGTTTAAAAAAGAATGAAAATCGGTCTACTAGAACTACCCCGGCTGATAACGATCTTTCATGATACCCTAATATAAAATATTTTTTTAAAATACCCTTAAGTCTTATTTTAGGGGTTAATTTTAGGAAATATACAAAAATTCTTATTTTATTATTTTTAAATATTTGTAAGTCCTTAATTGTATTTTTACCGACTAACTGTATTTTTCTTGATTATAATTTTTTACCTTCACCATTTTGTCGATATTTTTACAATACTCTACTCATAAAAAGTTTAAGGTTATGTCAATCGTTTAACAACTAAGGTTAACAAGTGAAAACCCTTGCCATCGTGGGGCCCCCTATTCTTAGTTTTACGTAAATATTTTTTAATTTTTACAATATAAGTTAAATATTATTATGATATGGATTTTTTAAAGAAATATTTGAATGTTATGTTTTATTATTTAACCTTACCCCGCGCCTCTGCACCCCCGCCTCACCCCGGGGGCGTCAGGTTTACCAATTGGTCTAAGGCCGTACGCGTCGCGCATTGGCATGTGACATTTGACAGATGACAAGCCACGCCCACGGAGTTGCGCAAGATTCCTAAATAATTGCTGACGTCTTGCAGATCTTGAGATAATAAGATCCACCGGTGGCGGTGGCCCCTCAATCCCTCATCTCCCTCTACTGATCATTTGTTTAGGACTTTATGAGCATGAGATAAATTTAAACTATCAATACTGTTTATACTTATAATTCACAGTTTTTGTATTATTTGAACGGGACCTTCCACTTGGCAGTGGTAAATAAGTACCATAAGAGCTCATGTAACTTAAGTAATTTTTTTTAAAATTTTGGGTGTTTTGTTTAAGAGGCGCATGTTTGTAAAACAAATGAAATAGTGGGCATATTCACTGATAAGAAGTGGCAACAAAATATGTACCCGCAGTAAGTCATTCAAGTTTTTATCTTTTTGAATAATCGTTAATAAGTACGCTACTTAAAAAAACTATTATTTATATAGACTGTTTTTGCTAAATTGGCCTTTCTTTACAGTTCTATAGGCTGTTAAAATAAATAGCCTAACTGAAACTACACCGTGTAAATACTTATTGAAAAAGTCTATGTAGCATAAGGTTGAAACTTTAAACTCCCTTGTTTTTGAATATGCTAAAAAGATTTCTAAATGTTTGCATGTACAGGGTTTTCATTTAAATTTTGCCACCAACTTTTAACTATAACCAAGAAGGATAGAAAAACAAACGTCTTGTAAAAAGTTTCATACTTTTTCACAATATATCATATTGTTACAGACTTTCAAAAAATGTGTTTACATTAGATAGTTTTAGAGAGTTAGAATCATTTAATTTAGTTTGGTAATTTATTTAAATAATTTACCTTTATTCTTCCAAGTTCTTTCATCACTTTCGAAGGTTTCCGAAACCGCCCGAATTATCCATTGGGAACTTTTATGCCATCCCGTACTATGGAATTTTCGCGATATTTTTCCAAAATTCTAGATCATTCTTCACTCTTCCATATTACTATACAAGGGCGACAGAAAACCTTCGAATGAGTAGTATAGATTCGACTTTTGTGGTGTAAACTTCGAGACGTTTACAACTTAAGATTTGTCGTTACTGTAACCATAGTTACGTTCGATTGTTAATAAAAGGTATAAAAACGAAGACACGTGTTTTTATACGAGGTGTTGCGGAACATTTGATGTCGGAAGCGGAAGATTACCGGAGGAAGCCGAAGCCGTTGAAGAAGATTGCATGCCTGTAGAAACAAGACAGCAAGCAGTTATGAAGGAGTTAAGTGCACTAATTAAACAAATGATGAAAAACAAGAAACCCTGAAAAAAGACATAAAGAAGGAAATGCAGACCAGTCAAGAATCCCTGAAAGAAGAAAAGGTCAATCAAGAGGAATTGAAGAGAAGTCAAGAAGAAATGAAGAAAAGTCAAGAAGAAATGAAGACCAACCAAAAGAAATCAAGCGGGAAATTCAAATTAGTCAAGCAGAAACAAGACGACAAATGGAGAAAATTCAAAAAGACATAAAGAAAGGCCAAGAACAAATGAAGCATGAGCTCAAAGTCAAGATGAAATGAGGCAACAAATATTACTCGAACTAAAACTTACAAAGGAAGATGTTAAAGAAGATATGCAAGAAATACAACAACATACCATCGTGAGTCCGAACATCGTAGCTCGCTGTAAAATATTCCGCCCTGAAAAGAATTACCTCTTGGAAACTGCTAATGGAGAAGTTATACCAATTAAAGAGATACATGAAGCCAGAATAACCCTAGGAACAACAACATTTATCCATGTCGTGTTTGTTGCAGACATCCTGGACGAAGTTATCCTTGGTCTTGGCATTAGGGAAAATCAGAAGTTTGTATTAGGCCTTCCACAACGGGTACTACGAACCAATAATGAAGAGATCATAATGATACTACCACGGAGGAGTGAAACAATAATTCGAAAAGTTGTCCTTACAGAAGATGTCCTATTACCGTCAAATTCAGAAAGCATTATACAAGCAAAGTTTGAAGACTCAGAAGAAGGTGAAATTGTTTTAGTCGAACCAGTTGAAAATAGTCCGTTATACGCTAAAGGAATTTTACCGACCAGAACTCTGACGCAAGCCAAAAGAGACATGGTATTTGTCCGAATGATGAACCTAAAGGATTACCCTCAACAAGTCAAACAAGGTGACATAGTTGGTACCTGTCAACTTGCTAACATGATAGTTACCTCTACCTTAACTGCACCTGAAGAAATCTCCACAAATAAATTACCTGATACTCTGCAAGACCTGGTGATTTCATCAAAATCCTTGTTAGATCCAGTCCAGGTATCTATGCTAGAAGCACTTTAAAAAAATCAAGATGTTTTCTCCGTATCTAAAAATGATTTGGGAAAAACCAGCGTAGTTCAACATCGGATAAACACCGGAGACGCCTCGCCAATCAACCAACCACCAAGGCGAATTCCTTTAGCCAAGAGAGACGAAGTTGAAAAGTTATTAGGAGACATGCAAAAACAAGACATTATAGAACAATCTCAGAGTCCATGGTCATCTCCAGTAGTCCCAGTCAAGAAGAAAGATGGTTCCACCAGATTTTGTGTTGATTTCAGAAGACTAAATGACGTCACGAAGAAGGACAGTTTTCCACTACCACAAATAGACGATACCCTAGACACACTTACGGAGTCAAAATGGTTTTCCACATTAGACTTAAAAAGTGGCTATTGGCAAGTAGAACTTCATCCGGAAGACAAGGAAAAATCCGCTTTCTCGACCGGGACCGGACTGTGGCAATTTAATGTTATGCCCTTTGGACTATGCAATGTCCCTGCTACATTTGAACGTTTGATGAGTTAATACTACGGAGACTTACTTGGAAAACGTGCTTAGTATACCTGGATGCCATAATAATTCTTGGAAAAACATTTGATGACCACCTGAAAAATGTTGAAGAGGTTTTTCAAAAGCTTAGATCCGCCCAGCTGAAGCTTAGCCCAAAGAAATGTCACCTGTTCCAGAAAGAAGTCAACTGCCTGGGGTATAAAATAACAGAAGATGGAGTAAGAACCGATCCAGAGAAGACAGAAGCTATCCAGAACTGGCCTATACCAAAGAATAAGCATAAAATTAGAAGTTTTCTGGGATTGTGTACCTACTACAGACGGTTCATACAGGGGTTTGCTGATATTGCGAGACCATTACATCGTCTTACAGAAAACAACAAAAGCTATGAATGGACTGAGGATTGTCAAGCAGCTTTCATACACCTAAAGAAAGCCCTATGCAATCCTCCAGTGTTGTCATATCCACAACCTAATCAAACATTTATTGTGGATACCGATTCAAGCAATACTTCTATTGGTGGAATTTTGTCACAGATAAAAGATGGACAAGAAAAATTAATAGCCTATTTTAGCAAAGCCCTTTCCAAACCTGAACGAAATTATTGCGTTTCCAGAAAAGAACTTTTGGCTATTGTTAAATCCCCAGAGCATAAACCTGTATGGCCAGAAATTCCACCTAAGAACGAACCATGCATCACTTAAATTGTTCCTTCAGTTCAAGAACCCTGAAGATCAGATATCACGATGGCTACAACGCATTCATGAATATGATTTCAAAATTGAACATCGAAGGGGACTGAACCATAAGAATGCTGACGCTTAATCAAGACGACCTTGTCCAGACGATTGTAAACACTGCAGCAGACGAGAAGAACATGAAGATCCTGATGAATTTCACTGCCGAAGAACACGTCTCCAGTGCTCTCAAGAATGGAAACCTAAGATCTTGGCCAATGAACAACAAGAAAATCCAGATCTTGGAGATATTATCAAACTCAAGACAGAAAATTTGGAAAGGCCACCATATTAGAAAATAGCCTCCAAGTCATAAAGGGTACTGGGCCATATGGGACTCTTTGATTATTAAAGATGGCCTATTACAAAGGGTCTGGGAAAGTTCTGACGGCAAAACCCATAAATATCAGATAATCCTACCAACCAAAAGGATTCCTGAAGTATTGCAAACCTTGCATAATGGTGTAGGAGGTGACCATTTCGGAGTTATGAAGACACTTGAAAAGGTTCGAGAAAGGTTCTACTAGCTGGGAAGTCGTGCAGACGTACAAGACTGGTGCAGAATGTGTAAGGATTGCGCTTCCAGCAAGGGACCGAAAACACGAAGCCATGGCAAGATGAAGCAATACAATGTAGGGGCACCCTTTGACAGAATTGCCATAGACATAGCAGGGCCATGTCCAGTTAGTAAATCAGGGAATCGCTATATCTTAGTAGCAATGGATTACTTCAGTAAATGGCCAGAAGTCTACCCAATCCCAAATCAAGAAGCTATCACTGTTGACGATGTATTATTTCAACAATGGATTTGTTGCTATGGAGTTCCTAGAGAAATACATTCCGATCAAGGCAGAAACTTTGAGTCCGATCTTTTCAAGAACCTTTGTAATCTCCTGGGAATCCATAAATCAAGAACAACACCTCTTCATCCACAGTCCGATGGTATGGTAGAGCGGTTTAACAGAACCCTTGATAACTACCTAAAAATTAAAGTAAATGACGAACAAAGTGACTGGGACAACTATATACAGCCATTTTTATTAGCATACCGCTCCGCAATACACGAAACCACTGGCGAAACACCTGCTAAAGTCATTTTCGGAGCGGAATTATGCCTTCCAGTTGACTTGCTTACGGGACGACCTTCCACCAATGAAGAACCAGCAGAAGACTATGTAAGTCAACTTAGTAAACAGCTACAGAAGATACATGAAGAGGTGCGTACCAAGTTACAAAAAGGAAGTGACCATATGAAATCCCGCTATGACTTGAAAGCTAACTATCAGGGATTTGTCGTCGGTGAAAAAGTTTGATTATACAATAATTCGAGAAGAACCAAGGGACGTTCACCGAAACTACAGAAGTCATGGGAGGGACCATATAAAGTTGTGACACGGCTTAATGATCTGGTGTACCGTATACAGAAGAGTCCACAGGCAAAGATAAGTAGTAGATCTAGTAGTACATATAGAAAGGCTAAGCCGTTATTAAGACAGTGAAGATACTTGATCGAGACGATCAAAACTTGGCGAGGCGGCAATGTTACAGACTTTTAAAAATGTGTTTAGGTTATAGAATTTTAGAGAGTTAGGATCATCATTCTTCACTCTTTCATATTACTATAAAAGGGCGACAGAAAACCTTCGAATGAGTAGTATAGATTCGACGTTTGTGGTGTAAACTTCGAGACGTTGACTAGTTAAGATTTGTCGTTATTGTAACCATAGTTACGTTCGATTGTTAATAAAAGGTATAAAAACGAAGACACGTGTTTTTATACGAGGTGTTACGGAACAATATATATAAAAAAATAAATATAAATGAAAAGGTAAAGTTTTTTAAAATGAAACACCCTGTATATTCTGTCACCATTAAAAGGGTCTTTAAAAAGCTTTACAAAAATACCACATTTGATATTATCGGTTTTGGAAATTTGACCATTCAAATCCGTATATAATTTCCATTACATCTACAGTCTTAGCTTAGTGCCATAGGAAGATATAATGAAAATTACAGCAACTATTTTTCAGATTTAAGTGGTCATATTTAGGAAACTATTAGAAATAGATACAGGGTGCACGAAAAGGTGCGTAGCAGGTTAAAAAAGGAAGTGACCGTATGAAATCCCGCTATGACTTGAAAGCTAACCATCAGGGATTTGTCGTCGGTGAAAAAGTTTGGTTATACAATCCGAGAAGAACCAAGGGGCGTTCACTGAAACTACAGAAGTCATGGGAGGGACCATATAAAGTGGTGTACACGGCTTAATGATCTGGTGTACCGTATACAGAAGAGCCCACAGGCAAAGATGAAAGTAGTACATCTAGAAAGGCTAAGCCGCTATCAAGACAGTGAAGAAACTTGATCGAGACGATCAAAACTTGGGAGGGGTAATGTTACAGACTTTCAAAAATGTGTTTACGTCAGAGAATTTTAGAGAGTTAGGATCATTTAATTCAGTTTGTTAATTTATTTAAATAATTTACCTTTATTCTTCTAATCTCTTTCATCACTTACGAAGGTTTCCGAAACCGCCCCAATTATCCATTGAGAATTTTTATGCCATCCCGTACTATGGAATTTTCGCGATATTTCTCCAAAATTCTAGATCATTCTTCACTCTTTCATATTACTATAAAAGGGCGACAGAAAACCTTCGAATGAGTAGTATAGATTCGACGTTTGTGGTGTAAACTTCGAGACGTTGACTAGTTAAGATTTGTCGTTATTGTAACCATAGTTACGTTCGATTGTTAATAAAAGGTATAAAAACGAAGACACGTGTTTTTATACGAGGTGTTACGGAACAATATATATAAAAAAATAAATATAAATGAAAAGGTAAAGTTTTTTAAAATGAAACACCCTGTATATTCTGTCACCATTAAAAGGGTCTTTAAAAAAGCTTTACAAAAATACCAAACGTTGTTGGGAGAGATGACTTAGTTCTGGGTGTTTAGCACACCATGTGGCGTGCATCCGTGCCATGTAGCCCCTAATGGTGGGTTCGCTGAGGAATATGCATCCATCAAATCATCCCTAAGTTCGTCCGTCCACGTGAGGTGTCCATGTCCATTGCCAAGGTCGTTTAAGGGCGTCCGTCCAGTTGCTCCTCCAACCTGCCCTGCACCCCTGTCCGAACGGGGTGGATTGTTGGGAGCTTGCTCATCATTGTTTATAGGGACAATGCGAGATATCCGCGACTCTGCGGGATGTCACCCCACAGAGCCGCGGCGGTTACCGGTATTACATAGGCTACCGAACCGATTCAAGGCCTCTCGTAGGTTGCTGTTGGTACCCGCAACCCCTTCAAGCTCGCTGGCAGTACCGCCTTGCTTGGATTGTTCGTGTTCGGTAGCACCAAGAACACTGCTAGGCATTGTCCTGATGGCCAGACTTATTATTATCTTTAAAAGATCCAACACGACGTATCCCATGGCTCCGACCCCATAGGGCGTCGTGCGGAAGGCCATCCATATCGAAGACCACTCCTCGCGTCCGCTCGGTCAGTGATCTTCGGCCAAATTCATTGCCTCAGTAGATGAAGGGATCCAAGGACAACAGATTTCTGCATCTTCATCACCAGTTGTTCGGGTGTATTTTCACATGCTGGAATGTACCTCATTTCCCTTAATATGTTATTCTTCATGCCTCCCAAAACGCCAATTATCAGGACAACCAATCGCACGGTATACTCCGGATAGAGCCTCCGAAGTTCGCCAAGAAGATCTTGATATTTGGCTCGTTTCTCCGTTCTTTTATATCGATGTTAGTTTCCGCTTGGGGCGGAAAACTCTATTACAGTACATGGTGTGGTTTGTCTTATCAAGGAGAACGATGTCGGGTTTATTTGCTTGAATTTGATGCGTTGTTGGGAACGCGTAGTTCCAGTATATGCGACAGTTGTCATTTTCCACTACCGCCTCAATGTCTCCGGGACCAAACGGCAGTATTGCTGTTTCATCGATGCCGTAGTAATGCCTCAGGTGATAGTAAAGTACCCGAAGAGCGTCATTATGCCGATGAATGTAGCTATTGACAGCATGCACTGGACAAGCTGACAATAGATGCATAAGGGTTTCAGGTTGCTGTCGACAGGCTCGACATGCGGTGTCAAGAACGTTGGAAAATTGGCTTCGGTACACCAATGTGTTTATCACCCCATCTTGGCATGCTAGTAAGAATCCTTCGGTCTCAGACTTAAGCTCGGCGGATTTCAAAAACCCAAACGTAAGCTTTCGAGATAGATCGAGTCTATTGATGTTTCTGTAAAAGACTCCGTGCTGCGGCTTATTGATGTGATCTTCTAAGAGCATCCGTTGTTCGGCTCTTTTAACTGCAGCTGTTACAGCACTAGACTCCTGTCTTATAAGTGATTGGTCGTCATTAGAATCTATTTCAAATCTGAGACCGAATTTCTCCGCGGCTCGCTCGGCTGCCTTGAACAAAAATGCTCCAACATTGGCCATCTCATGTTCTTTTACTAACTGCAGCAGTGGATCCGTGCTTTTGGCAACCTGACAAGCAAGACTCAAAACCAAACGATCATGCATACACTCCAAGCTTAAAAGGCCGCGACCTCCCTGATGGCGTGAGAGGTAAATGCGGGAGACTGATGAGCGGGGATGGATGCTGCGGTGAAGATGCATCATTTTTCGTGTGCTAACGTCCAGTTCGCGCAACTCTTCTCGCGTCCACTTAACTACTCCAAACGAATAAAGCAATACAGGAACTGCCAGCATGTTAGTTGCAGCAACCTTATTCAATCCTGATAGTTCGGATTTCCATATTTTCCTTAAGCGTTGCCTGTACTTGCTTCTCAGCTCGGTCTTTACAGCTTTAACATCCTGAGTACGATTTTGGTCGATACCTAAATATCGATACGTTTCGTTATTTCTAAGCGGACGGAGAATCGCGCTGTCAGCAAGTTGATCAGCCTCTAAATCGTTACCATTTCGGCCCTTCACCAGCCTAAGTTTTGCACATTTGTCAAGTCCGAACTCCATGCCAACATCTTTGGTATATTCGTGAACCACTTTAAGAGACTGTTGTAGATCTCGCTCACTAGTTGCATAGAGTTTCAGGTCATCCATATAAAACAGATGGGTTACCTTACGCTCCCTTCTTCCTGGTGGTCCACAGCAATACCCCCGAGTCTTCCGAAGAGACACGGATACGGGAAGCAGCGATATACAGAATAATAGAGGACTTAGTGAGTCGCCCTGAAATACGCCCCGTTTAAATGTTATGGGATCAGTAATGATTTTTGTGCTCCAGATGTTATGGAGAATTTAGATTTCCAGAGCGGCATCAGCTGTTCGATGCAACGATTCAGGTTAGGAGGAACCTTGAGATCTTTAAGCAGATGCAATATTAATTCATGCGATGTTGTATCAAAAGCTTTTTGTAATCAATCCATGCCATACTGAGGTTGCGTTTGTATTGGATTGAGTCTTGTGTGATGCATCTATCGATTAAGAGATTTTCCTTGCAACCATTGATTCCTCTTTTTCCTCCTCGCTGCTCCCCTATATCAGAGAGAATAGGATCTATTGCACTCAGTATTCTAGAATACAAAATTCTAGTAAAAGCCTTGTAGCTGGTATTAAGGCAAGTGATTGGTCTGTAGTTCTTTGGCTGTGTTAGATCTCCCTTTTTTGGTATTAATATAGTCCGGCCTTCTACAAACCATTCAGGAATTGGTGTGTGTCCATTAAGCCACGAATCAAAGATTCTGGCCAAATGCGGATGGGTACTGGGGAATTTCTTCCACCAGAAGTTATTAATGCCATCCGGACCCGGTGCAGAATAATTCCTTGCACCATCTAGGGCTCTTTTTACCTCCTCCGTCGTGATTGGTGGACTTTCGTGCTGGTTAAGTTCCTTGTCGGCACAATAGGCACTAAAGTTGTTTAAAGCAGGAGTGTCCCGTCGTAACGGCTTCGAGTCCTCGTAGACATTCTTCCAGAACTGTTCCACAACATTTGCTTGTGGCGGATTTTCGACCGTTGGTGCTGGGTCTGCCAGAAAGCTAGAGGGTTTAGTCACAAATTTATTTGTATCTCTCAGCCCTTTAGCCTTTTTCTTTAAGCTGTTGTTAATAACACCCAACGATCGTATGCGGTCTAGGCAACGCTGCTTAATGACCTGAAGCGTGATTCTGTTAAGTGTATGGTGTTTTTGGCGTAGCTTTAAAGCTATTTTTCTGATCTTTGCCGTAAAAGGTCTGTTGGCTGATATATAACCCATTACACTTTGAATGCGCGATGCCTCTTGCCGCGTTAGATCTATTTTTTGGCAATTTGCTGAATTCTGCGTTCGGTCTTCCGAAGTGCCTGGTGAAAGCTATCTGAGCGGTTAGGAACAAGTTGTTTCGCAGCTTCATAAACAGCGTTGTTAAGTGCCAAAATATCCGTTTGTTCTGAAAGTAAATCCCGAAGAGCGTTGTTTGCTTGTGCGATATCTCGGGATTTTATGTGAGACTTGATGTTGATGTTAGTAAGCCTCTCTGTTAGTTCGTTGTTGGCGTTTTCGGGGGCAATCTCAATTACCATATTTTCCGCAGGCTGGTTTTGTTCCAGATCCTGATTATCCAGGTCCTGAGGTGGCTCCTGTTGTCTTGGTGTTCTGACATATCCAGATCGGTTAAGATAGGCTACATAGTCTCTCAAACGTTGTTGGGAGAGATGACTTAATTCTGGGTGTTTAGTACACCATGTGGCGTGCATCCGTGCCATGTAGCCCCTAATGGTGGGTTCGCTGAGGGAATATGCATCCATCAGATCGTCCCTAAGTTCGTCCGTCCACGTGAGGCGTCCATGTCCATTGCCAAGGTCGTTTAAGGGCGTCCGTCCGGTTGCTCCTCCAACCTGCCCTGCACCCCTATCCGAACGGGGTGGATTGTTGGGAGCTTGCTCATCATTGTTTATAGGGACAATGCGAGATATCCACGACTCTGCGGGATGTCACCCCACAGAGCCGCGGCGGTTACCGGTATTACATAGGCTACCGGACCGATTCAAGGCCTCTCGTAGGTTGCTGTTGGTACCCGCAACCCCTTCAAGCTCGCTGGCAGTACCGTCTTGCTTGGATTGTTCGTGTTCGGTAGCACCAAGAACAATGCTAGGCATTGTCCTGATGGCCAGACTATACTTATTATTATTATTATTATTATTATTCTTATTATTATTATTATTATCTATGTCACTATGACACTATAACCAAACAAACATATTTGACATTTAATTTCAAAGAGTTTTTAGAATTTCCTAAAAAAAGATAAACATTTTAAAACTTAAAACCTAAATAATAGTTAATTTTTAATTTTAGTATTTTAATTCAATTTACCTTGAAACGTCGATTTTTAGTTAGTTAAAATAATTACCATCCACCATACATATTGTTGAATTATCAATTTGTTGTAATACTTATGTCCGATAGTGTATGTTTGATTTTTTCATTGGATGGTCCAGTCCAGAGATATAGTAGTCACAGACATCGGCTGCACAGGCTTTCAAAATATTTTTCTTACAATTACGTTAACAACGTTTGATGACAGACTCCGGACGTTAAAATAAGTCGATTTGAGTGAACTTACCTATGTCAAAAAGTTGATAATAACCAAAATATAGGGTGTCAAAGTTTCAAATTAATTTCGTTTTTCTGAATAATTTGGGCAATAGTAAACCTTTTTGCTCGAAATTTGACAGTTAATTTATTTTTTACAGGAGACAATTAAATTTATTTTAAATTTTAATGTAGATTGTAGAGGGAGCTGTCTGCGGGACAATGCGCACGTTTTCAATGTCACAACTTTTTTTCGGCTTAGTGTATGTAAATTTTAAGTAAAAAAATGCTTCCTCTGTCTCTTTTACATAAAAAGGTATACTGTGAAAAAGCCGCCCAGGCTTACGGTTTTAAAAATATGTATCTCGAAAACCGTGACCCTGGGCGACGTTTTCAAAATATACCTTTTTTATGTAAAAGAAATGAAAGATTTTTTTAGTCAAAATGTACATACACTAAGCTGCCAAAAAGTTGTGACATTGAAACGTTCGCAAAGTCCCACACAATCTACATTAAAATTCAAAATAATTTTAATTGTCTCCCTGTAAAAAAATTCAACTGTCAAATTTCGAGCAAAGTTTACTATTGCCAAAATTATTCAGAAAAAGCGTAACTTTGATACCCTGTATCTTGGTTATTATCAACTTTGGACATTCACTAAAATCGACTTATTTTGACGTCCGGAGTCTGTCATCAAACGTTGTACACGTATTTTCGGGTCATCCTGTATGTACAAAATTTCCACTTATGACCGATAGTGAATGTAGGCCAAAAGGGCCTTTCAGAAAAAAATCTTGAAAAAAGGTTTTTTCGATCTTCAAAGAGGATATAACCCCTTAAAATTCCAAAATTTTTGGTACATTAGTCCTTCAGTAACTCCTATCCTGGGACACACTGTCTCCAGTATTGAAAATATATAATTTTACTCTTGGAAAATTCATACAATTTCACTTTTATTATTTTAAAAATGCTGCAAAACTAGCATCATTTAACGTCAACGTTCAAAGGTAGCCGTTTGGTTTTTTTCTGGCAAATCCTAAATTACATTTGATAAATCAATTAGATACTCCTAATTATTACATAATTTTAAATATAATATGAAATATGCCAACAATTCTATCTTTTCATACCTAGAGGCCATGTGGCACTGGTCATAATACTTTGTCTTGTAGGTCTTAGGGAATACATAACTTTTCTAATCTGAGGCTCAAAACCCATGTCTAACATACGATCAGCCTCATCTAGCACTACATAAGTGACTGTTTTGACATTAAGGTGGCCTAAAATAAAAATAAACAAAATTATATACAGTGTGTCCAAAATTGGTAGGGAATGTATTGGGATATTGGAAACCATAAGAGATAGAAAGATGGTTAAATGGGAAAAGTTGTGGGCCATTCAATGGCCAATCTAATGCCGTTTTGGTGCTAACTGTATCTTGTTTGGTTTTTGGGATATTTTGGAAAAACTGAAAATGTGCGTTTTAGAAAAAGTGCTGTAGTTTTTTTATTTCAAATAATTTTTAGAATCTATAAAAACTTTATTCGAGCAACTTTTTAAGAGCTTCTGTATTCAGATTTTAATTTCGACGTTTTGGTTTTGAGATACCATCATCAACTTTCGTTTTTCTTATGACGGCCATTTTGTTTTTTGCATATTTTTAAAGAAGGTTTTTTTCCCTTTATAATAATGTACAACACTTTATAGGTATTTTTGATTTTTATGTCAAAAATTGTCTAAATTCATTTTTGCCCGAGTTGGCCATGATAAGGAAGCCATTAGCTCTAGAAACAATTGCCATTCAATTTTCAATATGGACCTATGTTGGCAAAGGTAATGCAAGTTTACATCCAACTTTTATAAACTTATGTACGCAAACAAAGATGGATATTTACCTTGTGTGCATCGGCACCTTAAGATATGAGTTAATTATATCAAGCTGTAAACTTTCTATCAGAAATGTGTGTATGTGCTCAACAACATTAACATTTTTTTAAATTTTATTACCCATAATATTACAGACAAAAACCAAATTCATTATGTCTTTCAATTGGCACAAACACAGTTGAAAAACCAAAATTTACTTACATAATAATCTGTGAAAAAAACAATTTTCTCTACAGTTATTACCAACATACTATTTTAAATTACTGCATGTTTTTGCTACATTTTTTTAAATTTTAATAATTAACATGGTTATCTTAAAAAACAATATTTTTAAAAGCTTAACGTTTTGTTGATAGCTCATGTATTATAAAATCCGGTTATTTTACAATCTGCAAAATATTTTTGAATGTTTGTTTGTATTACAATCCATATTATTTTTTAAAAACTAATATAATGTTTGGCTAGATCAGTGGTTTGGCTGTGTTTAAACTTCCATATGCAATAAGATTGCTACCTAATAAAAATATCTGGTAAAAAGGTTACATCTGGATATTGTTATTAAATATTTTATTGTGCCGATGCACACAAGGTAAATATCCATCTTTGTTTGGGTACATAAGTTTTTAAAAATTAGAAATAAACTTGCATTACCTTTCCCAATCTAGATCCTTATTGAAAATTGAATGGGAATTGTCATGGCCAACTCGGACAAAAAATAATTTTAACGATTTTTGACATAAAAATCAAAAATACCTATGAAGTCTTATACATCATTTTAAAGGGAAAAAAATGTACAAAAAAAACAAAATGGCCGCCATAAGAAAAACGAATGTTAATGATGGTATCTCAAAACCAATACGTCGAAATTAAAATCTGAATACAGAAGCTCTTAAAAAGTTGCCCAGAAAAAGTTTTTACAGATTCTAAAAATTATTTGAAATAGAAAATCTACAGCACTTTTTCTTAAATGTACATTTTTTTTACAAAATAACTCAAAAACCAAACAAGATACAACCGTCATCAAAACGGCATTTAATTAAACATTAAATGGCCCACAAGTTTCCCCATTTAACCATCTTTCTATCTCTTATAGTTTCCAATACCCCAATACATTCCCGACCAAAAAGAACTGTTACAATCATTATACAGGGTGTTTCTTAAAGAGACAGATTTGAGAAAATCGCTAAAACACGTGAAGATATTTATTGAGGCGAAACGTAACGAGTACTTTATAACCCTAGAATATAAAGTCAATATATTTACCTACTACAAAATGACGGTACTTTAAATATTACCTAATTACCTGATTTATATGACCATATTTCCGAAACTAATAAAGTTGGATATACTTAATGTGGTATTTTCTTACAGATCTTTAAGAGGTCTTTTAAATGGTGATATAATATACAGGGTGCTTCATTAAAAAATATACACTTTTATTCTAGCATGTATATTATCGCCAGTATCACAATAAAAAAGATTTTTAAAAGAGCTTTAAGAAAATACCACATTAAATACCATCCAAATCAGGTATTCAGGTAATATTTAAAGTGCCGCCATTTAGTAGTAGGTGAAGGTATTGACTTATATTATGACTTATATATATTATAAAGTACTCGCCAAGAGCTTTAAAATGATGTGCCACTCGACCCTCTTCTCAGTACAGAAAATTGGGGTGGTGCAGGTGGCAGAACTTAAGTGTTAAGTTTTTAAATGAAACCCTGTATATAAAGAAAAAGTCCCCCTTCTTTTTTAATAAACATAAAAATTATGTTTTCGTCCAATTCATATTCTTCAAGGAAATTAAATTATCTACAAAAAAGCTATCTTAGTAAATTTCCGTAGAACGAGCCGTTTTCTTGTAATAGCGCCTTAAACATTAATTATTATTTTTTTAATTTTGTCACTTAGATTCTGGATTTTTTAAACTACCATAAGAGCTATTTATGTATCAAGGGCGTTACTAGGACTATAATGCCCTGAAAGTCGAAATTTTCGAGATTTCGACCTCATGGGTATTATGGTCCAGTAAAGCCCGTGGTGCATACAATGCTTTATGTTTTACCCAAAAAGAGTTTTTCAATGACTAATTACATTATTTATTCGCAATATAAAAAATAAGTTGCACCTGTACCTGTATACGTAAGTAGATAATGACTGGTGTTAAGTTTGACTTTGATACTTTCTATCAGTTAGTCAGTTGGCATTTTTTATTTAACGATTTGCTCAAAATGGAAGAAATTCCTCAAAATATAAGAGAAAAGGCCATAAAAGCGACCGAAAATCTTTTGTCAGTTAAATCAAGGCAACAGTATGATCGGGAGTATGGCATATTTGGTATTTGGAAAGATGCGAACGCAATTCTTCAAATAACCGAAACCGTTTTAATGGCATATTTTCAGGAACTGGTAAGTTATTGATTTTATTTTAATACATATGTTTAACACACTTTATTATTTTTAGTCGGAAAAATACAGTCCGAACTCTCTCTGGACCAAGTATTCCACCCTAAGGTCTACGTTGATGGTCTATGAAAATATAGACATTTCGCAATACCATCGTCTCATATCTTTTTTAAAAGTTAAGTCGAAAGGATACGTCCCGAAGAAGTCTAAAGTTTTGGAAGGAGAACAAATATTAAAATTTATTAAGAAGGCTCCTGATGATATCTACTTGGTACACAAAGTCATATTGGTAATGGTTGTTTTTGGAGGTTTAAGACGAGATGAATTGGTCAAAATGACTATTGATGTCATTGAAGATAGAGGAACAGTCTTGGTTATAAAGGTACCAGAAACTAAAACTTCAACTTCAAAAAGTTTTACTATCATTGAAGAAGATTTAGGCGCTTTAAATTTAATAAAAAGTACACAACATTAAGACCAGCTGAAATAAAGGAGCGAAGATTCTTTCTTACCTATAGAAAGGGTCGATGTACAGTACAACCCATTGGAAAAAATACCATAGGAAGCGTCCCAACATTGATCGCAAAATTTTTAAAATTGGATAATGCAGAAGCTTACACCGGCCACTGTTTGCGTCGCACATTGTCAACTTTACTTGTTGAGGCAGGTGCTTCGTTTGAAACGCTAAAACAACATGGGAAATGGAAAAGCTCTTCAGTAGCTGAAGGATATATAGAAGAAAGTATTGCATCCAAAAATAAAGTAGCCAAAATGATTGTCAATTCAGTTAATTCCGAGGTTAATCCCGTATCGACTATTGAAAATTCTTTAATGGACTGTTCTTCTATACAAAATAGCGTTAGTGCTACCACTGCTGCTACCATCACAAAAAACACCGACCATTCTATAGTGGGATCAGCTACATTTTCCGGGACATTTCAAAATTGTAATTTTTATTTTGGAAAGAAAGTTTAATTTTTGGTATTGTTTAAAGAAAAATAATTTTTGTATAAACTTGATCCTTATTGTGCGAGAAATAAAATTGGATAAGCAATAAAATTTCCATATTAGCCCATTAGGGCATTATAAGCGGGCATTATGATAATGCCCGCTTATAATGCCCTAGGTGTGATAGCAGGTATTATTGCTACCATAACATATTCCGTTTCTAAGGTATTACAGATCAATAATAGATGGGTAAAACATAAATATTAATATCTTTATAAAACAAATAATTATTCTTAAGAGAAATTTTATGCTTCTCATAAAAGGTCTCTTTTTTTCGACATTTTTCGATAAATTCATTCCTTTCAGAGTTATTTAATGATGAAATAAATTTTCATTTTAATTTTAACATTATATAACTTTAAAAAGAATGAATTTATAGAAAAATTTTAAAAAACCTTTTTGTGGAGCATAAAATTTCCTGTAAGATAACCATTTGTTTTATAAAGATATTAATATTTATGGTAGTTAAAAAATCCAGAATCTAAGTGAAAAAATTAAAAAAATGAATTAATGTTTAAGGCGCGATTACAAGAAAACGACTCATTCTAAGGGACTTTACTAAGAGAGCTTTTTTGTAGCGAATTTAATTTTCTTCGAGAACATGAATTGGTCAAAGGTTTAATAGTGACAGATTCCGAGATTTTGAAAAAATGCAACATTGTTAAAAAATCAATAATTTTAATGATGCATCTCTTAATGTGAATATTAAGGGCTGAAAATTAAAGGATATTTTTCTTTCCTAGTCATAAGCAATAGTTTTACAGTACCGAGCGAAATAAAACTGTTTTTTTTTGGCCCATTCTAATAAATCTGTCAACTTATCCTTTAGAAAAAATTATTTACTGGTGTAATTATAGGCTGTTATCTTCTAAAACCTCATTCTGGTGTACTTACATTCATATTAATTGTCAGTTGTATTATTTATATTAGTAGATGTTTTCTGAATTTATGAGATTTATTATATTTTTGAGGTACTTTTACCACCAAAAATCTCTCAAGAGTGGCTGTTTTATTTTTTAATATAATAATGGCCACATTAAAAATGTAAACAGATTTTATTTCCAATCTTGGAAAACCCTCTTAAACCGAGTTTTGCAAAAAAATGTCTAGTAAAAAAAAACAAAAACACTAAGCTACAACAGAAGAAAACCTTTGGTACACTGTATCTTGCAGACGACTAACCAGAACTTTTTAACTATACATTTATATAGACTTTTAGAAACACACTGTAAAGGAATACAATGAAAAAGTATTATAATAATAAGAGTTTGTTGGACTTTTATTGTCTTCAATTTTAACCGGTACACGAGCTTAGGATGGTGTCTATCTCCTACCGTTTTCAAGTGATAACTTTTTGAAAACGGTTAGGGATAGACAACATCAGAAACGTCGTGTATCAAAATAAAGACAATGGAAGTCAAAGAAAGTAGTATTATTGACAACATTACATCAGCAACCAGTTATCTATGTCACCATGACACTATAACCAAACAAACATGTTTTGACATTTAATGTCAAAGTTTTCAGAATATCCGAGAAAAAACATTAAAAAATTTGAATTTTAAAACCTAAATAATAGTAAGTTTTCATTTTATTATTTTATTTCCATTTGTCTTGACAACGGTGGCAGATTTGCCACCGAAATGTCGATTTTTAATTATCTTTTTACTTGTTTAAATTTTTTTGGTTTTTTAGTACTTTTAATTTAATTTTGGCGTGTACCCAAAGAAATACCATCCATTAAAGCATTACAATCATTAAAAAGAGACAATTCCATAAAAATTCTTCCTGCAGATAAAGGAAATGCAACAGTAATAATAGATTGTAATACATATGACGATAAAATAATGTCTCTTTTAAATGATGGTAATTACACAAAAATAAGCAATGACCCTACTGAATGTATTGAACGACAAATTTATAATATGTTAAAGAAACATAAAAACTCTTTTACAGATAATGAAAGATTTAAACTGACACCTCACAACAGTAAAACACCACATTTTTACGGAGTACCAAAAATACATAAACCCAATATACCTTTACGTCCTATAGTAAGTTGTATAAACTCACCTACACATCCATTAGCAAAATTTTTACTTACCATTTTAGATCCTTTGGTAAACAACACTGATACATACATTAAAAATTCTAAACATTTCTTAGAGAAATTATCAAACATAGATATTGATCCAAATAATACACTGGTAAGTTTTGATGTTGTTAGTTTATTCACAAATGTCCCAGTGAATAAAACATTAAATATTGTTAGAAATAAATTAGAAAATGATGTCCATCTTGGCGAAAGAACAAAATTAAGCATAAACACTATTCTTGAGCTTTTAACTTTTTGTGTCAAAACAACATATTTTCAATATAACACTGTTTTTTATAAACAAACCTCTGGCATGGCTATGGGTTCACCTTTATCACCTTTATTAAGTAATATTTTTATGGAAAACTTTGAATCAAATTTTGTAGAAAATTATCAATATAAACCTTTAGTTTGGTGGAGATATATAGGAATCCGTCAAACTACAGAACATAATAATATCTTCAACATTACATTGTCTACCACCTATAAAAAGTATTGTGTTGACTAACACGTTTAATCTAAAACATCTAAAATACGGCATTTGAAGATAAGGAAGCACTGCATATGGTTTCTTTAAGATTTTACAACAAAAATGTGAAAAATTTTGATTTCTCACCCCTGAAAACCCCTCCTAAAACACAATTTGGTTGAAAATGTTTAATTTAAAAATAAAATGAAAATAACTAAATAAAACGGTAGAATTTGTGATTTTTTCTATAGACTTTTCAGAGACACCCTATATAATTTGCGATCATTTGGACCATCGCCATCTAAACATATAGAAGGTGGTGATTTGGGTCCTGATATTTTTGCAAGTGTTTAATGTTCTAGATTGTGCAAATTTCTGATAAACATAGGCCAGAGAAAAATTGTAGACCATGTAATTATTTACAAAAATTGTTCCTACATTTTTTCCATAACATTAACCATTTACAAGATTTTCTTACAATTTTTAACCAGGGGTTAATCTTCTTCAAGTGCGATTCACTTACAGGTTTAGAATTTGTAAGGCGCCCCCACAATATGTATACAGTTGGTCCCAGAAAGTGCTGCATATCATCAAAAAATTATGTGCTCTACAACTCAGTCTTTAGGAGCGCCTAGCGCTGCACAGTCACCTCGAGCAATGGACAAAATTCCAAAACTCCAACCCAAAATTTGGAAAAGACATTGTACCATTTATTATAAGAGTACTATACCCTGTATATAAATATGTTGATATTTTTTTCTTTTTTTGCACTTGTTATCAGTAAAATTATCAGTAAAGTTGACCGTCTCATTTTTTCTATTTTGTACCTGATATTTGAGATCGCTACCGTTTGAAAGAGTGTGTGGTATTTAATCGTTGTTTATATTTTATATTATTTTTGAATCCTTATAGATAATTCAATCCAGGTATGTATAACTTTTTAATATATTTTTCTGCTATTTTTTAAATATTTTTAAACATAGTGCATATTTTACAAAAAAATCTGATTTATCTCAAAACACCCTCCAAACAAACATTTTGGTAATAGGCTTGTTCGATAGCTTAAACTGTGCTCTTTTCAAATGCGCAAATACAGTTTTGCGGTTTAAGCAAATATTTGTTTTTTTAGGGACCTCTTGTCAACGTAACGCACAAAGATTTACTAGAAACATGGATGTCGGCTTCCAAAAAGTAAAACCAAAGGCAGTTATCGATAAAATTTGTCAATTGATGAATATATCAACAAGTGACAAACAAAATAGAAAAAAAAATAAAAACTGCCGGAATTTCTTGTGCCAAAATGGGTCGGAATTGGCAAAAAGGTTTTAGAAATAAAACTAACCTTGTAATTCGCCATAAGACATGGCTAGAATAGTAGGATAATTAATAAGCCCGGACCTTCATCAAAAGCTAAACGTGGAAAAGACCTGCAAAAAGAATTTGCACGGACAGTACTCCAAAACGAAAAGAACACTGAATACTGCCGATTTGATTTCCGATCATACAACGGAGAAACCCGCTTTCGCCGCACTGGAGTCCAAAACAAAACACACGAAACAACGTTGCAGCAAAAAAAAAAGTCTTTCTTTACAAGATAAAATGGCACTTTTTTGGATTCGGACTGCTCAAGAAAATAAAATTTGCTGAGGTCAGTCATGTGATGATTGTATATGATGATCGTTGGCCATCCTTTTTTAGCAAAGTTATGTGTTTTCGAAATCAGTGATTCCGCAAAATTTACCTTTGTACAGAACAGAGGAGCAAGAGTTAAATTACAGCTCTCGTTGTATTATACCCTAAAAGAGCATTTCAAGGCCTTACAAAGTAAATATGGGAGTTCGAGGCATAGCATCTAGAAACAAAAATTTAGTAGTTCTGATACTATCACTGACGAATATTTGTTTTTAGTTGCTATGTCACCTCTTAAACTGGTTAATGAGGAAGGCGATGTTTTTAGGAAAAACTCTCTAACTTTGTCTACGTTTTATTGTAGACCCATAAAATTTCTATTTTCCATAGAAAATTCAGATTTAGTCAAAAGCGAAAGCGTCAATCTTAAGAACCAAATTGACAATTAAGAAAGTTGCCATATTTCAGTTAATTGTTGTGAATGTGGAAGTGCAGTTTCAATTTCATTTTACCATGTTAGATGGTAGCTGCATTAATACCCTATCTGAATTTAACTCAGAAATGCTTTATAGGTGGTGCATCTCCAAAAGAAATGAGCACAGATAAAGTTTTCGAAAAAGTTAGAAAAATTGAGAATCTTAAGTTTGGGTTGTCATCCCTTCATTCGTGGATATGTAGTTTTGAGTGTTTGTTACATATCGCCTATAGATTACCATTTAAATGTTGGCAAGTTAAGTCTCCTGAAAACAAGGTGGTTTTCGAAAATCGAAAACAAAATATCTAGAAAGAATTTAAACTCAAAATGGGCCTAATTGTAGACAAACCAGGCTACGGATCCACGAATGATGGGAATACAGCTAGGCGATTTTTTCAAAATCCAGATTTAAGCACTTTAATCACTGGAATTAATAACACAGTAATTTTTAAACTTTCACAAATTTTAAGAATTGTGTCTATAGGACAAAAAATTAAAATAACGAAATTTGAACAGCTTTTGAAGGATACCAGAAAACTCTACATCGATCTATACCCTTGGTATTACATGCATAAGCTCCTAGTGCATGGAGGCGAAATAATAAAAAAATTGAGTTGCTTAGCTGAGGATGCTCTTGAAGCACGGCACAAAGATGTTAGAAATATGCGTCTAAATCATTCAAGAATAACTCAAGAGAAAGCTCAAATAAGGACATTATGAATAGATTACTTACTTCAGATCCTTTCATATCTTCTTTGAGAAAGGGTACAACTTCCAAATCGCGGCAATATAACATAAATGATATTAAAGATTACCTGAAGGACGATAATTTTCCTTTTGCAACGGTATTCTGATATGTTCCCTACAAATATTAATAACCTGAATATAGACACGGATGATTCGGATCTGTCGGAAAGTGATTGAATCTAATAATGAGTTGTTTATGTTGTCGTGTTCTTGTTCTGTCTTAGAACTATATATTTGTTTACAACTCTGTAATATTTAATAGATTTTTTTTCTCATACAATCTCAAATTTGGCTTTATAAAAAACAATTATGTTTTATTGGCTCTTCGTAATATTTTTCTTGTTATTTCTACATTTTTGGAGTTTATTTTTTTGTTACCTGATGATAATAAATCATTTTTGTGAAAATGAAACCTACTTTGTATTTTTAATCCCAGGCCAACGCAACGTTTTGAAAGGTACTTAAATAAAAAAGTTTGGTGCTGTATAAATAAAATATATTCGTTTCTATATTTCTAAGAACAGGGTCATTCACTATAAATGGACCGCTCCCGTATCTTTTCTATTTGACATTTTAGAGAAAAATGTTTTATACAAAAGTTGTAGAGTGAAAAGCGAAGTTTTACGTAGTGCCGAGTTTTTATGTACAGGGTGTCCCAAAAATGCGTAATTCGACAAAGTCTTGTTTTTCAAATATACCACCCTATATTTTATTTGATTTTAAAACTCTGCTTAAAATGCTAAGTATTTTTGTATATCATACTATATACCGATTTTCAATTGTTTTCGAGGGAATAGTTTCCGAATATGATGGTACTTAAAAGTTATGACTGGTACCATTAGATAGGTCTTGAAAAACTAATATAGGAATGTGAAAATTATTTTGCTCTAGCTTAGACCGTTTAGACGTCAAAAGCTGTCAAAGTGCTAAAATTGTCACTTTTCGGACAGCATTTTCTCGAAAACAATTGAAAATCGGTATATAGTATGATATACAAAAATACTTAGAATTTTAGGCAGAATTCAAAAATCTATTAAAATTTAGGCTGTTCCATTTAAAAAACATGACTTTGTTGTATTACGCATTTTTGAACCACCCTGTATACAATATAGCTAAGCACCACAAAAACTTCGCTTTTCACTCTACAACTTTTGTATAAAACATTTTTCTTTAAAATGTCAAATAGAAAAGATACGAGGGTGGTCCATTTATAGTGAATGACCCTGTACGTGAGTGCGAAATTAATTATGTAAAGTATGCCATATGTAGCTCTGCGTATAAGCTTCATATTAATTTGGGTTTGGTTTAAATCGGTTAAGTACAAAAAGAGTAGTGATTTTTGTCCCGAATTCCCATATACTCGAAGCACTGTGCGCCGACATTTTGAAATTAAATTTTATTTTAGAATATATCATAAATTAATTCCTAAATATTATGTTTCTTTTGCAACATACAAAGCATCACCAATGCACTTTAGCCTATAAAAATACATACAACTAATGGTTCCTTTTTAAATTTTTATTTAAAAATTTGAAGAAGCGTTTCAGCTCTACCTTAAGCACGGACGTGTAGCTGAAACAAGGTAGGTGGTAGAGGAGCTTTCCTCGCCTGAGGAGGTACCACCCCACCACCCTTTAAAGGACCCGTTAAGTCTTAATGTACGTTTCGGGTTCTGGGTGTGCGAGTCAGTTTTCCTTCTTCCTTCTTTTTCTTTTCTTTTTTTTCCTTTTAACCCCCAACTATGTACAAATGATGGCGGCATACCCGGAAGTAAAATGTTCCGGAGGTAAAATTCGGATCTCCGGGCGAGGGGTGCATCCGGGAGGCCTTCATCGAGAAGTTTAATTTCTTTTGCAAACATATGTGGGCTTAACACCAATATAAACTCCGTTCACCATCACCTTCAGTCATCTAAGCCCCACATACTGTTTCTAACGGAAACACAAATAAGTTCTAGGTCTTCAACCAGCCACCTTCTCTTTCCAGGCTACGAACTTATTTCGTCTTTTCGCCCACATGGTGGTGTATGTGCTTACGTCCGCAACGATCTGTCTTTTGCTCGAGTTTCCAATCTTGAATCGGGTAGGCCCGATATCCTTTGGCTTAAACTTTCCCTTAGGTCTTCAACTAAATTTATCTGCTGTTTGTACCGGTCCCCATCTAATAATTCCTATGTCGAATTCTTTGACTTTCTTTCAACAAAGATCGATAGCATAATTTCTCAGTTTCCATCGGCTGAAATAATCGTGCTTGGCGACTTCAATGTCCATAATAAAGATTGGCTGGGCTCTTCAAAAACTGACCCCCAAGGCAGAGCAGCCGAAATCTTCGCAGTCAGTAACTCTCTTACCAACCTTATTATGGAACCCACCTACTTTCCTAGAGTCCCAAATCATAGTTCAAATCCCCTTGATCTCTTTCTTACTACCAACCCCGAACTCTATCAAACATCTGTCACAGCTCCCCTAGGTCGCTCAGATCATGGCTTAGTTACTATATCTTACCCTGCACATCCCGGGGTAAATGAATACATGCCACCACGCACCGTATGGCACTACAACTCAGCCGACTGGGATGGCCTGAGGGACTTCTTCGCCACTTACCCCTGGAATTCCATTTGCTTTTCTTCTGGTGATCCTTCTCAAATTTGCAATCAACTGACGGAATCAATTCAATTGGGCATTGAAACCTATATTCCACACACCATCAAGAACCCCAAAAATCCAATAACAAACCCTGGTTTTCCAAATCTTGTGATAAAGCTAGGATTTTAAAAGTTCAGGCTCACAAGAAGTTTCTACAGGATCCTAGTCCAGAAAACCGACAGGCCAGCATTGAAGCAAGAAACTACTACAATCAAACAATTTCTGAAGCCAAAGACTCCTTCGACAATCGTATTAAAAACAAAGTTCTTTCTTGCTCAAATGGCAGCAAATCTTTCTGGTCCTTTGCGAAAAACATAAGTAGGAATTTTTGTACCAGTTCTTTTCCGCCACTAGCTTTGGAAGATGAAATTGTTTCTACCGCTAAAGGAAAGGCAGAATTATTTGCTAAACAATTTGCTGCCAATTCAACCCTTGACCCTCCTGTAAATCATCCAATTCCAGCAGTTACCCCAGTTCCTCATAAAATGCCCGATATTATTTTTAAGGTAAAACACATTAAGCGTATCCTTTCTTCCCTTAACACCAAGAAATCGTCTGGGCTGGATGGCATACCAGCAATCGTTTTAAAAAAATGTGCTCCAGAACTTGCACCAATCTTAACTCGGCTCTTTCGAATTTCTTACGACACAGGTATCTTTCCGGAAAGCTGGAAAGCTGCACGTGTTCAACCTATTCCCAAGAAAGGATCTAAATCTCTTCCATCTAACTATAGACCAATTTCAATTCTCTCAGTTCTTTGTAAAGTAATGGAAAAACTAATTAATTCACAAATTCTTAAGTACTTAGAAAAACACAAAATTTTGCATGACAGGCAGTATGGATTTCGCCACAAAAGATCTACAGCAGATCTTCTTTCCTTCGTATCACACTGCTGGAATAAGTCTCTTGAGTTTCTAGGTGAGTCCCAGATCGTTGCTCTTGATATATCCAAAGCTTTTGACCAGGTCTGGCATGCCGCACTTCTTAATAAACTTCCCTCCTATGGTCTTTCAACTAAACTCTGTACTTGGCTCTCTAGTTATCTATCTGATCGTCGTATATCAGTTATTGTGGACGGCCATTCTTCATGCTTTCACCAAGTAAATGCTGGAGTCCCTCAGGGCTCAGTTCTGGCACCAACATTGTTTCTTCTTCACATCAACGACCTTCTCTCGTCCACAACTAATTCCATTCATAGTTTCGCCGACGATAGTACCCTTCACTCCAGTTATCAGGTTCCTAAACCCATTACTAAACCTGACTTGGAAAACAAACGCAGAGCGATGCAGATATCTCTTTCGCAGGATCTTAATTTAATATTGGATTGGGGCGCTAAAAATCTCGTCCATTTTAATGCATCCAAAACACAATCATGTTCCTTGTCGCGAAAAGAGTCATCAAATACTCATCCTCTACTTATGAGCGGCCAAGTTTTACAGAGCAAAGACACCTTTAATCTTGTGGGCGTCACATTTGAAAGTAACCTTAACTGGCATAAACACATTGTATCTATAGCCACGGCAGCTTCAAAAAGCTTGGATTTCTCTGTCGAGCCAAAAAGTATTTTTCCCCTTCTAATTTATACACTTTATATGTGTCCCAAATCCGACCTCCCTTGGAATATTGTTCTCATATCTGGGGCATGGCGTCCCCCACAACCCTAAACATTCTTGATTCTATTCAAAGAAGAGCTATTCGTCTCATTAATGATCCTTCACTTACAGAAAGGCTTCCCTCTCTTGCACATCGTCGGGCTGTGGGGGATTTATCGCTTTTTATAGATACTTCCATGGCTTCTGCTCTGAAGAATTGTTCAGTATAGTTTCTCCACTTACGGTTCCCAACAGAGAAACTCGTGGTTCCGCGCGTATGCATCCCTATACGGTCTAACTGGACAGGCCCCGAACTTCCCACTTTGTTCGTTCTTTTATCCCTAGAGTTTCTAGGTTGTGGAACCTGCTGCCCGCAGAGGTCTTTCCTTCCCCCCAAATCTTCAAGTATTTAAGTCTCGTGTCAACAAACTCCCTCTTACCTCGCTTAAGACACCCACGGTACGTTAGTATTTAGGCTTTTAGCCTTCGTGGTTTGTCCAAAGATAAAAAAAAGTTAGGGGCTTGGTTTGTTAGAAAAACACTTCATACGTCCGATTTGGTTTTGACGTGTTGCAGCATTTTAACAAAAAAAACCCTTAAATTTTAAAAGAAATTGTTTCAAATTATGTGTATTTACAAATGGAAAAAATATTAATAACTGTTGACTTTAGGAAGAGGATATGACTTAAGAAATATCGTTAGAATTCGATGCAGAATTTAATAAAAAATAGGCGTGTCCATAAAAAATAACTTGGTGGTCTAATTTTGGGACACCTTGTACACATGAATTTACCAAAAAAAAATGCCACATTAAACCTAGTTTAAATTTAATGCAAGGAAAAAAGGCTTTTATATTTAAAAAAACATGAAGTTTAGGGTCTTAGTCTCGGTATTAGTTTATTTTTGAGCCAACCTGCATTGATGAAGTAACCAGAAAAATAATTGCAGCCAAAAATAAACATCCACGTTCTTATATGTTTTTCCAAAAACAAACCGTTAACTTTCATATGAATATATTTCAACCCACGCGTTCTTAGGGCATAGCTTAAAGAGTATTTGAAAATATTTACTAAAAATTGTAAGTTTTCTTAGTTTGTCAAAAGTAACAAAGCATACTTTATCACCCTGTGTCATAAACCGAGTTTTAAACCGAATTTTAAATAAACTTTTTGACTTTAAATTAGCCCCATAACCAGCCATTTACATTACATACCATTTAAATTCATAATATGAAATATTACTTTAAAAGTACTGACTCTATTAGGATTGATTTTTTAGCTTAAGGTGCCAAAAGGTAGTCGCTGACAGGGGCCAGTTTACCTCGAACAGGCCCTGACCATGTTCCCTTGAACAAATTTTACTGGAATAGGCCTACCGGGGAAACCACATTAAAAAACGCTCTAGGTACACTACCTCATAGGTGGCATGGAAACGTGTACATATTTTGGACAATATAGCGTAAGAAATTTTGTTATTGTTTTTTCTCAGAAATTGTTAGCATTATGAAAGAAATTGTAAAGACAATTTTACATATTTTTTCCCGTAAAATTAACCGTTTCGAAAAAAAAAATAAAAAACCCAATTTTTGCAACCTTTGACCTTGAATATTTTTTTGCAAACATGGGATCAACTGGGACATTCACCAAATTCTATAAAAAATATTACAAACATATATATGTTTTTAAATATGTTAAAAAAATTTTACTTAAAAAATCGTGTTATAATTTATATGAATTTTTCGAAGATACATTTCCAAAAAACATATTTCTTCTTTACTATTATATTTTATGTATGTGTGTGTATCTGTCAATGTATATTAGGGTGCCCGTTATTTCCCAAATCGATTTTTTAGCAATCGCCCCTGAACTTTTAGTTTATAGCCTAAAAAATATTTTCAATGTAAAAATGTTCTTAATTCCTGATTTAAACCGTGTCGAAATCATGTTGCTTTTCCCATTTAAATAACATGGGATTTCTTGATTTTATCTTTTATTAATTTTTTTCTTAGACCAAAATAAATGTAAAAATCTACTTAGTGCATATTCTAATGGGAAATTTAACGCTTTACAAAAAAGTAATCTTACGAATTTTCGATTAAGTCGCTCCTTTATAAGTTATTTACTGTTAAAAGTTGAGTTATTATTGAGTTGTGGCCATCTTTGGGAATTTAATAGTAAACCGGCATTTTTTAAATAAAACCTTCTGTATATTACATCACCATTGAAAAAATATTTTAAAGAGCTTTAAGAAAATATTACATTTGATATGTCCATTTTTATAGTTTAAAAAATATGGCCATTTAAACCTGAAAATTATGTTTAATTTCAATTGAGGGGTTTTTCACAAAAACCGAACAAGTTCAAATTTACCTATTTTGGGGTTATGGCGGAAAATTGTTGTGGACTTGTCATGTTTTTTGCGAAAAAAACAAGAAATGCATACGGCCCTGATGTTTGTCCACCTATTTTGGTTTTAAAACACATTGTTTTTTTTATTGGGTAAATCTTATTTTGTAACACCCTGTACAGAAAAAAAAATAATTCGTCGTTTTTCACCTGTTTATTAACAATCAGCTAAACAATTTTATGTAAGAATGGTAACAGGAACGAAACATTACCATGGTAACTTTTCAGTTTTTATTGTCTTTAAAGGGACCAGCAAAGTGATCAGAATTCGACTAACTTTACAAAGCTTTTCCCCGCAGTTTTTTATAAAGGCGAAAAATAATCAAAAAGTATGAAATAAGCTGAACTTTTTACAACCCTTTAAACTAAACAAATATCTACTAAGTCTGTAACATATTACTTAACTAAAAAATATTTAAATTTAAACGATTTTTATAATCTCTCAGTCCTTCGGACTAAGAGGGGACATACGGCCAAGGACCTAGGATACAAAAAGGAAAAAACAAAAGAACGTATTTTTCCAATCTCGTTAATTAAGGGTATTTATATGTTTAATTAAACCAATTAGAGTGAGAGCCAGTAACGGACATTAGGAGGCAAAATTTACAACGTTACTAAATTATTATTTTTAAATTCCTGGTAAAGATTCTTATATGCAAAATACAAATTTTTTAAACTTTTTATTTGAATACATTGTATACAAAGTATTTTTAAATTGCAAAAAAGTTTTCTTTGTATACCTAAAATTTTAGCCCTAGCTACTTGTGTTGGCCAGATATACATAAACATCCTGTATATAAGAAATAAAAAAATATATGGTTCTCTTTTTTAATTTGAAATATTTAATTGAAAAAGAAAAAGTTTAAGACTTTTTTTTAAATACCAACTTTCGTTACACCCTGTATATTGTACAAAAAAATCTGGTCAATTTTAAATTTTTAAATAATGTGCGTATATTCATTTGCTTGCAATATACTTTTATACCAGGCGTTTTATTTATAAAAAAATGTTGGCAAGAAATTTAAAAACACTTTGTATATAAAACCTTTATTAAAACCTAAGATTCACCGTATAATGCAAATGATTAAATATTTTAAAATTTTGGTATCAGGTATTTGAAATACCCTGTATATAGAGAATACTCTATTTTTTCATGTTTAAACACATTGTATAAAGAATAAATTTTTTAAAGAAATTTTATATGTTTACCCAACATTATAATATTTAATTTTTTGAGACAGCCTGTACTATTCTTATATGTGTTATAATATTTTAACCTATCATATACATCATCCACTAAAATTTCATCGTGACATATTCATAAATAAAATTGTGGGAATTTTTTCAAATTTTAATTTAAAAAAATCATTTTAATTTTTTGAGACACCCTGTATTATTTTTATATGTATAATAATATTCTACCCTATCATATATATCACCCATTATAATTTTGTCTTTATATAATAATAAATAAGATGGTTTAAAATTTTTAAAAATTTAACAAAAAAAAACATATTTAATAAAATTTTTTGAAACATCCCGAATGGGGTTTTTAATGTTTTTGAGTAAAATTTATTAAGTTTATTGTTTTTCAATAAAAATATTGTCAAAAATGTTGTAAATAAAAAAAAATTAACATTTTTTGGTCAAAATTCTATTGAAAATCACTTTTTATTTTATATCTTTGTTATTATTTAGGCTATGCAATTTTGGTAAATAATATTTTAGATGGACAATTTAATTGTCTATATTTTTTGGTCTATTGAAATTTTTGTATCTATTATAGCTTTTGAGAAAAAAATATTTTTAAAAAATTAAAATAATAAATATCTCAAAAACTAAAAAAGATAGAAAAAATTTTATAAAACAAAAAAGATGTACCTGTAAATTCTCTATTCTAAAAGTTATTTAACTTTTTTCTCTAAACTTAACAGTTATCGAGATATTAATAAAAAATCGATTTTTAGGGATTTTTTCCATGCTTATCTATCCCTTTGAAAAAAATTAAAAAATTAAAAAAGTTTATTTATTGATTCTTTTGCAGTTTTTTGATGTTTTTGGGTAAAATTTATTAAGTTTATTGATTTTCAATAAAAAATTGTCAAAAATATTATAAATAAAAAAAAATATTTTTTTAACATTTTTTGGTCAAAATTCTATTGAAAATCACATTTTATTTTATATCTTTGTTATTATTTAAGATATGCAATTTTTTTAAATAATATTTTAGATGAATAATTTAATTGTCTATATTTTTTGTTTTATTCAAATTTTTGTATCTATTATAGTTTCTGAGAAAAAAATATTTTAAAAAAAATTAAAATCATAAATATCTCAAAAACTAAAAGAGATGGAAAAAAATTGTAAAACAAAAAAGATGTAATTACAAATTCTCTATTCTAAAAGTTATTTAACTTTTTTCTAAACCTAATAGTTATTGAGATATTAATAAAAAATCGATTTTTAGGGATTTTTCCATGCTATCTATCCCCTTCAAAAAAATAGAAAAATTAAAAAGTTTATTTATTGATTCTTTTGTAGTTTTTTGATGTTTTTGGGTAAAATTTATTATGTTTATTGATTTTCAATAAAAAAATTGTCAAAAATGTTATAAATAAAAAAAAAAATTAACATTTTTTGGTCAAAATTCTATTGAAAATCACTTTTTGTTGTATATCTTTGTTATTATTTAGGCTATGCAATTTTGGTAAATAATATTTTAGATGGACAATTTAATTGTCTATATTTTTTGGTTTATTGAAATTTTTGTATCTATTATAGCTTTTGAGAAAAAAATATTTAAAAATTAAAAATTAAAATCATAAATATCTCAAAAACTAAAAAAGATGGAAAAAAATTTATAAAACAAAAAAGATGTAATTACAAATTCTTTATTCTAAAAGTTATTTAACTTTTTTCTCTAAACTTAATAGTTATCGAGATATTAATAAAAAATCGATTTTTAGGGATTTTTTCCATGCTATCTATCCCCTTCGAAAAAATGTAAAAATTTAAAAAGTTTATTTATTGATTCTTTTGCAGTTTTTTGATGTTTTTGGGTAAAAGTGATTAAGTTTATTGATTTTCAATGAAAAAATTGTCAAAAATAATATAAATAAAGTTTACAAAAATTTTAAATTTTAAAACCAAAAAAAAATATTTTAATTTTTTGAGACACTTTGTATCATTTTATTATGTATAATAATATTTCACGGTATTATATATTTCGCCAACAAAAATTTTATCTTTATATCTGCATAAATAAAATTGTAGGAAATTTTAAATTTTAAAATAAAAAAAAATATTTTATTTTTTTGTGACACCCTGTATTATTTTTTATGTATAATTATATTCTTCCCCATTATATATATTACATATCAAAATTTTATCTTTATATCTTTATAAATAAAATTGTAGGAAATTTTTAAATTTTAAAAATTTACCATATAAAACTAACCAACATGTTTGGTACACCATGTATATTATTTTAAATATAAATATTTAATTTTCCTTATTTAAATTATTAATTTTTTTTAAATGTTTTGTATTTATTGAAAAGATCCTTTGTATACAAATTTTTGTGATATCCTGTATACTGTATAAAAAAACCTACCCAAATTTACATTTGGATACTGTGTAAATATTTATTCGCTTACAACCTAGTACAGGCGTTTAATTTATAAAATTTTGCACAGAGTTTTTAGGACTTCCCATATTATATAAAACTTTTAATGAGAATAAAATCCCCTTATTTATTCTTTTTATATATATTTTTAAGATCTTGTATAAAATACAAAGAATAAATTATTTTTAAATTCTAGTTAAAGATTCTTACGATACCCTGTATAATAAATATGCAAAATACAAAAATTTTCAACTTTATAAATACATTGTATACAAAGTATTTTTAAATTGTCAAAAAACATTTTCTATGTATACCTAAAATTTTAGGCCTAGCCACTTGTGTTGGCTAGATATACATAAACACCCTGTATATAAGAAGTAAAAAATTATATAGGTCTCTTTTTTAATTTAAAATATTTAATTTAAAAAGAAAAAGTTTATGATGTTTTTTTAATACCAACTTTCGTTACACCCTGTAGAATGTACAAAAAACCTGGTCAATTTTAAATACTCTGCGTATATTCATTTGCTTGCAATACAGTCTAATACCAGGCGTTTTATTTATAAAAAAATGTTGGCAAGAAATTTTAAAACACCCTGTATATAAAACTTTTATTGAAACCCAAGATTCAATGTATAATGCAAATGATTAAATATTTTTAAATTTTGGTATCAGGTATTTGAAATACCCTGTATATAGGAAATATTCTATACCCTGTATATTGTAGTTCTGGTAACAGGCTTTTGTAACACTCGGTATAAAATATGAGAAACATTTAATTTTGTAACTTTTTAGACCCACTGTATAAAATTTATTACCAAAAAACCCAATTATTTGTATAATCCCCAACATTTTACCCTACATGTGTTGACCAGATATACATAAACACTCTGTACATAAAACTAACCAAAACACAAAGGTCTTTCTTTTTTACTTTAAAAGTCTAACTTTAAAAATCACTGTACATAACGCTTTTTTGTAATTACTGGTTTTACTACCGTACATTTTTTGGCCAGCAATACATCAACCTCCTGTATATAAGACATACAAAACACTGTAACATTCTTGTTTTTTTACACCTATTTTTGAAAAACCTTGTACATAAAAAATGTGCTTTTATCTAAAAGTTTCTATTATACCATGTATATTGTAGGTCTCGTAACAGGTTTTTAAAACACTCAGTATAAAAATTATGGAAAACATTAATTGTTTTTACTTTTTTGACGCACTGTGCAAATTGTATTAATAAAAAGCTAAAAAGCCCAATCGTATGTATAATACAAATGTTTTTAACCCTATATAGATATACATAAACACCCTGTACGTAAAACTAACCAAAACACAAAGGTCTTTCTTTTTTACTTTAAAAGTCTAACTTTAAAAATCCCTGTACATAACGCTTTTTTGTAATTACTGGTTTTACTACCGAACATTTTTTGGTCAGAAATACGTCAACCCACTGTATGGAAGACATACAAAATACTGTTACATTCTTGTTTTTTTATACCTATTTTGGAAAAACCTGGTACAAATAAAACATGAACTTTTATCTATACAGGTTTGGGCTATACCATGTATATATAATATAGTTCTCAGTAAAGAGTTTTTCGAAACACTCAGTATAAAATATAGGAAACACAAAATTTTTGTAGACCCGCTGTACAAAATGTATTAATAAAAAGCCGAAAAGAAACCAATAATATGTATTAATACCAAAAATTTAGAACCTACATATACATAAACACCCTGTACATAAAACTTACCAAAGCACAAAAGTCCCCCTTTTTACTTCTAAAACACAAACTGAAAAAAAACCCTTACATACATGGATTTTTGACTATTACTGGTTTTACTACCCTACATACTTTGGTCAGAAATACATAAACATCCCGTATATAAGGCACAAAAATATTATAATATACCTGATTTTTAATACCTATTTTGAAAACACCATGTACATACAAAAATATTCTTTTAACTACAGGGTTTGACTATACCCTCCATAACGTAGTTCTGGTAATGGATTCTTTAAACACCCAGTATAAAATATGAGAAGCACAATTTTTTTAACTTATCAGACGCACTGTATAAACTGTATAAATAAAAAAGCCAAAAAGAGTCCAATTATACGTATAATACCAAATATTTAACCCTAAATGTTTTGACCAGATATACATAAACACTCTGTACATAAAACTTATTAAAGCCCTTAAGTCCCCCTTTTTTACTTTGAAAGTCAAAATTTAAAAACACCCTGTACACAACGGATTTTTTATCATTACTGATTTTTACTAATTTGGCCAGGATTATTTAAAACATCCTGTATATCATATGTATTTTCTTAATTTTATTATAAATATCTAATTTTTATAAATCATTTATCTAATATTACCAATTAGTATTTTTTCTTTGTAATAGTAACACTCTGTATTATGCTGGCTCAAGGCTCGTCCTTTTAAAACATCCTGTATAACTTTATGTATGTTATATATGTTACATACCTACATTCTATACTATATGTAACACACACAATTTCCTGAGCACCGTGTACGCGAGAATTTCATATAATAGATCGTCCCTCGTATCTGTCCATTCCAGCTTTATTTAGCGTGATTTTGTATTGAAATCGGACATAGTTTTGAATAAAATGTCGCATATAGGTCGTGAAAAATTCCAAATTTTCCGATCCAAGTATAATTTCCCACCGGAAAGCTGTATTTTTTAAAATTACGAAAAAATAGGTCTATTTTAAAGATGCCCAAAGTCAACTGACAGTTCATATCATTTAAACCAACCTCGTAGATATCCGAAGTCCTTATGACCAACAAAATCGAATCGAACAGCCACCTTGACGAATTTAAGCAACAAATTTTTCGCGATTTTTGGGCAAAATTTGGTAATTTTTTTTTAAATCAATTTTTTACCAATTTCCAGTTATCGCAGAGAAAAATGGTAAACAGGTTTTTGACAGGCAATTAAATAATCTAACGAATGGCGCAAAGATTTTTTCAAAATTTTAAATAATAAAGCCACAATTTTGGGTCAAAATCGGTACTTTTTAGTAAAGTTCAAAAATTCATATCTTTAAAACCATTTAAACTAGCGACTTAAAATTTTAATATGTTGTAGAGCAAATAGTAAACAATATGCTTAAATTTTTTCAAAATTTTAGCTTAAGTACTTTTTTCGGAAAAAAATAAAATGTAAAAATGTCCCATTTTTTAACAAAAAATGAAAATTTTGAAGCTCTATAAAACACGCTGTATAAACGATACGATTATCTTAAATATCTTGTTTTATGGAACTTTTTGTGTAGAATCCAATGACATTTGCGTTTTTTCAATTCAAGGTCAAAATTTTGAGAAAAAAATAAAAACATGAAAAAAAATTAAAATTTTTGTCAATTTTTTTCATTTAAAAATTTCTCAGAGAAAATAAAACATTTTAAACAGAAGACCATTTAGGCGTTTTAAGTCTAAAAGAGGCCCTTTCATGTCCCACTTACCCCATGACGATTGGTGAAATCGTTTTCGAGTTATTAAGCGTTAAAGTCGGTCAATTTTTTCTTACAAAAACGTAAATAACTCCTTTTCTATTTATCCGATTGAACCCAAAAACAATAGGGTTCTGAACGGGACCATTTCTGACCTGTGTGCAAAATTTCGTTTCGATAAAATAAAACCCTGGACAGATAATTGATTACGCTCACCTCGATTTTTGAAAAGTCACATTTTTTGCCAAACCCTGTACTTAACGTTCTTCAATTGTTTTGAAATTTTTTTTACAGTTACCCCATTAAGTGGCCAATTTTTCCTGAAAATTTCAACTTTCTATCTTTTCCCGTTTTTAAATTATGATTTTTTTTCAAAAAAATGTTAATTTAGTATAGGGATGATATACATACGGCTTTTGGCCGCATGTAATAATACAGTACCCATTAAATTTCTGTGACATGATTGGTTTTTGTGTAATCTAATAATTTCAACACATGTACAAATAAATAGAGAGCAATTTCCCGCAATAATCCCAAAATTGGTAAATTTGGACTTGTTCGGTTTTGTGAGAAACCCCTCAATTATATCTTCAGCTCTAAACTATAAGCACTAAGTTAAGTGTCGAAGATAAAATAGACACTATATCTACTATTTTTTAGATTTAGATGGCCATATTTCCAAAACTATAAGGGATAGACATATCAAATGTGATACTTTCTTAAAGCTTTTTAAAATGTCTATTTAATGGTAATGTAATATACCGAGTGTTTTATTTAAAAATGCCGGTTTACTATTAAATTCCCAAGGATGGTCACAACTCAATCTTAACGTTTGACGGTAAATAACTCTAAAGGAGTGACTTAATCAAAAATTTGTAAGAAAACTTTTTTGTTGGGCCTTAAATTTCCCATCAGAATATGCGATAAGTAGATTTTTCCTTCTATGTCTGAGAAAAAAAAAAAAAGATAAAAGTTCTAAAATACCATGTTATTTAAATGGAAAAGGCAACATGATTTCGGCACGGTTTAAATCAGGAATTAAGAGCATGTTTACATTAGATATATTTTTTAGGCTAATAAACTAAAAGTTAAGGGGCGATTGCTAAAAAAAATCGGTTTGGGAAATAACGGACACTTCAATGTATATGTATTGTATATATATTTTATATTGTTATCCTTTATCTACAAAGATATCTAAATATGTTTTATGACAATAAAGCTGGACAATTATTATTATTTAATAATCTAATATTACTATTTAACAATCTAATATCATATTTAAGAGTTAACCTTCTTCAACTGACTCATCCAACAATTTAATTAATAATACTAACCTGCCTCATTTAGATCGTTCATTCTACCAGGTGTTGCAATGACTATGTCTACTCCTTTAGTTACTACATCCACTTGTGCTCTGCGGTCTCCTCCACCATAGACACAAACGCTAAAATATGTATTATTTAAATGTTGTAGGCAAGAGGATATATTTCATATATGGGTTAATGCTTTAAGGTAAGCAAATATTATTGGCTTGTTTTTATTATAACAATTTTTATACATGCGAATTAAAACCATTTAAGCAATTATATTTAAGGAACAATCAGCAAGTACTTACAGAGCATAGCTATCAACTTTTCTTTACATCAGTTACCTATAATTTTTTTTATTTACAAAGAAAGTTATGAAGGTATGGTCACATGTCTTAAAATGGTACTCACATTAAATAAATACCAAACGCTAATAATCTGAACACCATGTTTAAGCAATTTTTTATTTTGGAATTGTCGAAAAAAGTTGGTTTTTCGGTTTAACCCCTCCAGAGATAATGTAAGTTTTAAAAGCGAATCCTCTATCTGTATTTTTTTATGAATTTGATTAAACTTTATAGTCAAATTACAAATGTCGCAACAATATTGTGACGTATAACTGGGACAAATCTACCATATGGAACTATCTTCTTGGGACAATGAGACCGGTGGACCATCAAAACTAAATTCGCATTTTTTAAAACCAACTTAACTTATTTGACTAACTAAATTTGGTACGGGCATACCCCCACTAGGGCTAGCCCGTACGAGGCTTTACTAAACTTTAACTTTATACTTGACTAACTACTTCTTATCTAAATCTTTTTCTAATTTCTTTCTCCTTCTTTAAATATTAAATTTTCCAGTGTTTGTTTCGCATTTCTACGTGACCCAGTTTGTTTAATGTTTTTATTTTATTATTATAAGAGTAACCTAGAAAATTGTTTAATTTATACTTTAAAAACCTTGACACCTCACGTATATCTTTATTTAGCAAAATTCCCAATGTTAAGTAACCTAGTTAAAATGTATACTTTTTATACTAGGTGTTCACAATATCTACCTTTTTCTGATAATTAGAGGGATTTCAAAGTCTTGCATAAAAATTTTTTAGAGTTAAAACATTTTAAGTAGCTAATGTTTTTCGAAATTATAGATCAATTTGCAGAATTTCGGATGGGTCGATAAAGTTTGATCAAAAAACCAGATTTTCTCTGAATAGAAACCAAAAAATTTACTTTTTTCTTAATTAAAAAGGTTCTTTACTAGAGTTCCGCTTTAGGTCAATGCAAAGCATGTGTCACACAGAGTGTGCACGGATGGACTAAACTATACCTGTAATTTTTATTTTTAATATTTAGAAAAAATGTATTCTTCATAAAAAAAATTGCTTTATCTGAAATGCAAAAAGCTCAAATAAAAAGTGTCCTATGACATACAAGAAAGTTTAAAATCGAAAAATGTTACTTTAAAAAGTAAAAGAACGGAAAAATATTTTGTAACATATTTAAATACCGTAAGTAATAAAAAAGGTCCAATAATTTATTTTTCTTATTGCTTATGGTTATTAGGAAAAGATAAGTGTAAACTAAAAAAAAATTGTTAAATACTTTATTTTACGTTTAGTATTTTTTAATTTATGTAAGTAGTAACACAAATCGCAAATATTTATTTCAACAAATAGTTGAAATTGCTAATTTTACATTTTATTTATACAGGGCTTTCCACTTAAAACGAGCCACCCAATATAACTGTTATTATTTGTACACTTATCCTGAAACACATCAATTTTTATGTTTAGGGGAACATATTTTTGTGTCAAAATGTCAGGCTTATACCCTCCCCTCACTAACATAAATGTGAAATAGTTCAAATAGGAAAGGGTGTCAAGAGGTGCCTAATCTTAAAGGGTTTTAAATTATCTCCTTATTAGTCTTTAGTTTGATTAATTACTCGGTTTAGTAGTTTTCGAGATAATTCACTCTAAATATTGAGGTCTCTAGCCGGTGGCTTCGCTCTATAACATTGTTATTGTTTAAAATATCAAAGTAAAATTTGGTACGTAGGTATATTACATAAATCTGCATCTTTTTAAAAATCACTTGTTTTCCACACAGCCCTTATAAAAAAACAGAATAACTACTGGTTTGTTAAAATGACAGTTTATGTATTGTCAATTGTTTAGTGACTTATATTTCGCGATATTGGAAACAGTCACTTACTTCTGTTGGTAACATCGTTTAAGTGCTGCAACCGGCCAATGATGATCGAATTAACGAGACGGCCATATTGAAAAATATATTGACGTGACAAGTGACAATGTTACCAACAGTAGTAGTCTCTAGTGATGAAAAAAAAGTTACGAGTGAATTGTCCACCCACGATCCGATTATTTTACGGACTTAAATACGGAGTATCTTTATGAGGGTGTGGTTTTCCATTACTTTCAGGTTTAGCCAGAAACGACCATATCTTTTATTTTAAATGAGATACCCCGTGTATTTTTAGCTTGATTTTAAATTCATCCTTATCAGCCTGTATTAAGAAATTATAAGAAGAAACGTTTCTTAGTGCATTAAATGGTTTGTAAACGGTTTTATCAAGATGATTTAATATTTATTTTATAAAACATAACAATGATTAATACCGGCTTTACACGTGTCAAGTATACTTTGTTTCAGAGGTCTTGAATGTTTCGTAACGTTATGTGACGTTATATCAAGATCAAGGGCAGGTCGTATGACATATACTAAACCAAATCAAAAATTTTGACGTTTTAACTTAGACGATAATAGCTTTATTATATTTATAAAACTTTAAACACATGGTAATTTAAATATTTGTAACTTACATTAAATAACGCACTAACGGAAATGGAGGTTTACCCAGTTCGACTTTATAGGTTTTAAGAATTAAATGGCGATCTCATATCTAAAGTTTTACATAAAATAAATCTTTTTTTTATGTCATATTTTTTTAAATCTTGTTTTGACCCTTTTTTACGTAATTTTCCTAGTTTTATTACAACACAATAATTAATGCAAAAGTTTGTCAAATATACTTAAATACAAAAATGTAAAACCAGGCTAATTGTTTATTTCATGTGAAATTTCAGATATCGGATCCTCAGTTAATTCTAAAAACCTTTTAATTTGACATTTTGCTAAATTAATAAAAATAAAAGTAATTTTGTCTTGGTCCATTTCATATTTTTGTAGTTTTTCGAGTTCCTAGTACAAAAAAAAACAAATTTCTTAACATAAATTTCGTGTTTTTTTTAAAGCAAAAGCAGTTGCCATACATGACTTTCTTACATATTTAAATTTTTGGTCCATTTGTCCTATTGTAAAGTCTATCCGTGGTCAGTGGACATACTGTATATTGTATTTATCTAATATAGAGGGTGTCTTTAAAAGATCTGTACAAAATTCTACAACAAATTCCTTGGACCAAAATACGATAATCTAACCCAATTTACCTTAGTCGACAAATTGATCATTTGCAAGATACAGGATGACAAAGTTTTTATTTTATTTCAGTTATTTTTAAATATTTTACTTATTATAAAACATTTGTTTACAAAATTCAATATATATAAAAGTTTCTTAGGGGAAGAATCAAAATATCCTAATGTGTTTGTTGTAAAATGTAGAGGAAACCAACTGCAGTCCATTGCTTAGGTTCAAAGTGTCATAACTTTTCTTTGCCTTATATATTATAATTTTAGTAAAGAATTTTTATTCTCCAATATTTTTGCACCAAAAATGTATACTTGATAAATATCGCTTCGAGAAACCGTTTTTGAAATATTTAGGTTAACATTTTGTTGGAATTTGTAATAGCATTCTGTACAGACCCTTTGGACACATAAGCTTGAATGAATGTAATAGCAAACTTTTGTATAAAATGAAAGGTTTAACCTGAAAGATCCTAATAACAGTTGCTCGTAGCGATATTTATCAATTATACCTTTTGATGCAATAAATATGGAAGAAAATTTATTGTTTTTACTAAAATTATATTATACCGAGGCAAAAAATTATTACACTTTAAACCTTAGCAATAGACTGCAGGTGGCTCCCTCTACGTTTTACAACAAAAACATTAGCATATTTTGAGTCCCCGCACTAAAAAAACTCTCAATACTGAAATTTGTAGAAAAATGTTTTAGTAATATTTAAAAATCACTGAAATAAATTAAAATCTTTGACACCCTGCATCTTGCAAACGATCAATTTGTCGACTAAGGCAAATTGGGTTAGATCGTCGTATTTTGGTCACGGGAATTTGTGATAGCATTTTGTACAGACCTTTAAGAGACACCTTGTATATTGTTAATATCCGATATTTTGGTATTTTCCATGAATATCATATATAAATTTATCATCCCTGGTTTATAGTGAAAACGTAATATCCTTATATAATATTTTATAACTTACTGCAAAACTAGTATACTTACGATGTGATCCCTCTGTACTCATATTTTTTTACTTCTTTATCTATTTGTAAAGCCAATTCCTTGTAGGAGCCATTATTAACACCGCAGGGCCACCTCTTTCCTTTCTAGGAACAGTTTGACCATCAATGTGAATAAGGGCAGGTAGCAAGAAAGCCAACGTTTTTCCTAAATAAACATGTGAATTAAATGTCCGCAAATAAAAAATTTTGCATTTAATTGAATAATTCAAATTTTATTTTACAAACTAAGCTTAACAAGGTAAACGCCAAGAAATATTTTAGGTTAAGTATTCATATTTAAATAATCACACTTATAAATATTGAGTTAAAATGAGGAGTCCTGGATCTTGGGTTTGGACCGTATCAAATTGAAATCGTTTACCCAAGAACGATACACACAGAGGATAGCTTATTCCCATAAGCATAACGTTAGCCAGTCGAGCCGTCAAGGACGACCGCTCGTGCATCAGTGCAGATTTAGCAACGATAGTGTGTTATATAAAATCTTATGACTGTTCTCATCATAATTTAGTGACTATTTTCTGATTTTCATAGTGTTTTACATTTTGGGTGTGATAATAATATTCTAAAGACCTTATATAATGATTTTGTTTCTTAAACCTGTATTTTGTCTGTGTTCATCGTTTTTTGTCCAGATGTGTGTGATATTTGATTTTTTAACTACAGTTTGAACAGTATTTGGTAAGTTTGCACAATACAACTTAGAAGAAATATGTTCACTAATGTTTATTTGTGGTTTTAGAAAGAAGTATGACTGGACAGATTTGTGCTATTGCTTCATGCAAAAGCAATAGGTTAACACTCAAAAACAAAGGTGTTAGCTTAATATTACATTCATTTCCTAAGACAAATCATTAAGTTTTGTTCACACTCAGAAAAGAATGGATAAATTGGTGTAAACGTGAAGATAAATTTAAACCGAAACCAGAATACTTCTGCAATTTGCTCCTATATTTTACATCAAATGATTATGAAAAGATTCTCAAAATGAACTGTTGGGTAAGAGTGTGTCCAAAATTGGTAGGGAATGTATTGGGATATTGGAAACTAGAAGAGATAGAAAGACGGTTAAATGGGGAAAGTTATAGACCATTTAACCTTTAATTTAATGCGGTTTTGATGACGGCCGTATCTCGTTTGGTTTTTGAGTTATTTTGAAAAAACTAAAAATGTGCATTTTAGAAAAAGTGCTGTAGTTTTTTTATTTCAAATAATTTTTGGAATCCGTAAAAACATTGTTAGGGCAACTTTTTAAGAGGAATACATTCCTGTATTTAGATTTTAATTTTAACGTTTCGGTTTTAAGATATCATCATCAACTTTTGTTTTTCTTATGGCCGCCATTTTGTTTTTTTCTACATTTTCAAAGAGCGTTTTATTCCCTTTAAAATGATGTATAACACTTAATTAAAATTTTTTTGTTTTATGTCAAAAACATTAAAAACCATTTTTGGTCGAGTTGGCCATGACTGCCTCTAGAAACAATTGCGAAAATGTCGTTGCTAAGACGAAGTTGTCAAATATTCTCATTTAGTTACATATTTTATTGTGTTATTGGAAAATTGTGTTAAACGTATCCACAAAAATGCCGGAAATTTTTTCAAACGAAGAAACATTTGACATGTTAGTTATTTATATTAAAAATCACAGAAATGCGGAGAATGCAGCAAACAATTATTTGGAAAGTTTTCCCGAAAGACATCAACCTGGGATAAAAATGTTCTCCACACTTACTACCAACCTACTTGCATATGGAAGTTTTGAAAAACCTCGACCAAAAGAGTATCAAAAAAATAATGAAGCTCGAAATAGAAATATTCAAGAATATTTTGCCGATAATCCTACATCTTCTACACGAGTTGCAAACGGCGAACTTAACATTCCGAAGTCAACCATACATCACGTTTTAAAATTATCCCATTATCGCCCATATAAACCCACCCTTGTACAAGGGCTTAATGAGGGTGATTTTCAAAGAAGACTTCAATTTTGCCATTGGTATCGTAATAAATGTGAAGAAAACCCAATTTTTTTAGAAAAGTTTTATGGACGGACGAAAGTCATTTTACAAATTGTGGCGTATTTAACAAACATAACCACCATTACTGGGCTGTAGAAAATCCCCAATTACGGGAACAACGTAGACTGCAAGTTCGATTTGGCTTTAACGTATGGTGCGGAATTTATGGTAATAAAAACATATTAGTTATTATTTTTATTTTTTTATAATATATTTTTTTAGCAAATCACTTAATTGGGCCTTTTATTTACGAGCAGACACTGAATGGCCAAAGATATCTTGAGATGCTGCAAAACGAAATAATTCCAGCAATTAGGGAAGTAGTTCCACCAAATGATTTTAACAATTTGTGGTTTCAATAAGATGGATGTCCCGCTCACAATTCTAGGGAGGTGCACACATTTTTATCGGAAACTTTTGGTGAGAGAATTATCTCAAACAATGGGCCTGTTCGGTGGCCTGCCAGGTCTCCAGACATCACTCCTTTAGACTTTTATTTATGGGGTTATTTAAAAAATGAAATATATGAATTTGATCCTCCTGAAAATGTACAAGTTCTTGAAGACCGTTTGCGGGATGTCCTATTAAGTATAAACAGAAACACTCTTAACCGCGTTACCAGAACTGTTTTAAAGAAGTGTCAAAAGTGCATTGAAAAAAACGGTGGACATTTTGAACTGTAGCGTTATTTTTTGGCAAAATTATTATTTTTTTATTATTTTATTAATATTTATTAGTTCCCTGGTTGCAACTCATGTAGAAGATATAGGATTATCGGCAAAATATTTTTGAATAATTCTATTTCGATTTTCGGTATTTTCTTGATACTATTTTGGTCGAGGTTTTTCAAAACTTCCATATGCAAGTAAGTTGGTAATGAATGTAAAGAGCATAGTTTTTCTTAGGATTTATATTTTTTTCCAATTGTTAGTGCAAATTAAAAGAAGATAAGTTTGATTTTTGTATTGTTATAGGTTGAGTTAAACACAATAATATAAAAAAGTAAATATACTAATTTTTGGTAGAAAGTACAGCTTTATATTATTATTATTAAATATTTTAATCTGTCATTACAAACAAAGTAAATCTCCGTCTTTGTTTGGGTACATAGGCTTTTAAAAATCAAAAATAGTTTTTTAACATAGTTTATTTTTAGGAATCAAATGGCAATTGTTTATAAAGCTATTTTCCTATGCAGTCATGGCCAACTTAGCAAAAATATTTTTTTCCTTTTTTGACATTAAACAAAAACATTTTAATAAAGTGTTGCACATCATTTTAAAGGGAAAAAAACGCTCTTTAAAAATGTGCAAAAAACAAAATGGCGGCCATAAGAAAAACAAAAGTTGATGATGATATCTTAAAACCGAAACGTTGAAATTAAAATCAAAATGCATGAATGTATTCGTCTTAAAAAGTTGCCCTAACAATGTTTTTACAGATTCCAAAAATTATTTTAAATAAAAAAACTACAGCACTTTTTCAAAAACGCACATTTTCAGTTTTTTCAAAATAACTCAAAAACCAAACGAGATACATCCGTCATTAAAACGGCATTAGATTAAGCTTTAAATGGTCTATAACTTTCCCCATTTAACCATCTTTCTATCTCTTATGGTTTCCAATATCCCAATACATTCCCTACCAATTTTGGACACACTATCTTGCGGTTATATTGCATCCTTTCATATTCAAACAATTTTGCATCTCCCAAAAACAGCCGACAGAGAAAAAAAAGCGTGAATTTTACCTTATCTTTTTATTCTTCCCATTTAATTTGTTTTTTGATCTTGTTAAAAAATATATATTAATTTTTTTATTTTTGGTCACATATTGCCTCTTCATAGAACACATAATTTTTTAAAACCAGGCAATATACAAACCTTTTAAAATTAGGTCTTTTGTACGTACGTACGACGATGGGCAAGAAAAGGAAGCCTATCTGTGAGCAAAGGTTCGTTAATAAGGCGAAACGCTCTTCTTTGAATGAAATCTCAGTATTGTGGGGGACGCTATTCCCCAGATATGTGGACAATATTCCAGACGGGGTCGGATTTGAGATACATATAAAGTGTATAAATTGGATGGGGAAAAATACTTTTTGCTTAAAAGAGAAATCCAAGCTCTGCTGCGCTGCCGTGAGTATAGGTATAATGTGTTTATGCCAGTTAAGTTTATTCCCAAATGGTACGCCCACAAGAATAAATGTGTCTTTGCTCTGCAGAACTTGGCCGCTCCAAAGTAAAGGATAGGTATTTGACTTTTTCTTGGACATGAACATGATGTGTTTCGGATGCATTAAATTGGACGAGATTATTGGCGCCCAAATCCAAAGATATATCTGCATCGCCCTGCGTTTGACATCCAAGTCAGGCTTAGAGATTGGTTTGGGAATATGAAACCTGCAGCGTAGGGTACTATTGTCAGCAAAAGTATGACTATAACATAACATAACTATTGAGGCATAAGTATGGCACTACGTTTCTCCGTGTTGGGTGCTGGAAGAAGAGGAATTATACTGACTAATACCTCGAAGCCCTGGAAATACTAATAGAAAGTGATAGATCTCTTACAGTAGGGCGATGGACAAGACGGAAAAGCTTTTCTGTAAGTAAATAATTAATAAAGTGAACAACTTTTCTCTGAAGGACATCTAAAGTTTTTTATTTAACTTTTCTCAATTCTTTGTAAGAACTAAAAAAGAAGAATAAAAAGATACTTATTTATTATTTTCTAAATGTTGTTCTCATATCTAAGGTTTTCCGAAAACATAATTTTATTTAAAGACGAGCTGTTCGGCTTATTAATAATCCTTTGCTTACAAAAATACTCCATTATCTTGCTTATCGTCGGACTGCAGGGAATCTGTCGCTTTTTGGTCATTACTTTCACGGCTTCTGCTTTAAGAAATAGTTCTGTATAATTCCTTATCTTGCGGTTCCCAACAGAGAAACTCGTACCACCCTATACATTGCCTCCATTAACCGCCTCCATTGCTTACTTCTGTCATTGACAATATACACGGCGAGTTATAACTAAAAATATGAAAACTGACCAAGAGTAAAGTTCCAGTATTTTTAAAATTAGAACAAGATTGTATTAATTATGCGTCCTTTTGCCAAGTTAAACTTTTAATACATAAAGAAAAAAAAAATACATTTTTCTGGACTTTTATGCTTCAACTTTAAATTTCGACATAAAATTCAATTTTCTTTAACACTTTTAAAATTTTGCTCTACTTTTAAAAATAAAAGTACCTAACTTTTAAACATTTTTTATATTTTTAGTTTTAAGCTGTATAATCCAAATTGAAGTAAAATTTTACATTTACTTGTTTTTGACCATGATCCAGTTTTTTCAAAATGCCAATTTAAAATTGAAAAATTTTTGGTCCATTTGTCCTCTTGTAACACCTACCCTGGGACACGCTGTATCTGTATCATTATATGGTCCTACTAGACAGGCCCCGAACTTCCCACTTTGCCTGGTTTTATATCCATAGAATCTGTAGAACATGGAACCCTCTGCTCACGAAGGTCTTTCCTTCTCCTTCAGATATTTAAGTCCCCCATAAACAAACTACTTTTTACCTCGCCTAAGACACTATGGTACGTTAGTATAAGGTCTTTAGGCCTTCGTAGATTTTTTAAAGATAAAAAAATAATAAAAAACACTGTGTAAAGATTCTGAAAATAAATATGTAATGGTTTTTTTGACAGTCCACGAAAGCTAAAAGACTAAACACTAACATACCACGGGTGGCTTAAGTAAGGTAAGAGGTTGTTTGTTTACACGGGATTTTAATATTTAAAGATAGGGACAGTGGGGTAGCTTGGTCAGCAGGAGCCTTGGAGCAAAAAACTAAAATAGGGCCTTTATCCCAAGAAAAGTAAAAACTAAAAAACGAGTCTCTAGCTCTTTGCATCTATCATAGATGTCTTTTTTCTTCATATTTATTTTCTTTATCGAGGCAAAAAGGTCCCTAACTTTTTTACCTGCATTCACACAATTTCTTTTTACTGGTAAGCTCGGGGGCCCCTCTTAACTCCAAGAGGCCCCCTAAACTTGGTTGGCCCGGGGCACTGACCCTCCTAGCTCCATAGTAGCTACGCCACAGGATTGGGGGAAAACGGGACAACCTCTGCGTGCAGCAGGTTCTAACAGCCTAGACACTATAATAATAAAAAAACGAAAAAAAATGGTAAGTTCGGGGCTTCTCTAATAAAACTGTATACGGATGCGTAACTGTGGCCATACGTGTTAGGAGCTGGAAAAATTAAAATTATACTCCTATAGCAGAAGCACTAAAAATACCTATAAAAAGTAATAAATCTCCTAACAGCAGAGCGATAAACAGAAACGAAAAGCTTTTCTGTAAGCAAATAATCAATAATAGGGCTAATATACAAAAGAACAATTTATTACTTTTACTCATTGTGGTAATATTGAAAAACTTTTTTAAAAATGTGATGAAGACTATGTTGTAAAAATAAGTTTTTAGTTTGCAAAAAAGTTTAAACAAAATAAATCAAAAATAGGTCTTTTAATTTTCTCGAATTGGGTGTTTACAATATTAAAAAAAATTAACTAGCCCATATTATGTTTTACCTATGCGCTATTTGCTTTTATTTATACAATTTTAAAATGAATCATAATAATGTTTAAAATAACACCTGTATACTTTTTGGTTAAGTTGTACAGTGTTGCCTTGCATCAAAAAAATGCTTCTGTAAAAGAATCATAATAATACTCAACATAAAACTTTCATGTACGCCGGTGCAGCGCTACTTGCGGCAATATTGCGAACTACATTCAATATACAACTTTCATATATCTCACTAAACTGATTCCAAGAAGGTAGCTAATATAGCCATCTCGGTCACACTTAAGGGGATGCCGTAGCACGTTAAATGAGCTAAAACGCGATTCCCTGCCGTTTTTAAATATTTGTTTAAGAAAAAAGTTGTATATTGAAAAGTTTCTTAAAATGATCCAAAGATTATCGGACAGTTGGTTATTTTTACGGTTTTGTAATTTTGGGAAATTTAATGTGTTGATTATTACCATTACCAAAAATAAATTAATTTTCCGATAATCTTTGGATCATTTTAAGAAACTTTTCTATGTACGAGTTTTTCTCAAAACAAATATTTAAAAAACGGCAGCGAATCGCATTTTAGCTAATTTAACGTGCTACGGCATCCTCTTAAGGATATTTACTAATCCGTATAGAATCTCATACAAATTTTAGAGAGAAACATGCAAATGCATTCCATCTTACTCCAATATTAGAAAAGATATAAAGCAAAACTTTTTGCTTCCGATATACGGACGCAAGATAATCAAGGAAGCAATATAGTGCTGCTGATGTATATATATTATATATTTTAGGGTACTCTTGCGCAGAGTTTAAAAGAAAACTGCAGTCCCCCGTTTATTTATATCTAACTCATGGCTGTACGACTCAGAATGGCTTTCGGAATGGCTCAAGAAAATACAAAAATGTATTTTTTATATTGAAAATATGCAAATAATATTATAAAACAGGGATCTGGAGTAGTGAAAAAATTAGCAAATAAGATAAAGAAAAAATAAGACATATGCCATTTAAAATATGACTTTGAAAATTAGGAACTATAATTCGAATTAATTGTAATTTCTTTCAGGCCCAATCTAATTGTAAGACAAGTTTAAAAAGAAAACTTGTGTCTGACAGTAACCGCAGCAAAGTTTGCAAATTATGTTGCAAAAAATGTTAATTAATAAAACTGATATTAACAAAAAAATTGTTTTAATCATTATAACCAAAAGCTCACTGGTAAAAAGGAATTTGAGAAGCGAGTGGATAAAGGAGGTAAATAACACTTTTTTATTCGACTTTTCTTCACGAATAATGGTGATAAGTGCGTTAGTTGTGTCCTTTATTTGTTATTTATTATTTAAATGTAGTCTAGTCATCTCTATTTTAATTATTTCCATCAATTACCTCCTTTATTCGTGAAGATAATTTGAATTAAAAAAATACTTGCCTCCTTTATCTACTCGAATCTTTAATTATATATTATTAATTTTTATAAACTAATTAGTCCAACAAAATTTTCAAACATGGATTTAGTTTTATACAGAATTATGTAATATTAAGATCAAATCAACATAAATTATTGTCAAAACGGAATTTCTTTACATTACGCGATTACGACTAGAGACTTTTATGTCTGGTTAAATATCTATTTTAAACATCCAAACACTTTTTTAAATATTTTATAAGAGGTATTAATTAATAAATGTCCTATTCTAACACCTAACAAAGTTAGAATGTAAGAAAAAGCGTTGTATTATCATTTGTTAGATTAAAATTCTTCACATTGCGATACATTTCAAATGGAAGATGTCTGAAAGTGTACTGATGGTGACGTCACGCGCTTTACCGCTTCGGCTAATAAATCGTGGGATCTCGGCTATCCTCTGTGTGTATAGTCGTTATCGTTTACCGACGTTACGCCATCGATTGCACGAATCATCTTCAGGGATCTTTCCTCTGCGAGATTAGACCACTGATTTATTTAGTGCTAGTCTAATTAAGTAACCATATATTTTGAGCAATGAAAATGTGTAAATTATTAAAAAAAAGTAATGCTTTTTTGTTTATTTTCTAAATTACTTAATATAATAATTTCTTGTCCCAATAAATAGTGTATATTAAAGATATTAGGATATACCTGTTCCAGTTTGAGCTATTCCTATAAGATCTTCTCCAGAAAGGAGAACAGGCCAAGCTTGACACTGAATAGGTGAAGGTGTCTGAAATCCAGCTTTTCGAATTTCTTCTAAAATGTCGGGATAATTGTGGAATGCATGTTCAAATTTTAATACTGGTTTAGGTATTGGCTTACTATCTTCATTTTTAAAGGTTCGGTCAACAACTGAAAAAACCTTTTAATTACTATCTTTACGAAAAAAGTGCCTCTTCATAAAAAGTCCTGCTTGATGAAAAAATACATTTCCACAAAAATATTTTAATGTTGGATGTACAAGATCCTTTTAAGCCACCCTGGCTTAAAAGGGACTTGTTTCCAAAAAAAAAAAATAAAGAGTGCTACCTTACCACAGTACGAAATTTTATGTGATTTTTATGACATTTTATAAAGAAAAGTTCCTATAAACATATATATGCCCGGAGTTGCTTCGTTTCTGAGATACAGGGAGTTATTTTTTTTTAATAGATATTTTATAAATATCTTAAATAAGAAACCAAATACGAATAAAATGTACAACACTAAAAATTTGTACTTTTAGTTATAGGAAAAACATATAAAAACTACATAAAAATTACCATAGTTATCCTGTATATTAATTTATATGATCAGTTCAGTACTTCCGAAGATTAGCGGCTACAAACAAACAAACCAACAAAGTTACAAACTTTACCTGTTTATAATATTAGTATAGATGGAACACAATTTGTAATGAAATATTTTTAAATGTTTATTTTACATTTTCAGATAATTAAAACAATTTATTGTTTTATTATTGTAAAAAAAAATCTAGTATTTTAGGTAGTTACGCTGAGTGATTTTTAAACTATACATATTTCTAATATGTAATATTGTTATTTTATATTAAATATTAACAATACTAACCAATATTGTTATATTCCAGTCTAAATTGTGCAACTTCTGCCTCTGTTAAAGCAGTGACTTCCGGATGTTCCAGATAAAAATTCTTTATAATTGGGGGAAGTTTGTTCCATTCTGCCTCAGCAATGGCATCCTACATAAAAGAAAAATAGATATACATTTTTTGCTTAAATAAAATTTATATGTTTTAGAGTAATTAATAATTTTGATAAGAATATGAAGTTTATTAAGACAGTTAGAAAATAACTGTTCCGAAGGAAAGCTTATTATTTAATGAGTAGCATTTTATGTCAACAGCTCCTGCCACATTATTTCTGTTGTAAAGTAAAATATTTGAAGACAGAATTTCCTAAAACACTTAGGGACGTTGTTAAGTAAAATAAAAAGACTTTTCATAAACTCTGTACATAATGTATATAGACATAGCATCTGTTATATTACCAGTCAGAGTCAAAGTGACATTAGAAAAATAATTTAGATTCGTGTCACAGAATTCATATAAATAGCAAGATAATTAATCGTTTGTGATAAGAGGTGCCCTATTTCTGGCTGCTTATCTTTAGTTAATAGTTTATCTTGTAAATATACGTCTTAGATTCGTAATAAACGTAAAGTTAAACGTAAACGTGTTTAGATCAATTACGAAACGTTAGAGAGGGAATCCAGTTCCTAAAATACAGTCCACTCAGTCAAAATCCAACATTTTGGTCCCATCGAACCGAATATTCAACATTTTGGATGTGAAGACCCGAAGCAAAGAAAATAGCAGATACCGAGGTGGGTCTATTCCATTTGTGTTGTTTTGTTACTGAATTCTATTTGAAATAGCGATTTTTCTTAAAATTTGTCGTTTTATTTTTGTTTAATAGGGCATTTGTTACCAAATAAATAAATTTTAGACGCGTTCTTATTGACATTTGGTTTCTTTGTCAAATTTTATTTAAGAAAAATGACCGAAATAGAAAAACTCGTTAGGAAAAGGGGTTCAGTCAAGGCTAAGGTTACTATATTTAAAAATTTCATCTCGAATTTAGAAGTAGAGTTTCCTAATACTTTTATTAAAGATGCCAACAAACTGTTTGAGTTAGAATGCCGGATTGAGCGTTTGCAAACTACTTTAGACGAGTTTGAAGACGTTCAAAGGCAAATTGATGAGCTGTCTGATAATGCTGACAGTCAGCTTATCGAAAGGGAAACATTTGAGATGAATTTTTACGGGGTTTTGGGAAAAGCAAAAGTTTTTCTTAGCAATAGCAAACCTGCAAAGGTTTATAGTCATAGTAGCGGTGGATCAATCGAGTCAAAAGCATCACATAGATCCCACCAATCGTATCACATTGCAGGTAGTAAAAACGTAAATTGCTTAAAACTTCCAGAAATTAAGATACCTACTTTTAACGGAGATTATAATACATGGTTAGAATTCAGAGATACTTTTGATTCATTAATACATAAAAATACTGGGCTTTCAAATATACAGAAGTATCATTATTTAAGAGCTTTTTGGGGCCTCAAGTATTAGAAATTATTGCAAGTTTAGAGTTTTGTGAATCAAATTATGAGTCAGCGTGGGAATTAATATGCGATCGTTATAATAATAGTAGAATTTTAGTACAAAATCATGTTAAAGCGCTTTTTAATTTAGAAAAAATACAAAAAGAGTCATCAGTTGCGTTAAGAAAAATGGTCGATAGTGTATCAAAACATCTAAGAGCCTTAAACTTGCTAAAAGAGCCTACAAATTCGTGGGATACACTTGTTATTCATTTAATTACGACCAAACTAGACTACGTTACATTACGAAAATGGGAACAAGAAAAAGCGTCTTTCGATAAACCTTCTTTAGATGACATAAAAACTTCTTAAAAGCGCGTGCTGACTTACTAGAATCATTAGAACAAAATCAAACCGATAGGAAACTTTTAAAGGTGTAAGGGAAAAATACCCAGGTAGTTCACAATATAAAACATTTGTAGCGTCAAAACCAAGTTGTTCCTTTGTAAAAAGGAGCTACTATATTCAAAATTGTGTAGACTTTGCGAAATTAAACGTAAAAGAAAGAAGCGACGAAGCTGTAAAAAGACGTCTTTGTTTTAATTGTTTAAGACCGACATATGACAAAAAATGTTTTTCTAGGTCTTGTCAAAAATGTAAAGCGCGTCATAACACTTTGTTACATCCTGAGTCAAGCGAAACGAAAAATTCAGTTGAAAATAATGAACATAGTAGAGAGCTTGCGCCAGAGACCGTTAACTTATCGTCACATTGTACGTGTACTAAAGAAACTGAACAAGTGCTTCTCGCGGTTTTTGATAAATGCAATAAACCAATTTTGGCTCGCGCGTTGTTAGATGCAGGATCACAAAGCAGTTTTTTGACAGGTAATTTTTGCAACAAATTAGGCATTCCTTGCGCTCCTGTTGATTTGCAAGTATGTGGTTTAAATCAGGCGCAATCATTTGTGAAGTTTAGAGTAAATGTTCAGATTTAATCGCAGATAAACGGTTTTTTATTAAATGTATCTTGTTTAGTCGTCCCTAGTATCACTAGTAACTTACCAAATGTTATTATTGATAAGCAAAAACTTAAAATTCCAGATAACATTAAACTTGCAGATAAAAACTTTCATTTGCCAGGCAAAATAGACATGCTTTTGGGAGCCGATTGTTTTTGGGAAATAATGTGCGTTGGTCAGATTAAGTTAGGCAGAAACGGTCCGTTTTTACAAAAAACAAAGTTTGGCTGGATAGTATCCGGTCCAGCCGAGTCAAAGCAATCGCAAAGCATACAGTGTAATTTTGTAAACAATATAAGCATTGATAAGCAACTCTCACGTTTCTGGGAAATAGAGGAAGTCACTAATTCTAAACCGTTGTCTATCGAGGAAAAGTTGTGTGAGGATCATTTTCTTAAAACAATAAAACGTGATGATATAGGGCGTTTTGTAGTCACTATACCATTTAAACATAGTATTGAAAATTTGGGAGAGTCTTACAATGCAGCAGAAAAACGACTTTTAACTTTAGAACGCAGATTTGAACGTGACACAGATTTTAAAACGCAATATTTTAAGTTTATTCGTGAATATCAAGAGTTAGGGCATATGTCTAAAGTTTGCGAACCTGATCAGGCCCAATATACGTATTATATGCCACATCATGGTGTACTGAAAGATAGTAGTTTAACGACAAAGTTACGCGTAGTTTTTGATGCATCTTGTGCATCTAGTAGCGGTTATTCATTTAATGACATTCAATTGGTAGGACCAACAATTCAACCTGATCTTCTGACACATCTTTTACGATACAGAAAGTACAATTTTGTTATAGCGGGTGATGTAGAAAAGATGTATCGCATGTGTCAAGTAACTAAAGAACAAAGACCGTTACAGCGAATATTATGGCGCGATAGTTCTGATAAGCCGATTGATAAATATGAATTAAATACTATAACGTACGGTACCTCGTCCGCAGCTTATTTAGCTATTCGGTGTTTATATCAAGTCGGTGTAGAAAACGAATTAGAATCTCCTATTGCAGCAAATGTTATAAAAATCATTTTTATGTAGATGATATGTTGTCAGGCGCTGACAGCATTACAGAAGTCATATCTATCGTCAATGACGTTTCAGAACTTTTAAATTCCGCAGGTTTTCATTTAAGAAAATGGGTTTCTAACAATTCATTGGTTTTAGGGGTATTAAAACAATATTAAAAACGGATATTATCGACTTGGGAGTACATGAAAATACGAAGACCCTCGGAATGATTTGGAATGGGAAAAAGATTGCTTTTTATACAATATCGGATCAAATTTTAGCAAAACCGTTACTAAACGCACAGTTTTATCCGAAATTTCTCAAATTTTTGATCCTCTCGGACTTTTAAATTGCTGTATTATATTAGCGAAAATTATCCTTAGAGACATTTGGCTTGAAAAACTAGGTTGGGATGATTCGTTATCTCAGTCCTTACACACAAGGTGGTTACAGTTTCGGGATGAATTGCACATATTAAACAATTTAGAAATCACCAGGCAAGTAATATGTAAAGATGCAGTTCGAGTTGAAATTCACGGATTTTGCGATGCATCGACGCGTGCGTATGGAGGATGCGTGTATTTAAAATCAGAGAACAAAAATGGTGAAATGTTCGTGCGGCTTATGTGTGCAAAATCAAAAGTAGCGCCTTTAAAGTTACAGACTATTCCTCGCTTGGAGCTAGCCGCCGCGTTGCTCTTGGCAAAACTAGTAGACAAAGTGAAAGTTTCGTTGGAAGTATCTGTAGAAAGAACGGTTTATTGGAGTGATTCAACCATAGTTTTGGGTTGGTTAAATACTTCTACTAACAATTTGCAAGTTTTTGTGGCAAATCGGGTTTCGGCAATACAAGACATTTCAAATTCTACTGATTGGAGGCATGTACCAACTTCAGAAAATCCAGCTGATCATGTTTCACGCGGTGTTTCACCTCGAGATTTAGCATCTCTTGACATTTATTGGGCAGGTCCAAGCTGGTTAAAATTTAATGAAAGTTCTTGGCCAAAATCTCAGCTGTTTGATAAAAATTTGCCAGAATTACGAAAAAATGTAGCATCTCTAAAAGTTTGTATTAGTGAGCCCGTTATAGATTTTACTAAGTATTCTAGTTTTTCCCGATTAAGGCGAATAGTTGCCTATTGCAAGCGATTTATAAAAAATTATTCTTTGCCCAATCATAAAAGAAATTTTAATCCTTTAAGTTCTGAAGAAATTTCTCATGCTTCTACCTGTCTAATCCGAATGGCCCAAGAACAGAGTTTTCATTACGACGTAATTGCTCTTAAAAATCAATATAAATTAGATAAAAAAAGTAACTTGAGAAAGCTTAACCCTTTTATAGATGATAACGGCATTATACGCGTCGGAGGTAGATTAGCAAATTCGAATTTTGTATATGACAAAAATACCCAATTTTACTAGAGTTCTAAACACAGGCTTACTAAATTACTATTTGAAGAAGAGCATAATCGTCTTCTGCACGCAGGGCCACAGCTTTTATTAGCATCAATACGCGAACATTATTGGCCATTAGGAGGACGTAATTTAGCACGTCAAGTTTTTCATCAGTGCCTTCGTTGCTTTAAAGTAAATCCAAAACCGCTTAATCCACTAATGGGAAATTTACCTAATCGTAGGGTAAATCCAGCTCCCCCATTTTACACTACAGGTGTGGATTATGCTGGACCTTTTTGATTAAAGACAGACAAGGTCGAGGTTGTAAGGTAAGCAAAGCCTACATTAGTTTATTTGTTTGTTTCGTAACTAAAGCTATTCATCTTGAACTTGTATCAAACTTAAGTACGGAATCATTTATGGCAGCATTTAAACCTTTTATAGCACGTCGTGGAAAACCATCTCAAATGTTTTCCGACAACGGTACTAATTTTGTTGGTGCTAATATGGAATTAAAGCGTTTCGGCCAATTTTTGCAAGAAAATTCTAAAGCCTTGACCGAATGCATCGAAAACGAGGGAATATCTTGGTCACTCTCCCCCACTTTGGTGGATTATGGGAGGCAGGTGTCAAAGCCACCAAACATCATTTAAAACGTGTAGCGGGTAATGCTTTGTTGACTTTTGAGCAATTTTATACTTTGTTAGTTCAGATTGAATCAGTACTTAACTCACGCCCCTTGACTCCCTTGTCAAGTGAACCGTCAGACCTGACACCTCTCACACCATCTCATTTCCTTATTGGAAGATCCATGAAATCAGTGATTGAACCAGACTACACGAGTATCTCCGAAAACAGATTAAAGCATTTTCAACGAATTCAGCAGCTTCAGCAACACTTTTGGTCCACATGGTCCCGTGAATATATTTCAGAACTACGGCAGCGTTGTAGGTGGCAAACGGAGCTAGCCGTATCTGTCAACATTGATGATTTGGTTATCGTTAAAGAAGACAATCAGCCTCCTCTTAAGTGGTCGTTGGGCCGAATTGTACAACTGCATTATGGAAGAGACGGAGTTGCAAGAGTCGCGACTTTACGAACCAGTGCGGGCTTGATTAAACGATCCTTTTCAAAAATTTGTCCATTGCCCGTAGACTCTTAACAATAGTGCAAGTGCGTGTTTTAAATTATTGAAAGTGCGTCCTTTCAAGGTGTGGGGCGATGTTAAGTAAAATAAAAAGACTTTTCATAAACTCTGTACATAATGTATATAGACATAGCACCTGTTATATTACCAGTCAGAGTCAAAGTGACATTAGAAAAATAATTTAGATTCGTGTCACAGAATTCATATAAATAGCAAGATAATTAATCGTTTGTGATAAGAGGTGCCCTATTTCTGGCTGCCTATCTTTAGTTAATAGTTTATCTTGTAAATATACGTCTTAGATTCGTAATAAACGTAAAGTTAAACGTAAACGTGTTTAGATCAATTACGAAACGTTAGAGAGGGAATCCAGTTCCTAAAATACAGTCCACTCAGTCAAAATCCAACAGACGTATTCATAGACGCTACTTGAAGGCCGCCTTAAAGATGCCTTACTCAAGGCTTCCTCAGCTCTTCCTTATCTTTTCACACAGTACATCACAGTACCGCCATGGCTACTGCGATTAAAAGTAAAGCTTTGCAATTCAATGAAAAAAAAAAAATGCGTAAAAAAATAACAAGTATGTTCTTTAAAGATGTTTATAAAATATTTTGTGCCAATTTAGATTTAACTCAAGAATTGTATGCAAAAAGAAGGGGGAATATAGTGAAAATAAGATTACTTTGTTTTTCAACTTTGATAATAAATGTGTTGCGAATGAAACGTTGCGATTAAAAATTCTTTTGGATTCGTAATCAACACCCCAAAAACTCATATACAATATTTAAATAAAATTGGGCCTACAAAGTAAAAAAACTACAATTTCTTTAAATTCTAGATTTTAAAAATTCATTTTTAATTTTAAAAACCTAAAGCAACATAGAAAAACAGGAAAAAACACCATAAAATATTTTAAAGGTATATAAGATAGGTCTAACACTTCCGTAGACCTAAAGAACCCTGAAGCATATTTATGTCAGTATCAATTAAAAAAACTATACCTAAGGGTGCCTCAAGGCAAGGTAAAAGGACGCCTCAAGAAAACACTATGAATACGGCCCTTATTAAATGGGGTACTTTAAAACAGCTATTAATTACCATATTATATCCATATGATTTTTTTAATTATTTAATTATTTCTCTTTATTTCAAAATTACATTGCAATACGGTTTACAACATAAAATGAAACGTCTTCACTAAAACAACGTCGTCACAAAAACAACGTTCTCACTAAAAAACACCCACATATACAAAAAGTTACAATTTTTGAAGATTTTCTAAACATCCAGATAGTCCTTTAGATTATAAGGTTTCAAATTTACAAGAAAGTCCCTTAATTGCTTTCTGAACGATGATCATGAAGAGAAATGCTTATTTTTTAGGCGAAAATCATGTGAATAGCAAAAGAAAATTAAGAGATACAATTTGCCCAGATATGAATAGAAAAATATACACACTTGGACAAAAAAAAACGGACAAACAAAATTTTGTTCAAATTCCATCATCGATAAATGTTTGTTTTTTTGCCGATTTTAATTATCTTTTGGTCCAGTTGTAGTTCCTTTCCATCCAGATTATTATTAATTATTGAATTACAAAAGTTTTATAGGTTTAGCTATTATACAGGGAAGAGTCAAATATTGTATTTTGACCCAAATTTTCGAACACCCTGTGGAATAATTTAACGACACTATTTTTTACCAGTGCATTAAATTTTAAACCCCCATCCTTTATTGACATTTCTTTTTTAATTTTATATCAGTATCTCTATTCTAAAAGGAAATACAAATTTTTAAAGAAGACAAAAACTTTGTGAAGTGGGTCTTAAGGTAAAATTTGACACCTTCCTTAACTTTTTTATTTTTAAGAAAAATATTAGTGAAGAGTGGTCTTCGATATGGATGGCCTTCCGCACGACGCGACACCCTATGGGCTCAGAGCCATGATATACGTCGTGTTGGATCTTTTGAAATAATAATAATAATAATAATGGGGTGCAATCGGAAAGGACAACCGGCAACACTCGGTAAAAAAGCACTATGAGCAAAACCTTATTGAAACAGAACATAAGAAACAAATTAGTTCGGTGATAGAAAGGGTAGTAATTTTTACCCCAAGGGTGACGATTTTAAATGCAAACATGGTAATGAAAAGTAAGTTAAAAATTAAAGAAACATATCTGTTAAGTAAGGATATTTTCAAAAATTTCTAATATAGTTTTGAGGCAATAGTATAGTGTTTTTAACACGCTTTTATTAGCTTGGGTTGTATGTATGTAACAGAATCTTTATGCTTAATTTTCACCAACTTCCAGCGATACGATTTCTTTGAAACTTTGCACACGTATTAAGGACCCATGACAATGCAATAATCTGCAAACAGTATCCCGTTATCCTGATTAGGATCGCCACGATAAATAAATTCCTTTATAGATTTTCTGTAGGAGAGTAACAGAGAAAGATCTAGTGCGCGATCTGCGCATGCGTGCAGTTTCGGACGTACTCTCAGCATAAGGCGGACAGAAACTTGTTCGGAGTAGTTGCGTTCTGAAACCCCATGCAACAGTGAAGCTTTAAATGAAATGATTAGATTACGAAATAGTTCGTGAAACATTTCAATATCACATGTCCGCAGAAAACTAATTAATATATCGAACTAAAAAATGAAAAATAAATAATAGGTTAAAAAACTAAAAAACACGCTTTTATATGCAACCGAACTAAAAATTAGAAAATAATTTTTCATTAGTAAGAGTTTGTATTACAGTAATAAAAGGTCAAACAATGAATCATAATTATATACCTCAAAATAGAATTATAATAAAATTTAAGATAATAACAGAATAATTCACTTTAGAATAAAAGCGTGGGGTGCTTAATATATTAAATGTTATAATTATTTCATTTGTAAATATCTATGAGGGAAAAGTTATAAAAAATAGTAAAATGCACCCCACGCTTTTTACTCTGAAGTGAATTATTCTGTTATTATCTTAAATTTTATTATAATTCTATTTTGAGGTATATAATTATGATTCATTGTTTGACCTTTTATTACTAGAATACAAACTCTTTGTAATGAAAAATTATTTTCTAATTTTTAGTTCGGTTGCATATAAAAACGTGTTTTTTAGTTTTTTTACTATTATTTATTTTATTGTTGGTGATAATCAAGTTTTCCACAAAAACATTTTATTTTAAAGTGCTGTTTTCCGACAGATTGATATTAGCGTCGTGTGTACATAGCCTATTAAAAAACAAAGTATCACTTACACATTCTTTAAGAAAAGCAAACCAATTATATGGCTCCTTCTTTTGCTCTGGTTTGTCTTCAACTACATCATAATAATTTTCTTGATTAACATTTGGTTTAGGATCATTCCTTCTTGGCTTTTCTTCTGTCACTTCATCTAGAAGTTCTTTAGCTCTATTAATTTGTGTTTCATTACCAAAGATTTTAATAATTGTATTATCGTCCTCAGTTTCTTTTGTTACTTGTATGCGTGCAGAAGATCGTACCTGTAGTTCCTCAATTTGGGAACCACCTCTACCTAAAAAAATATTTATTAATTATTGTTTATTCAAAGGTATTTCAAAAGAATATACTATGGCATAAACCTTAAAAATTTATATCCTTAGTTTATTTTAAGCATGAAAATTTAAATAAACATGTTATTTATGTCTTCACTTTTTTGATACAGGGTCGTAAAGTAAAAAAAAAAAGTAAGTTATGTAACAAGTGCATAAAATGAAAAATACATTACCGGTTTCGCCTGCCTTACAGGAACTCATCAGTGAAGCTGTATCAAGTCGTGGTGAATAGCATAGAAAACAAGCGTTTACTTATTAGACAAGTTTCATTGTCTACCGGTAGGATATTAAATCCTGCCGTTGATGCCCTACTGAAATCGCATTCAGTAAATACGAGCATCAATTGTAGCGGGGTGGCTACATATGTTATGAAGCAGAAGAAAAAAATTCCCTACTGTCTTGGTGTATTATATAAAATATTCTACTCCCTTTAAAGACAGTCAAAGAAAACATCCTGCTTTTCTATGCTATTCACCACGACTCGATACAGCCTCACTGATGAGTTCCTGTAAGGCAGGCGAAACCGGTCTGGGGAGAGAGTCGTGGTGGATAGCATAGAAAAGCTTTCTTTTGACTGTCTTTAAAGGGAGTAGAATATATATATATATATATATATATATATATATATATATATATATATATATATATATATATATATATATATATATATATATATATATATATATATATATATATTTTTTTTTTGTCGATTTCTTGGGGTATGTAGTCCTTTTAATAAAACTATATATAAAATTTTTGTATAAATGCAATTTCTATTGACGTTTCGGCTGGCATCCCAAGCCTTTATCAAAATAAAATGGTCAAAACACTGCAAATAAATATTCTAAAATTAGGTGGTACAACAAGAAAAATCGCTTACCTTAAAACATAGAACAACACAATTATTACATGTCAATTTACATCAAAACAATATCAAAACAAATCGCACAGTAAAATGTACAAACGAACAACGTTCTCAAAGAATATAACATTAAACGTCATTATGAAACAAAACATTTTCAAAATTACTCAAAATATACAGGAAGTTTGCGGATAGAAAAATTCGAAGCTATGAAGCGCGGATTGAAATCGCAGCAATCTTCATTTACAAAACTCAAAACTGAACAAGAGGCTGCAACTCGTGCCAGCTTTCGGGTTGCTCTTGAAATTGCAAAACGTGGAAAACCATTCACCGATGGAGAAATGATCAAAGAATGCATGATTGCAGTAGCCGAAGAAATGTGCCCTGAAAAGGTAAATTTATTAAACAGAAAACATCGCTGAAAATATATCCTCTCAACTGTTCGACAAAAATGGACATGTTGAGTGGTTTTCTTTGGCCTTTGATGAGTCAACGGATGTGTCAGATACTGCTTAGGTGTTGATTTATATTCGAGGAGTAGATAAAAGCTATGAAGTGCACGAAGAACTTCTTGATATGTATAGTATTCATGGCACAACTACTGGTACAGATATTTTTAAAGGAGTTGAAATGGCCATTACTCAAAAGAACCTTCGATGGAAAAACTTTAAATGTATTACAACTGATGGAGGCAAAACCATGAGTGGGAAAGATAAAGGAGTGGTCGCTCTTGTGTCAAAGGCTGTAGAAAATGACGGTGGTTCAAAACCATTAGTCTTACGAAAATGTTTGGATATGTCTGACGTTCTGAAACCAGTCATATCAACTGTTAATTTTATCAGATCTTTTGGGCTGAATCACCGACAATTCCGACAATTTATTGAAGAGATTGGAGAAAATGACTTACCTTATCATACTGCCGTACGCTGGCTTAGTTGTAAGAAAGTCCTTCGTCGCTTTTTTGAACTTCGAGCAGTGATCGAAATAACGCATGGCTGTGGAAGTTAGCATTCTATGTTGATTTGACAAAACATGTGAACGAAATGAATTTAAGATTGCAAGGAGAAAACCAGCATCTTCCTAATTTATACACTAATATCAAATCATTCCGGAAGAAATTGATACTGTTTCAATCACAACTACGAAGTAAATGTTTTTCACATTTACAACATGTGAAATATTTAGCCACACTACTGAGACTGAGTGTGCTATCGATTTTGCAATCGACACTTTGAGTGCTTTGAAGATAAATTTTGATACTCGTTTCTCGGAGTTTGATGCCATTGCGAATCAAATTAAGATTTTTCAGAAACCTTTTGATACTGACATTGAATCCCTATCCCCGGAACTTCAAATGGAAATGATTGATCTACAGTGCAGTGATATAATTAAGAACAAATATCAAAACTCATCTTTGTTGGAATTTTATAAGAGTCTTCCACTGACACAATTTGATAATTTGCATAAATTTCTGTTTTCTGTTTTTGGTACTACTTATTTGTGTGAGAAAACCTTCTCCAAAATGAAGTACACAAAAAATGTTTACAGATCTAAATTAACTGATGAGCATCTTAAATCTCTTTTAATAATCGGTACAAGTAAAATTAGTCCACAACTACAAACTATTGTCAGTGAAAAATCTCAATTACATAAATCTCATTAGTATTTCATATGTTATTATGTTTGTTATAAGTTATGTGTTTATTTAAAATGTATAAAATGTTAGTTGGATTCATTTCAATAATTTGTTAGTTATTATATACTGAAGTTAAATTTTCTGCATATTATACATGTCTGTGTTTCTTTATCCAACTTATCACAAAACCAATAACACCAAGCCTACAACAATGTTATGAGTTAGCGGCTAACTCTTTGCCCATGACCATATCAATCTAGATGTCATATTAATAATTATTCAACATAAAATTAGAATACTTCAGTAAACTAAATTTAATTTGCTATAAAAAATATTTGTTCTCTAAAAGGAGTTTTCAAGTATGCTAGCTCTCCGCGGGCCGGACAAAATCTGTCCGCGGGCCGGATGTGGCCTTCGGGCCGCAGTTTGGAGACCCCTGCTCTAATCAATCTAGGGTATTGATCTGACAAATAATAAAATCGTTGGGCACGTCAAATTTATATCATAATATTTACTCTTGATCCGCTACGATATACTTTAAAAAATTCTGCATGGTCTAAATCCTAAAAATCAATCATCAAATATTAATGGTATCAGTCATCCGCGAGTTTTGGCCAAAAATGTAATTTTTGCTAAGAGTAAAGTACCTGTATTTTTACAAAATTATTATAAAAGAAAGTTGTTAACAAATAAAAATTACATCTAAATGTGCCATTTTGTTTATTTACAAAAAAAAATATTTTTGATTTTTTTTCTGCGATAATGGTGAAAATTTAGGTTGATACATAGGCAATAACATTTCATGATTATAAATTTCATAAGACAAGTTTAAATAAACAGAACTACATATTTAGAAGCAATTCTTATTTCTAAACATTTTTTATTGATAACAATCTTTGACATTAGCAAAAATACAGGTATTTTACTCTTGAGCAAAAATTACGTTTTTTGGCAAATTCTTGTGGATGACTAATACATTTTATTATTTGAAGATTGCTTTTAAGGTTTTGGAACATACAGAACTTTTTATAAAGAATAACTTTTTTCGTAAAATAATAAAAAGATTTCCATACGGCGCCAACTTACGTAGACAGATCAGTGACATAGACACACTGTATTTGTTAAAGAACCATAAATAATTATTTTTTTCTTTCCAAGAGGTTTCTAATTTTAAATAACATAAAAAACAAAAAGTGTAAAGAAAATTTAATTAAAATCGGAGCTGTCTCTGAGGACCTTTGAAAAATGCTTCATTGACGCGACTTTATCTTTTTTTTTTTTTTGTTATTTGATGATTTGGACATGGAATAACTTTTGAACCAATTAGGTTAGCAAAACATCATAAAATACCTTTTGTGTAGAGCGTTACATTAGCTACAAGAATTATAATGTATCGATATGATCCGTTCATTAGTGCATATCCTAAAAAAACAAATATTTGAATACTTGGAAGAAAAAAAAGGATTCGAATACATGAATACCTGGAATCGGTATTCGAATAGTGGAAACGAAAAGATTCGAATGCTACTAAATAATACTTATGACAAAATTGAAGACAAAAAAAGGTCCTTACCTCTTTCTTTTTCAATTTTGCTTCTCTTTACTATTATATATATATTTTACTTCTGAATACTATTCAGAATACTGAGTATTCGAATACGACCCAACTCTGTTAAGAAGTGTGAAGTGGTGCTGCTTTCAAAACTAAAATAAGGCATACAGGGTGTCCAGAAACTTTACCGATATTTGAGGGGTGTTTTAACTACGGGATAATTAAAATTTTAAAAACATATTTTTTTATAATCCCTTTCCATGCATTAAAAGCGATTTTTCGGCATACAAGAAAAATTTTTTTTTACCAGTGTGAGGAGGTAATATATATACGTATATACGTATAATACGTTATTCGCCAACTGAGATACAAGGGGTACCTGAAAATGCAACATTTTTAAAATCACCCTGAAGCCCCGAAACTAAGAGGGCTATGACATCTTTTGTTTTATAAAAAAGTAGCTCAATTTTGCGAAAACCGTAAGGTTCTATCTTTAATCATAACTAAAATACGCCGTTGTTGCAACTAAAATGGGACACCCTCTACATGGGTCAAAAATGTATGTATAGTACTTAAAATTTATTTTGTAATTTTAGACCCTACATTAAAAAAATGCATAGTAAGCCATGATATAGACTATAAATATAACATGAAATACAGTTAGACCTTACTTCATAATTTATTTACAATTTACAACAACTTCTGAGTTTTAACTATGTTAAGGCGTTAGCAGACGGTTAACTTAAGTGAATATTCGTTTATATTTTATTCCGCGTTCACATAACACAGACAGTTACTTTAAAATAAAGGTACATTTGTTATTTTCCTATAAGATGTAATCTAACAAAGTTCTGCGCCTTGGAATTCGTGTGATATGTGATCATTTGATTAAGGAATTAACAAAAAAGACGCGAACCAAAAACGTCGTCGCTGGTGGGTGCTACCATGGATTGCAAGAATTAAGGTCCTGGGAGCTTTAAACATGTTACTAAAGAAAACTAGCGTAAGAAGATCCCGAATCATATCGCAATCATCTTCAAATCTAACTATCTATTTTATGATTCCAAAGACACTAAGTAGTAGTTTTTAAAATGCTCCAAAAGGAGCAACGTGTTTTCATCGTTCCACTTAAAAACCATCTTGCAATAGCTACAGTGCACGTACTTAACCCTACAAGATGCGTCGGAATGAGAGATCCCCAGTGAATATTCATTTCATGTCTAGACGTGTCATGTTCCGTTCATTTCGATAGCGAGTGAATAATGCCGAATGCCGATATCCAGCACTGGTGGATCGGTTTACTCAAGGTTCACTAATGAATTCATTATTCATTTTTATTTGACTCTATGTTCAAATGTTTCACTTCGAGTGAAAGATGCAGAATGAAAAGGGGAAGTGAACGAAAAGTAAATCGTCTGATACCGCCTTTACCTCGCCCAAGATCCGTATTCATCCCCCGGTTTCTCAAGTTTGTTCACTTATTAGTTAATTAAAACCTAAATATTTAGGATCAGCGCCACTGTATTTATACTCAACAAAACAGTGTCCAAAATCAGCATGTATCCATTATTTTTAGAAAAACATTCAATTTAAAACAAAATAGTAGAAAACCTTGTATGAAGCTGATACCTTTAAATCTAAAATATCACTAATAAGTTGGGTTACAGTTTCGTTTTGTTTTAAAACGAATGTTTTCTAAAAATAAAGGATTGTTGATTTTAAGCAATGACTATATACACAGTGGCACACATTTAGTTTATAATAAGTAAACAAACATGATGACCCGAAGGACGAATAAGGGTCATGGTGGAGGTAAAATAGTTAAAACTTAGATGTTACTGTAAAATGTAAACAAATTTTGAATTGGGGGCTAACTGTGTTTTCTTAATATACCGGGTAAACAGAATGTTGTTACCCCCAATTTTCTTTTTTAGTTTTAAGAAAGACTAAAAAAAAATCTATACTATTATTATAGAATAAATTGACATTTTTTACATTATCGCAACCTCAAAATCAGTTCCGGTTTAACCGGAAGTACCATCAACTTTCTTATTTTAAATACAAAAGCCTATTTTTGTTTCTATATTCATATTCTCTATAAAGTTCCCCTTTCAGTGATATATCATATAGGGTGCTTCTTTTTAAAATAGCGCACAGAGAATACTTAATAAAATTAATCTCCGCCGTTATTTCTGCTTTGAATAAGTTTTTTTGCTAAGTAGGCTGTAGAAATAAAAGAATGGCCTATTTAACTTTTACAGGTATTATTATATTTCATTTCTTTAAATTAATTACTTACATTTAGTAATTTCAGTTTTTAATGTAATTAATGAGAGACAATTCGAAATTTTTCAAACATTTTAGATGGAAACACCCAGGGCCGATCCTAGACCATCGGCCGCCCACGTGCAAATTAAAATTGATCGCCCTTATGAGTACTGCCCGAAAAAGAAAAAAAGGTCGCCATTTTTACTTTTTACCTTCAGTATACCTATAAAATTTTTATTTTTCATATTTTCAAGAATAGATATAGTATCAGAAAAAATATCCATATAATGTAGTACAGGGGTACTCGAAATTGACTTTCGAAAATACGATTTTGGAGAGTTAACTAATCAATAAATTCGGCAAAAAAGTATTTTTTTTTTTAAACTACTTTATTGTGCAGCATAAAAAAGTTATTAAATTTTCCTTAAAATTTTTTAGGGATTATAATTTCTTGGTTAAATAACGTATTTTATTCTTTACGTTGCAGTGCATTTAAAATGTCTTTAAAATAAAAACCGTAGTTAAAATGGGACTATAGGCATATACCTAATATAAAAGTTGATTCAAAAATTACAAACATTTAATTTTTAATATTAAAAAAATTTAATTTTAAATTACCTCGTATATCATTTGTTTAAAATTTCTTCCTAATTTTTCGTAGAAGCCATAGCTATTTAGAAAAAAGTTACATACATTTTTGATTACTATTTTATCCTATTTAATGAAACAGTTTAAATAAAAAATATATTTTTCTGACTTTATTTATTTTCCAAAATAGTATAAAAAATGCGTAGAACCTAAAAAAAAAACAAAATCTCTACAAAACTTAGATTTACTCTATTTTAATATAAAAATAGACTTTTTTTTAAACAAAAATAAATATTTCGAATTTACTCGCGATACTGAACTTTTGTAACCAGCTAAATCACACAATTACAGTTAGTATATTGACTTTTTGTTTCGATTACCCCCCACCAGTAATCTTTTAAAGGTGAATCCTCCATTGGTATTTTTTGTGAATTCAATAAAACACCATCAATAAATCCCAAATTTGAAATAAAAAATCGGTTTTTTTTAAACCAGATCTAACCATTTCAAATTTTTTTCACTCCTCAATTTTTATGCAAAAATTTCCGATCTGTAAATACAAAAACAAAATGAGATATAATAAGGAAATTTGTAATTTGGGATTAAAATGTAATTAAATTTGAGAAAAGAATAACGCTGCTAAAGAGCCACGTAAGTGCCTAGCGAAAACAATACATCAAATAAAAGTTATTTTGGAGCATTTTAAAAACTACTACTTAGTGTCTTTGGAATCATAAAGTAGATAGTTAGATTTGAAGATGATTGCGATATGATTCGGGATCTTCTTACGCTAGTTTTCTTTAGTAACATGTTTAAAGCTCCCAGGACCTTAATTCTTGCAATCCATGGTAGCACCCACCAGCGACGACGTTTTTGGTTTGCGTCTTTTTTGTTAATTCCTTAATCAAATGATCACATATCACACGAATTCCAAGGCGCAGAACTTTGTTAGATTACATCTTATAGGAAAATAACAAATGTACCTTTATTTTAAAGTAACTGTCTGTGTTATGTGAACGCGGAATAAAATATAAACCAATATTCACTTAAGTTAACCGTCTGCTAACGCCTTAACATAGTTAAAACTCAGAAGTTGTTGTAAATTGTAAATAAATTATGAAGTAAGGTCTAACTGTATTTTATGTTATATTTATAGTCTATATCATGGTTTACTATGCATTTTTTTAATATAGGGTCTAAAATTACAAAATAAATTTTAAGTACTATACATATATTTTTAACCCCTGTAGAGGGTGTCCCATTTTAGTTGCAACAACGGCGTATTTTAGTTATGATTAAAGATAGAACCTTACGGTTTGCCATAGCCCTCTTAGTTTCGGGGCTTCAGGGTGATTTTAAAAATGTTGCATTTTCAGGTACCCCTTGTATCTCAGTTGGCTAATAACGTATTAAAAAAGTAAAAACTGATTCTTATACAGTTTTTTTTTCGTAGAATGCAGTAGTGAGATTTTATCCAAATATTATTGTTTTTGAAATATTGAACAATGTTAGGGAACACTCTGTATATTTGTCAAAAAAATGTCTTTATACAAGCAAAAAATATGTATATACGACAATGGGTTTATTTTTATAAACAACGACAAAATTCCTAATTTTCATATTGTATCCAAAATTTTGCAGTAGGACATGCAAAACAAATCAGTTGCCAGTTTTTTTATTGACTTGATTACTACAGTGGTGCTTACAACACGACTTTCAAAATTGGATTTTGCTTAAGGTAGTCTTGACCAAAATTTGTATTAAGTAAATGGTTTTTATTAAATAGTTTTCTTAATTTATTGTTTGCATGTTCTATTTTGTTTATTTTTTATTCAAAAAACACCTAATAATCTATAATATTCACTGACATTTTCAATCAATGCAACACATTTTTTTGTTAAAACTATGGTTTCTAACTTCTTAACCCAGAGCAATAAATGTTTTGTTTTATGTTTTTCTGAATCCAGAATAAACTAAATATATTATGCTAATAATAAATCAAGAAAATTATTTAATAAAAACTATTTACAAATTAATAATGTTGATTGTGTAAGTGCTATATACCCAGATTTTAACAAAAGAAAAAACATTATTAAAAGAAACAGCAAAATCCCTTTTGAAATTCGAAACGTAAGCATCACTACAATCTAAAATAATCAAGTCCATAAAAAAAACTGTTAACTAAATTGTTTGCATAGCCTATTGTAAAATTTTGGATGTGAATTATGAATATTAGGAATTTTGTCATTGTTTATAAAAATAAACCCACCGTTATATATATTTTTGAAACGCTTGTAAAACGGCAATTTTTTTTGACAAATATACAGGGTATTCTATTTTAAAAAACATCACTGGTCACAATTTTCAAAAAGAATATTTGGAGATATTCTGACTACGCCACTGCACTCTACGTAAAAAGGTATATAAGAATCTGGTTTTTACCTATTTAATATTATTATCAGCCATCTGAGATACAAAGGGTACCTGAAAAGGCAAAAGTTTCAAAATCACCCTGTAGCTTAAAAACAAAGATGGCTATGATGGCATTGTGGTATTGACCGCATGATTCTATCTCTAATAATAACTAAGATACTTCGCCGTTGCAACCAAAATGGGAGACGCTGTACAGTCTGTTAATTTATTTTATTATAGAATAGTTTTAAGGGTAAATTTAGTATTTTTGTTGTCAATATTAAAATACTAAGTATTAAAATTGCATCACTACACACTAGTAGTATTACAAAACAACACTGTTCTCCTTTCTAAGAACTTTGGTGTTTTTTCTGCACTTACCAATCACTTTGCCAACTAATTTAGAAGGAACTTTAACTATTTCAAATCTATCATCTCTTCTATTATCTCCATCTCGACTACCATTACGAAAACCTCCTCTGCCGCGGCCTCTTCCTCCACCTCGACCTCTAGGAGGACCTCCCATACCTTGATTTATGTTTGAATTTGTAAATGTCTGAGAGTTGCAAAATTCTAAAAGAAATTAACCCATTTTATAATATTAGGAAAAAAACAATGTTTGGACAATGAAAATATGAGGTTTAATGAATACTTGTTAATTTATGTTAGTAGTAAAAAATCACCGGTGACCTAGCAAAACATTCTATCTGAATTTAAGCTAAAAATTTTTTCAGATATAAAATTTTAGCATAAAAATACACCTAATATTTAAAATTTCCTTTTTCATAGATGTTCCCGCTCATATATGTATTTTAAACACTGACCTAAAAAAATAAAACAATTATTGAACAAGTACGATATTATACGATTTTTTTGTCCTCCTGCATACACGCCGTGACCACGCTCGAGCATGTCAAAAAGACGTTTTTTTTTACAACTTTATAGCCCTCCGCTTTCTTTACATCACTCTCAAATTGTCAGATTAGTGGAATATATACTCTTTAGCATGTAATTAACTTACTCTCTCTTAATCTGACGCGCACGACAATTTATGATGGATATATTTTTGATTTTTACGATCGCCCCTGTATACATGACTCATAATTGGTGGATATATTTAATCGGGTACGAGGTACATATCCTCCGGTATATTTTTCTGACACGCTGTAGTAACTTCAAAAATCCCCTCTTGGGCTCCCCTACCAAAAGAAACGACAAAGCGCCACTAAATTCTGACATTTGATCAATAGTCTGCCGACGGTCTGTCTGTCGAGTTTTTCCCATAGCGTCGTCTTTAAGAGCCGTTTTTGACATAAAAATTGTTCCAACGGCGTTTTTACCCAGCAGGAAACAAAATTTCACAGCCGATGATCCAGGAGGCACTGAATTGACCGGATGACTTACACACTGTGCATAGTGTGCATGCTCTTCTCGCGGCTTTAATGCGGTTTTATTGGATATCCCCTCGTTAAAGACTTTCTGAAAAAGCACCATTTTACACAGTTTATATTTTACCTGCGTTTAGTATGCCATATTAAAATATTGTACGTTGCTTTATTATGAAATGAAAAAATATATATTTTGAGTTACAAACAGATGACATACGACAAGCGGATATTGCCAAATTAAATCTGAAACGTAAAACAGTAGAAGTTACAATAAGTAGTTGTAGTACCAGAAAACTGAATTCCAGAGCTATTAGGCTAATAAACGTATTTTTAAAACACCAGGGCAAATAAAAAATGAAATTCTAATGGAAGGAATACCTGAGGTTTCGACAAGACCATCAGGCGACCATTGGAAGACCTTATGGTCGAATAAAAATCGACCTGCACCCATCTGTTTTCAGATAAAAAATATTTTATAGTTTTTATCAGATTTAAAAAAATATATATTTAAATAATTTGAATAACCCTATAAAATGATTGATGTAATAAAAACTGGCCAAGTCAAATCTAACCTACTTTAAGATCTCACATTTTTAAATAACAGCAATTGTTATAGGTATCAAATAAAACAAAAAAATAAGAGTTTAATACAAGGTCCGGCAATAGGATTGTAGGTGGTAATGGAGCTTTCCTCGCCTGAGGAGGTACCACCCCACCACCCTTTAAAGGACCCGTGAAGTCTTAACGGACGTTTCGGGTTCTGGGTGTGTGAGTCAGTTTTCCTTCTTCCCTCTTTCTCTTTTCTTTTTTTTCCTTTTAACCCCCAAACTATGTACAAATGATGGCGGCACACCCGGAAGTAAAATGTTCCGGAGGTAAAATACCCCTCCATTCGGATCTCCGGGCGAGGGGTGCATCCGGGAGGCCTTCATCGAGAAGTTTAATTTCTTTTGCAAAAATATGTGGGCTTAACACCAATATAAACTCCGTTCACCATCACCTTGAGTCATCTAAGCCCCACATACTGTTTCTAACGGAAACACAAATAAGTTCTAAATCTTCAACCAGCCACCTTCTCTTTCCAGGCTACGAACTTATTTCGTCTTTTCGCCCACATGGTGGCGTATGTGCTTACGTCCGCAACGATCTGGCTTGTGCTCGAGTTTCCAATCTTGAATCGGGTAGGCCCGATATCCTTTGGCTTAAACTTTCCCTTAGGCCTTCAACTAAATTTATCTGTTGTTTGTACCGGTCCCCATCTAATAATTCCTATGTCGAATTCTTTGACTTTCTTTCAACAAAGATCGATGGCATAATTTCTCAGTTTCCATCGGCTGAAATAATCGTGCTTGGCGACTTCAATGTCCATAATAAGGATTGGTTAGGCTCTTCAAAAACTGACCCCCAAGGCAGAGCAGCCGAAATCTTCGCAGTCAGTAACTTTCTTACCAACCTTATTATGGAACCCATCTACTTTCCTAGAGTCCCAAATCATAGTTCAAATCCCCTTGATTTCTTTCTTACTACCACCCCCACTCTATCAAACATCTGTCTCAGCTCCCCTAGGTCGCTCAGATCATGGCTTAGTTAATATATCTTACCCTGCACATCCCGAGGTAAATGAATACATGCCACCACGCACCGTATGGCACTACAACTCAGCCGACTGGGACTTCTTCGCCACTTACCCCTGGAATTCCATCTGCTTTTCTTCTGGTGATCCTTCTGAAATTTGCAGTCAACTGACGGAATCAATTTAATTGGGCATTGAAACCTATATTCCACACACCATCAAGAACCCCAAACAATCCAATAACAAACCTGGTTTTCCAAATCTTGTGATAAAGCTAGAATTTTAAAAGTTCATGCTCACAAAAAGTTTCTACAGGATCCTAGTCCAGAAAACCGACAGGCCAGCATTGAAGCAAGAAACTACTACAATCAAACAATTTCTGAAGCCAAAGACTCCTTCGACAATCGTATTAAAAACAAAGTTCTTTCTTGCTCAAATGGCAGCAAATCTTTCTGGTCCTTTGCGAAAAACATAAGTGGGAATTTTTGTACCAGTTCTTTTCCGCCACTAGCTTTGGAAGATGAAATTGTTTCTACCGCTAAAGGAAAGGCAGAATTATTTGCTAAACAATTTGCTGCCAATTCAACCCTTAACCCTCCCGTAAATCATCCAATTCCAGCGGTTATCCCACTTCCTCATAAAATGCCCGATATTATTTTTAAGGTAAAACACATTAAGCGTATCCTTTCTTCCCTTAACACCAAGAAATCGTCTGGGCTTGATGGCATACCAGCAATCGTTTTAAAAAAATGTGCTCCAGAACTTGCACCAATCTTAACTCGGCTCTTTCGAATTTCTTACAACACGGGTATCTTTCCGGAAAGCTGGAAAGCTGCACGTGTTCAACCTATTCCCAAGAAAGGATCTAAATCTCTTCCATCTAACTATAGATCAATTTCAATTCTCTCAGTTCTTTGCAAAATAATGGAAAAACTAATTAATTCACAAATTCTTAAGTTCTTAGAAAAACACAAAATTTTGCATGACAGGCAGTATGGATTCCGCCACAAAAGATCTACAGCAGATCTTCTTTCCTTCGTATCACACTGCTGGAATAAGTCTCTTGAGTTTCTAGGTGAGTCCCAGATCGTTGCTCTTGATATATCTAAAGCTTTTGACCAGGTCTGGCATGCCGCACTTCTTAATAAACTTCCCTCCTATGGTCTTTCAACTAAACTCTGTACATGGCTCTCTAGTTATCTATCTGATCGTCGTATATCAGTTATTGTGGACGGCCATTCTTCAAGCTTTCACCAAGTAAATGCTGGAGTCCCTCAGGGCTCAGTTCTGGCACCAACATTGTTTCTTCTTCACATCAACGACCTTCTCTCGTCCACAACTAATTCCATTCATAGTTTCGCCGACGATAGTACCCTTCACTCTAGTTTTCAGGTTCCTAAACCCATTACTAAACCTGACTTGGAAAACAAACGCAGAGCGATGCAGATATCTCTTTCGCAGGATCTTAATTTAATATTGGATTGGGGCGCTAAAAATCTCGTCCATTTTAATGCATCCAAAACACAATCATGTTCCTTGTCGCGAAAAGAGTCATCAAATACTCATCCTCTACTTATGAGCGGCCAAGTTTTACAGAGCAAAGACACCTTTAATCTTGTGGGCGTCACATTTGAAAGCAACCTTAACTGGCATAAACACATTGTATCTATAGCCACGTCAGCTTCAAAAAGCTTGGATTTCTCTTTCGAGCCAAGAAGTATTTTTCCCTTCTAATTTATACACTTTGTATGTGTCCCAAATCCGACCTCCCTTGGAATATTGTTCTCATATCTGGGGCATGGCGTCCCCCACAACCCTAAGCATTCTTGATTCTATTCAAAGAAGAGCTATTCGTCTCATTAATGATCCTTCACTTACAGAAAGGCTTCCCTCTCTTGCACATCGTCGGGCTGTGGGGGATTTATCGCTTTTTATAGGTACTTCCATGGCTTCTGCTCTGAAGAATTGTCCAGTATAGTTCCTCCACTTACGGTTCCCAACAGAGAAACTCGTGGTTCCGCGCGTATGCATCCCTATACGGTCCAACTGGACAGGCCCCGAACTTTCCACTTTGTTCGTTCTTTTATCCCTAGAGTTTCTAGGTTGTGGAACCTGCTGCCCGCGGAGGTCTTTCCTTCCCCCCAAATCTTCAAGTATTTAAGTCCCGTGTCAACAAACTCCCTCTTACCTCGCTTAAGACACCCACGGTACGTTAGTATTTAGGCTTTTAGCCTTCGTGGTTTGTCCAGAGATAAAAAAAAATTGAACTGTTTTGAAAAGATTTCCATGGAAATATCGTTTATTTGACACACGTCAAATAGTGATAAAACTGAAGTTTACTGTTGGCAATTTTGTGTTACAATGGCAAATTGGCCAAACAATCAACGGATTTTTGCTGTAGAATCGTTTATCCCGACGCAGTCCCTTGTGCCAATTCAGAGAAACTTTCGACGTGAATTAAATTTGCCAGTGCGTGCTAACGTTCCAACAAGAAATGCAATTTTAAGATGGGTAAGAAAATATTTTCATTACATGGGATTTCCTATGTCCCTCCCGGCCATGCATCACCCGGTATACATATTTTGTGCTTATAAAGAGACACATTCATTTTTAGACAAATATACAGGGTGTTCCTTAACATTGGTAAATATTACAAAAAACAATAACATAAAAAAAATCTGACTACGCCACTGCTTTTTACGTAAAAAGTTATAAGAATCCGTTGTTACCTTTTGTATAAGTTATCAGCCAACTGAGATATAAGGGGTACCTGAAAATGCACAATTTTCAAAGTCGCCCTGTAGCTCAGGTATCTTTTGTTTCACAAAAACTAGCTTAGGTTTAATAATAACTGAGATACCCCTCAGTTTCAAGCAAAATAGGACACCCTGTACAAGGCTGATCAACTTGCTGACAGCGCGATTCTCCGCCCGCTACGAAACAACGAAACGTATCGATATTTAGGTATCGACCAAAATCGTATTCAAGATGTTAAAGCTGTAAAGACCGAGCTATAAAGCAATTACAGTCAACGCTTAAGGAAAATATGGAAGTCTGAACTATCTAGATTGAATAAAGTTGCTGCAACTAACATGCTAGCAGTTCCTATATTGTTTTATTCGTTAAATAGTTAAGTGGACGCAAGAAGAGTTGCGCGAACTGGACGTTAGCAGACGAAAAATGATGCATCTTCACCGCAGTATCCACTTCCGCTCATCAGTCTCCCGCATTTACCTCCCATCCAATCAGGCAGGTCACGGCCTTTTAAGCTTGGAGTGTATGCATGATCGTTTAGTTTTAAGTCTTTCCTGTCAGGTTGCCAAAAGCACGGATCGACTGCTGCAGTTAGTAAGAAAACATGAGATGGCTAATGTTGGAGCATTTTTGTTAAAGGCAGCCGAGCGAGCCGCAAAGAAATTCGGCCTCACATTCAAAATAGATTCTAATGACGACCAATCACTTATAAGACAGGAATCTAGTGCTGTAAGAGCTGCAGTTAAACGAGCCGAACAACGGATGCTCTTCGAAGATCACATCAATAACCGCAGCACGAAGGCTTTTACAGAAACATCGATAGACTCGATCTATCTCGAAAGGTTACGTTTGGGTTTTTAAAGTCCGCCGAGCTTAAGTCTGAGACCGAGGGGTTCTTATTAGCATGCCAAGATGGGGTGATAAACACATTGGTGTACCGAAGTCAATTTTCCAACGTTCTTGACACCGCATGACCAGCCTGTCGACAGCAGCCCGAAACCCTATGCACTTATTGTCGACTTGTCCAGTGCATGCTGGCAATAGCTACATCCATCGGCATAAAACATTCTTCTTGTACTTTACTATCATCTTAGACATTACTACCGCATAGATAAAACAGCAATACTGCCGTTTGCTCCAGACGACAACTTTATTTTTAAATAAATATATTTTAGATTTGAATTTTTAACACAATTTTTAAGTTTAATAGAAATCTTCGATGTAAACATAATCATTTCGATTTAATTTTTATACATATATGTTGATAATTTGTTACCTTGGATTTACCGGTACCAAATAGTTCTGTTTTCTGTATTGATCAATAAATGAATAAAATAAGATTTGTCAAAATTATAAAAACGTAAATATTGGTATAAACCCATAGAGGTCGCCTTTTTTAACATGACGTAGTTTAAAACAAATTCTAAACGGGAATTGTTGCTACAGCACTTTTTTGAGCAGCAAGCAGGGGGAGATGTTTTTCTAGTTTCTTTTCGATAATTTTTATCTTTAATAGAAATTTTTATTTATAACCATGTTAAATTGAAATATTCTTTTTAAATAATTTATTAAATTTCAGATATGTCTAGACTATACTCAATTATTTATTCATTATGGAGAATTTAAAAAAAATTTGTAAAACATTTTAAAACATGGCATCCATTCATTTTAAAATCCAAAATAATTTCAGTCATCTTAACATTTTCTTAAATTATCCATTTGAAATATGTATTAATTTTATATATTCTCCTTAAAGAAAACAATATTTTTGTATTCAATTCATTTTATTAAAGATATTTTCTTATTAAATTTATTCGGTTTACCACGTTGAATATAGTCAGAAGACCACCTATTGTTTTTGATGTAGCACATTTTCTCTTTAGCTAATTTTGACGGATAATACAGAATTTCCACAGTCTATTATAGACGCAGGCGATTGCCAAATATACGGATATCTGGATTACTCTGTTTTAATAAAGGATCCGAACAAGTGGATGTTGATGGATGCAGGAGTTAGAGGTATGTTTTTCTTTCATTTCGTATTGGAAATTTAAATTGAATTTTATGAATGCTCACCCCTTGCTCTAATTTTTATCCATCAGCATTCATTTTATTATTGATATACATCTTTTATCTAGAAAAAGAACAACATCTCAGCTTGATCGTTTAGCCTATAACAAGAAGTGACATTTTAGACCCATATGGTCTTTTAATTTTATTAAGTAGCTTAGTTTCTGGTCATTGACACCACAAACTAACATATCTTGTATCTTACCTTATACTTAGCAGATTGTTTCCTGCTTATAGCTATAAAATATATCTTTCTTACCTTTATCTTTATTAGAGCATAAAAATATGCTCAATAGTAGAGTGATTTGCCTATTTGAATTGAATTGAATTTTTGGTAAATTTATCTCTGTTTAAAACTGTAAATATATCTTTGCTACCTTTATCTTCCAGAGAGCAAAAATGTGCTCCATAGAATAATGACTTACCTTTACATATAAATATTTGTTTGCTTTGTATATTTAATTTTTCCTTAAAATTGTACCTCATAGATTCATAAGTATATTATTTAATACTACAATTTGCCAATTACCAAATTTTAGTAAAGATTTGTAAAACAAATGGCTATGTAAAAATTATATTGAACCAGAATATATTAATGTTATTTTCCTTTTAATTTAATAAAACTACTTGTTTTTTTTTCTTGAGTAACAGTATTAATGTATGTAAATAAAATTTAACGAAACTATTTCAAAGGTGTAATCACTAATTTGAATTATTGGTCTAAATATTTATTACGTTTAATTCCATTCTGGTCTGACATATTCTGATTTTTTGCATGTAACTATCTGGAATTGGCACAAGAACATTAAACAGTAGCTCACCACGTATGCTCAGTCTAAGATAAGCACGAGAATCGATTTGATGTCCTGATGATAAGACAACTCCAAATATAAAAACTGACACGCGGAAGAGGCTCAAAGGCATCTAGTTAAGCACCACTGAGACGAGCTAGTTTTGTTGCCACCCAAATAGAGGATATTGTAAAGACCAGAAATTTTCAGTTTAATAATCTCTTTATTTTTATAAGAATTTATTTTAAAAGGTTAATCTAATATCTGCTTCAATTAAAAACAATTTTTGGTTTGTATTGATTCATGTTAGTAATTAATTTTATATGTCAATTTAAACAAAATTTGTAAATACTGTATATAATATAATTGTTAAGCTTAAACTATAGACGAGTATGATTTCTTGCAAGAAACGAGGTTCTATGTTTCTCTAAAATACATTTTCGAAAAAACTTCTGGCGACCTTAAAAAAACAAATTTAGCAAATAAGAACCAATCTACAATCCTATCAAAGCAAGTCTTAGCCGGACCATTGCTAAACAAATATATAAATTGAAGATATGCCCTGCAGCCTGGCGATTCTCTATCGGATGGTACTTCTTAGTACACGCCAAAATTGGGCCAATACAAAATCAAAAAATTAAACAAGCAAAAGATACCAAAATGACGGCCTGGCAGGTGTCATCGTTGTCAAGATTGTAAACAACAATAAAATAATAAAATGAAAAACTTGGCCTATTATTCAGGCTTTTGTACCCAATTTTTATGCCACGGATATATCAAACATGTTTATTTGGCTTATAGTGTCATGGTGAGCTAGATAACTGGTTGCTGGTGTATTGATTGTTTATTTTAAAAAGGTGAATGGTTAGTTAATTTTTAGTCTTCCTGAAGATACTTCAGTATCAAGCAAAGGCAACCAAGTGTTACTTTATCTTCATAGTTACTCAAAATTAACTAGAACTATCCACCTTTTTTAAAATAAACAATCAATACACCAGCAACCAGTTATCTATGTCACCATGACACTATAACCAAATAAACATGTTTTGACATTTAATGTCAAAATTTTCAGAATATCCGTGAAAAACATAAAAATTTGAATTTTAAAGCCTGAATAATAGTAAGTTTTCATTTTTATTATTTTATTGTTGTTTGTTTGACAACGGTGGCAGATTTGCCACCGAAAACGTCGATTTTTAATTATCTTTACTTGTTTAAATTTTTTGGTTTTTTTAGTAATTTAATTTAATTTTGCGTGTACCCAAAGAAGTACCATCCATTAAGAAATATATAGACGGCCCTGATGTTTGTCCACCGATTTACTTATAAAAACATACTAAAAATGTGTTCTTTCAATTTACATACCATTCGGAAACACCCTGTACAAAAAAAAGACAATTCGTTGTTTTACACCTTTTTATTTACAATCAGCTTAATAATGGTACGTAACTATGGTAACGGAAACGAAACGTTACTATGGTATTTCTTTGTTTTTACTTCAGTGATCACTTTGCTGTTTAAGCGAATATAGCAAAGTGATCAAAATTAAACTGACTATACAAAGCTTTTGCTTGCGCTTATTTAAATAAGCAGAAAAAAAACAAACACATTTTTACAACTTTTCAAACTAAGCAAAAATATACTAAGTCTGTTACATATTACACAATTAAATACTATTGATTTTTTTACGATATTTATAATCTCTCACTCCTTCGGACTAAGAGGGGATATAGACGGCCCAACACCGATTTAGCTGAAATAGGTTATACAGTTTTGATTTATACATAATATACTATTACAGATAACAAACCAGAACTAAGCAAATCTTATACTAGTATTTTTATTTACAATTATTTCAAATGTTATTAATTGGTTTTTAAATCTTTATTTTTATTCAATTTCATTAATCTTTAGATGGTATAATAAAGTAGTTAAATCAATTTTAGTTTTAAGGTTTTTTCAATATAACTTCTTTTGACCCACCCTGTCTAACGATTCTTTATTTTTTATAAACCATAGATTCCTATGCACAATTTCTATAAACAGTACACTCTATCTTAAATACTATATTAATAGTAAATAAGAAATTTTAAAAATTTTTATCATTTTTTTGTTAAAACTTTGTTAAAAATCACATTTTATTTTATATCTTCGTTATTATTTAAGATATGCAATTTTAGTAAATAACTTTTTAGATTGACATTTTCATTACCTATATTTTTTGTAAAATACAATTTTTGTATTTTTTACAGTTTTTGAGAGAAAAAAAATCAAAATCGTAAATATCTTAAAAACTAAAAGAGATGGTAAAAATTTATTAAACAAAAAGATGTAAACTTTAAATACTCTACCTTAAAAGTTTTATAACTTTTTTTTCCAACTTAATAGTTATCGAGATATTAATAAAAAGCGAATTTTGGGATTTTTTGCATGCTATTCCCTGGAAAAAATGAAAAATAAGAAAAATTAATTTATCCATTTTTTTTAAGTTTTTTGTTATTTTTAGGTAAAATTAATTAGGTTTATTGACTTCCAATAAAAAAATTGTCAAAAATTATATAAATAAATAAATATATGTTTTTATCATTTTTTTGTTTAAATTTCATTAAAAATCACGTTTTCTTTTATATCTTTGTTATTATTTAAGCTCTGTAATTTTATCAAATAACGTTTTAGATTGACATTTTAATGGTACATATTTTTTGTTTTATACAATTTTTTGTATCTTTTGTAGTTTTCAAAAGAAAAAATATTTTTTTAAAGTTAAAATCGTCAATATCTAAAAAAGAGATGGTAAAAATATATATAAAAAAAAGATGTAGCTTTAAACGCTTTACCTTAAAAGTTTTATAACTTTTTTTCTTAACTTAATAGTTATCGAGATATTAATAAAAAACCGAATTTTTGGGATTTTTCGCATGCTATTCAATGGAAAAATATTAAAAAATAAAAAAATAATTTTTCCATTTTTTAAATTTAAGTATGTACAATTGTTATTCATTTGTAAAAGCATTTTTTTTAAAGTTACTATATATGTATTAGCGTCAAAAATAAATATTTTTTTTAATGTACTTTATATTATTTTTGCAACACCCTGTATAAAAGTTATTAATACAATATTTTTCTTGTTTTTGATAGTGCGCATTTTGGCCTATAGTTTATAAAAATATCTTTAATACATATTGATATAAAATTTTTAATTTTTAAACGAATTTAAAAAAATATAAATCATTTTTGAAACACTCTGTATAATTAGGTTATATGTTTTTATATTCTTCACTCACCTTATACCTTACAGTAAAATTTTATTTAATTCTAATAATAAACAAAAACGAAAAAATTGACATTAATGTCAAAGTTTTCAGAATATCCTAAAAAAACATAAAAAAAAATTTTGAATTTTAAAACCCTAAATAATAGTAAGTTTTATTTTTATTCCATTTGTCTTGACAACGGTGGCAGATTTACCACCGAAACGTCGATTATTAATTATCTTTTTACTTGTTTAAAAATTTTTTGGTTTTTGTAGTACTTTTAATTTTATTTTGGCGTGTAATAAATACCATCCATTAAATGAATCCGCCAAACTGCAGAACATATCTTTAACCATCTGAATGTTTTAAAAAGTGTCCGTCGAAGAAGAACAACTTAAGATGGCGCTACAATGCCAGAGGAGATTGCAACCAATGAGCATGAATTATTAGAGTGAGATACAAAATGAAAAAGGACAGATAGATACAAAATAAAAAGGACAGAAATACCAAATCCCTCCACTGGCTACTGTGGCGCCATCCCAACTTGCAACATTCCAATTGCCAGTTTTTCAACTTGTCCGCCATAAAAGATGGTTATCCTCCCCTCCATCCATATTGTGTAGACGGGGCTCATTTTGTACAACTCTTCAAAATCTCTGTGGGTTGACGGAGAATCTTGATTTTTGGGCAAATGTGTATTTTTTTGAAAACGTGTTTTTTACCTAGTTTTAAGTATTGTAAAGAAAAAGCGTAAAAAGGTTTTGAAGATAATTTAACGATCTAACTGACGCAAAGGTTTTTGATAATTTTAAAAATAAAGCGACAATTTTAGGTCAAAGTCGGCACTTTTTAGTAAAATTTAAAAATTCGTATCATTAAAAGCGTTAACCCTAGTGACTTAAAATTTTGGTATTTTGTATAGCAAGTAGTGGACAATATGTCAGAATTATTTCAGAATTTTAGCCAAAATAGTTTTTTTGTAATAAAATAAAATGTAAAAAATGTCCCATTTTTTACCAAAAGATCAAAATTTTCAAGCTTTACAAAACACGTTGTATAAATAGTACAAATATGTTTAATATTTTGTTTTATAAAACTTTTGTAAAGAATCCAATGACATCTGCGTTTTTTCAATTAAAGGTCACAATTTTGAGAAAAAAAATAAAAACATGCTAAATTTTCAATTTTTTGTAATTTTTTTTCATTCAAAAATTTCTCAGAGAAAATAAAACATTTTAAACAGACGACCATTTAGGCACTTTAAGTCTAAAAGAGGCTCTTTTATATTTTATTAACCGCGTAATGATTGGATATACTGTTTTCGAGTTATTAAGGCTCAAAATCGGTCAATTTTTTACCACACAAACCTAAATAACTTTTTTTCTATTTATCCGAGTAAACCCAAAAACAATAGGGTTCTGACGGGGATCATTTGTGACCTCTATGCAAGATTTCATTTCGATTAAATAAAACCCTCGACAGTTATCGTGTTACGCTCACCTCGTTTTCTGAAAAGTAATATTTTTGCGAAATCATGTATTTAACTTTCTTCAATTGTTTTAATTTTTTTTTGGCAGTTGCCCCATTAAGTGGCCAATTTTTCCTAAAAATTTTAACTTTCCATCTTTTACCGTTTTTTTGTTATAAATTTTTTTCTTAAAAATTGCAAAAGCGACACCGACCTACCAACAACAACATGGTACTGGGGTAATATAGGCGGCGTCATGGCCGCCTATAAACAAGTAATAATTTAAATTCATTACAAATGGCGCCCACGTGTTTTAAAATTCATAACGTATTAATGTAGTTAAGGTACATTCCATTATGCACTTATTGTCAGCTTGTCCAGTGCATGCTGTCAATAGCTACATCCATGGACATAACGACGCTCTTCGGGTACTTTACTATCACTCCAGGCATTACTACGGCATCGATGAAACAGCAATACTGCCTTTTGCTCCCGGCGACGTTGAGGCAGTAGTGGAAAATGGCAACTGTCGCAAATACTGGAACTATGCCTTCCAAACCACGCATCAAATTCAAGCGAATAAGCTCGACATCGTTCTCCTTGATAAGACAAATTACACCATATATGCAATAGAGTTCTCCGCTCCTGCGGAAACTAACATCGATATGAAAGAACGGGAGAAACGAGCCAAATATCAAGATCTTCTTGGCGAACTTCGGAGGCTCTATCCGGGGTATACCGTGCGATGGGTTGTCCTCATAATTGGCGTTTTGGAAGGCATGGAGGATAACGTATTAAGGAAGTTGAGTTACATTCCAGCATGTCGAAATACACCCGAACAACTAGTGATGAAAATGCAGAAATCTGTTGTACTTGAAGATCACTAACCGAGCGGACGCGAGGAGTGGTCTTCGATATGAATGGCCTTCCGCACGACGCCCTGTGGGGTCGGAGCCATGGGATGCGTCGTGTCGAATCTTTTGGAATAATTTATTTGTTTCAAAAAATAAAAACAATACAAAATACCTCAAAAGAGGTGTAAAATATTTAAAAAGCAATATTTAATATATTAAAAAAATAAAATTTAAAAATCAGACAGTCAGATTATCACAGGAATGTTGAAAAAATTCTCTTACCTTATAAAATGTTTTTTTTTTTAAATAATACTTTAACATTTTTTATAAGTATTTTTTCAGGCAGCAGTCTAGATTCAGTTGGTAATTGTAATGGTAATTCAAAGTCGCATTTACCCCAATCTCGCTCGATAATACCTTTAGGGCATAGCATACTGTCAATAACATACCCGAGAGTTCATCTAGTGTGCTTTCCAGTCTATCCTCTGATCGATTGTCATACCAAGGAATGACACCTTGTTTGTAGTTTCTAGATTCACATCATTATAATTATTTGAAGTTGTGCTTCTTGCCCTAGCAGAGAATCTTATTATTTGAGTTTTATCCATATTCATTACTAGATTATTTTTTGAAAACCATAACTTTAAATTATCAAGCGATTCCTCAAGTTGTCGCTCGGCGTCGTCAGACACCTTACTAATTCAAATTCAAATTCAAAATAATCTTTATTGTCTTAAGAAAATATATTGTAGACAATACGTAGACAAGAAATACACATAATTAATAAAAATTTTAAAAAACACAAAAAAACGATTTTAAAAACAATAAAAAAAAACATCCAAAAATATATAAAACAAATACAAGAACATTGATGATATATTTAAAACAACATTAAAATATTAAAATAAAATCTAGGAACTACTACTACTATCAGAAAAATACTCACTTACATCATAATAAACCTTGTCCAATACTAGGTTTTTATGATGATACCTAAATATATTAAATCTATACTAGATTTTAAAAATTAATTTTTTTACACAAAGGTAAGTGGTTAAACATTTTTTTTAATTTTATAGAAGAGAGTATTGGTAAATCCAGATTATGACAGATTCTAGTGTTATATGGCGTCTCCCCTCTCTATATTTTTCTCACAGTCAGTCTATATAGGGTCGCGACATACGGCCATATTGATTTGACGTCACAGTGACCATTTATCGGCCATGTCCATCAGTACCGGAGAAATTCAGTTTATAGTATTATTAGAACAACCCTTTACAAAACACTTTTTAAGTATTATTATTAAGTCACAACCTCTTTGACTTTAAATTAAAAAACCTTTGGGATCACATATTTTCACAAATATCACTTTGAAAACAATGCAAAACGAAAAGCACAAATTCTAGACGCACCTGGATTAATTATCAGTTGTCAAAACATAATGACTTTACCCAGGCTTGCCAACTTTTGCCGGTACAGTGCTTTCCCTTAAGTCCCCGAGAACCGCTTAAAGTCGTTGTGTCGCAACCTATTCCAAGTATATATAAATAAACCTTGTATTTTTCCTGTCTTTTAAAAACCAAATAAACAGACTTCAAAATATACAAACATGTTAGGGTTAAGGTTAATATTTTGTCTGCTGAAAAGTGGCTTACATCTCTCTAGGACTAGCATTGCAAAGGTATCTAACAGCCCTCTTTTGAATTAAAAATATTGAATTAAAGAGTTTTAGAGCAACTACCCCAAAATGGCTAATTACAACTAAGGTATCATCGGCATACATCACCACTTTATCTTCTACAACAGATGGTAATTTGTTAGTATATAAAATGTATAGGAATGACCCCAATATGGAACCTTGGAAACACCTATCGTAATGAGGTTCTAGTCTGATTTTATTTGATTACCCATGTTATTCTTTTCTACTACACATTGTACTCTGTTTTCCAGATATGATATCCACAATTTTTGTGCAATATCCCGAATACCATATTTTTCCATAACATATATAATTTTTGTACTACTTTTTGTGGGTTAGCTGTTGATAAAAGGGCTCGTTTAAATTTCTGCATTTTTTTATATTTTTTATTTTTTAAATTTAATTTCTGGTATTTTCTTTTTTCTTTCTTCATTACCTATTTCCTTGTCTTTCGTTTTCTTTTTTGCTGTCAGTATTATAATTTTATTTTATTTATTCTCTTCTAAAAATTGTCATAAGAGTTACGATGAAAAATATTTTTAGGGTCGAACATGATCCTTAAGTTTCCAACGTTCGCTGAACAGTAGGGCCGAGCGAAATAACAGGCTTGAAATTGGAAGTCGCGCCGCGTACGAGATTTCGCCATCGACGAACTAAACAGAACACAAACGTTCAAATGGAATTATTTTAAATATTGAATTGGATACTATACATACTATGATTGTGTAAAAATATTTATTGTGTTTTAATTTTTAGAACATAAACCAAAAATAAACAAAATTAAAGAAAAATTATTACACTTAGCATAATTGCGACTTAAAAGTACAAAAAACAGTTCCATACAAGATAACCGAAAATCGATTTTTCGGAACAACAAGACATATCCTTTTTTTTAAACAAAATATTAAAGATAATTGTTATTCACATCTAAAGACCAAATATTGCCCCTTTTAGTCGCGTGGAGCTATCCCGTTTTCTTCCCCAAAGACAAAATCCTTAGAAAATTACCGAAACTTTATTTTTTCTAAAAAACAAAAACTATACCTCTTTTTAAAACGGAATATAAAAGGTAATTACACATCCCATCTAAAGACAAAATATTGTCCCTTTCAGTCGCCTGGAGCTATTCCGATTTCTTCCCTAAAGTCAAAAATCTTTAAAAATGACCAAAAATTTTTTTCTAAGAAACAGAAAAATATATCTTCTTTTTTAAACGGAATATGAAAGGTAAATTCAAATCACATCTAAAGACAAAATATTGTCCCTGTGAGTCGCCTGGAGATATCCCGTTTTCTTCCCCAAAGTCAAAAATCCTTAATAAATTACCGAAACTTTATTTTTTCTGAAAAACAAAAAAAAATATACCTTTTTTAAAACAAAATATGAAAGATCATTATTTTTTACATCTAAAGGCCAAATATTGACCCATCTAGTCGCCTAAGGCAATCCCAATATATTTCCTGAAGACAAAAATCTTTAAAAATTAACAAAAATGATTTTTTCTGAAAAACAGGCAAAACATATACCTTTTTCTTAAAACGGAATATAAAGGGTAACTACAAATCACATGTAAAGACAAAATATTGTCCCATTTAGTCGCCTGGAGCTATCCCGATATCTTCCCTAAAGACAAAAATTTTTTAAAAATGAACAAAAAAATAATTATTTTTTTGGAAAACCAAACCTTTTTTAAAACGGAATATAAAAGGTAATTAAAAATCACATCTAAAGACAAAATATTGTTCCATTTAGTGCCTGAAGCTATCCCGATTTCTTCCCAAAAGTCAAAAATCCTTAAAAAATTACCTAAACTCTATTTTTTCTAAAAAACAAAAAAATATACATTTTTTTTTTTTTAAAGAAATATGAAAGGTATTTACAAACCACATTTAAAGACTAAATATTGTCCCATTTAGTCGCCGCCATCCCGATTTCTTCCCTAAAGTCAAAAATCTTTAAAAATGACCGAAAAATCCTTTTTCTAAAAAACAAAAAATATACTCTTTTTAAAAACGAAATATGAAAGGCAAATACAAATCACATCTAAAGACAAAATATTGTCCCTTTAAGTCGCCTGGAGCTATCCCGATTTCTTCCCTAAAGTCAAAAACTTTAAACGTGACCGAAAAATCATTTTTTCTAAAAGACAAAATATTGTACCTTTGAGTCGCCTGGAGCTATCCCGTTTTCTTCCCCAAAGTCAAAAATCAGTAAAAATACCGAAACTTTATTTTTTCTGAAAAACCAAAAAAATACCTTTTTTAAAACGGAATATGAAAGATCATTATTTTTTACATCTAAAGGCCAAATATTGTCCCGGTTAGTCGCCTGGAGCTATCCCGCTTTCTTCCCTAAAGTCAAAAAACTTTAAACATGACCGAAAAATCATTTTTCTAAAAGACAAAATATTGTACCTTTGAGTCGCCTGGAGCTATCCTGTTTTCTTACCCAAAGTCAAAAAACAGTAAAAAATTACCGAAACTTTACTCTTTCTGAAAAACAAAAAAATAATACATTTTTTTAAAACGGAATATGAAAGATCATTATTTTTTACATCTAAAGGCCAAATATTGTCCCAGTTAGTCCCCTGGAGCTATCCTGATTTCTTCCCTAAAGACAGAAACCTTTAAAAAACGAACAAAAAATTATTTTTTCTGAAAAACAAATAAAAATATACCTTTTTTTAAACGGAATATAAAAGATCATTATTTTTTACATCTAAAGACTAAATTTTGTCCCAGTTAGTCGCCGCCATCCCGATTTCTTCCTTAAAGACAAAAATCTTTAAAAATGACCGAAAAATCCTTTTTTCTAAAAAACAGAAAAAATATACTCTTTGTTAAAAACGAAATATGAAAGGCAAATACAAATCACATCTAAAGACAAAATATTGTCCCTTTAAGTCGCCTGGAGCTATCCCGATTTCTTCCCTAAAGTCAAAAACTTTAAACATGACCGAAAAATCATTTTTTCTAAAAGACAAAATATTGTACCTTTGAGTCGCCTGGAGCTATTCCGTTTTCTTCCCCAAAGTAAAAAATCAGTAAAAAATACCGAAACTTTATTTTTTGTGAAAAACAAAAAAAAACCTTTTTTAAAACGGAATATGAAAGATCATTATTTATTACATCTAAAGGCCAAATATTGTCCCAGTTAGTCCCCTGGAGCTATCCTGATTTCTTCCCTAAAGACAGAAATCTTTAAAAAATGAACAAAAAATTATTTTTTCTGAAAAACATAAAAAAATATACTTTTTTTTTAACGGAATATAAAAGAACATTATTTTTTACATCTAAAGGCTAAATATTGTCCCAGTTAGTCGCCTGGAGCTCTCCCGAATTCTTCCTTAAAGACAAAAATCTTTAAAAATTACCGAAAAATTATTTTTTCTAAAAAACAGAAAAATAATATCTTTTTTTTTAACGGAATATGAAAGGTAAATTCAAATCACATCTAAAGACAAAATATTGTCCTTTTGAGTCGCCTGGAGATATCCCGTTTTCTTCCCCAAAGTCAAAAATCCTTAAAAATTACCGAAACTTTATTTTTTCTGAATAACAAAAAAAAATATACCTTTTTTTTAACGAAATATGAAAGATCATTGGCCAAATATTGTCCCATTTAGTCGCCTGGAGCTATCCCGATACCTTCCCTAAAGACAAAAATCTTTAAAAATGAACAAAAAATTATTTTTTTTGAAAAACAAAAAAATATACTTTTTTTAAACGGAATATAAAAGGTAATTACAAATCACATCTAAAGACAAAATACTGTTCCATTTAGTGCCTGAAGCTATCCCGATTTCTTCCCCAAAGTCAAAAATCCTTATTTTTCTAAAAACAAAAAAATATACCTTTTTTTAAAGAAATATAAAAGGTATTTACAAACCACATTTAAAGACTAAATATTGTCCCATTTAGGCGCCGCCATCCCGATTTCTTCCCTAAAGTCAAAAATCTTTAAAAATCATTTTTCTAAAAAACAGAAAAAATATACTGTTTTTAAAAACGAAATATGAAAGGCAAATGCAAATCACATCTAAAGACAAAATATTGTCCCTTTAAGTCGCCTGGAGCTATCCCGATTTCTTCCCTAAAGTCAAAAAACTTTAAACATGACCGAAAAATCATTTTTTCTAAAAGACAAAATATTGTACCTTTGAGTCGCCTTGAGCTATCCCGTTTTCTTCCCCAAAGTCAAAAATCAGTAAAAAATACCGAAACTTTATTTTTCAGAAAAACAAAAAAATACCTTTTTTTAAAACGGAATATGAAAGATCATTATTTATTACATCTAAAGGCCAAATATTGTCCCAGTTAGTCGCCTGGAGCTATCCCGATTTCTTCCCTAAAGACAAAAGTCTTTAAAAAATGAACGAAAAATAATTTTTTCTGAAAAACAAACAAAATATACCTTTTTTTTAAACGGAATATAAAAGATCATTATTTTTACATCTAAAGGCTCTAAAGGCTAAACATTGTCCCATTTAGTCGCCTGGAGCTATCCCAATTTTTCCCTTAAGAAAAAATCTTTAAAAAATGAACGAAAAATGATTTTTTGAAAAACAAAAAAAAATACATTTTAGTTTAAAACGGAATATGAAAGATCATTCTTTTTACATCTAAAGGCCAAATATTGTCCCATTTAGTCGCCTGGCGCTATCCCGAATTCTTCCTTAAAGACAAAAATCTTTAAAAATTACCGAAAATTATTTTTTTGAAAAACAAAAAATATAACTTTTTAACGGAATATGTAAGGTATTTACAAATCACATATAAAGACAAAATATTGCCCCTTTAAGTCGCCTGGAGCTCAGCAAAAAATGATTTTTCGGTCATTTTTAAAGATTTTTGACTTTAGGGAAGAAATCGGGATAGATTCAGGCGACTTAAAGGGACAATATTTTGTCTTTAGTTGTGATTTGTATTACCCTTTATATTCCGTTTTAGAAAAGAGGTATAGTTTTTCTGCTTTTTAGAAAAAATGATTTTTCGGCCATTTTTAAAGATTTTGACTTTAAAAAAGTAATCGGGATAACTCCAGGCGACTTAAAGGGACAATATCTTGTTTTTAGATGGGATTTGTAATTACCTTTCATATTCCGTTTAAAAAAATGTATATTTTTTTCTGTTTTGCATAAAAAATAATTTTTCCGGTTATTTTTTAAGATTTTTGTTTTTAGGGGAGAAATGGGGATAGCCCTAGAAGACTAAATGGGGCAATATTTTGTCTTTAAATATGATTTGTAAATACCTTACATATTCCGTTAAAAAAAAGTTATATTTTTGTTTTTCAAAAAAAATAATTTTTCGGTAATTTTTAAAGATTTTTGTCTTTAAGGAAAAATTCGGGATAGCTCCAGGCGACTAAATGGGACAATATTTGGCCTTTAGATGTAAAAAATAATGATCTTTCATATTCCGTTTTAAACTAAAAGGTATTTTTTTTTGTTTTTCAAAAAATCATTTTTCGTTCATTTTTAAAGATTTTTTCTTTAGGGAAAAATCGGGATAGCTAAAGGCGACTAAATGGGACAATATTTAGCCTTTAGATGTAAAAAATAATGATCTTTTATATTCCGTTAAAAAAAAGGTATATTTTTTTTGTTTTTCAGAAAAAAAAACATTTTTCGTTCATTTTTTAAAGATTTTTGTCTTTAGGGAAGAAATCGGGATAGCTCCAGGCGACTAACTGGGACAGTATTTGGCCTTTAGATGTAAATAATTATGATTTTTCATATTCCGTTTTAAAAAAAAAGGTATGTTTTTTTTGTTTTTCAGGAAAAATCATTTTTCGTTCATTTTTAAAGATTTTTGTCTTTAGGGAAGAAATCGGGATAGCTCCAGACGACTAAGTGGGACAATGTTTCATCTTTAAATATGATTTGTAAATACCTTTTATATTCTGTTTTAAAAAAAGGTATATTTTATTGTTTTTCAGAAAAATAAAGTTTTGGTAACTTTTAAGGATTTTTGACTTTAGGGAAGAAATCGGGATGACTCCAGGCGACTTAAAGGAACAATATTTTGTATATAGATGAGATTTGTAATTACCTTTTATATTCCATTAAAAAAAGGTACATTTCTTCTGTTTTTTATAACAAATGATTTTTTGGTCCTTCTTAAAAATTTTTGTCTTTAGGATAGAAATCGGGATAGCTCCAGGCGACTAAATGGGACAATATTTGGCCTTTAGATGTAAAAAATAATGATCTTTCATATTCCGTTTAAAAAAAATATATATATTTTTTTGTTTTTCAGAAAAAATGAAGTTTCGGTAATTTGTTAAGGATTTTTGACTTTGGGGAAGAAAACGGGATAGCTCCAGGCGACTCAAAGGGACAATATTTTGTCTTTAAATGTGATTTGTAATTACCTTTCATATTCCGTCTAAAAATAGGTATATTTTTTCTATTTTTTAGAAAAATGATTTTTCGAAAGAAATAATATACCTTTTTTAGAACGGAAAATAAAAGGTAATTACAAATCCCATGTAAAGACAAAATATTTCCCCTTTAAGTCGCCTGGAGCTAAGCAAAAATGATTTTTCGGTCATTTTTAAAGATTTTTGACTTTAGGGAAGAAATCGGGATAGCTCCAGGCGATCTCGTACGCGGCGCGACTTTCAATTTCAAGCCTTTTATTTCGCTCGGCCCTACCGTTCAGCGAACGTTGGAAACTTAAGGATCATGGTCGAACAGTACCCAACTTTTGCTTGGGATGCTTAAATTCCACACTTCAATAAAAGAATGCCATGTTTTATTTATGTTTATCTTTGTAAAACTACGGAGTGAATTATAAAAGTTTATTATTAACATTACTACTAGTATTAGTAATCATTTACAACCGGAGCTAGAACATTTAATTTAATAAAAATAGTAAAATACGTAGAAAAACGGGGTTTTAAAAGGTGAAAATCAAATATTGCTTGCACTTTGGCTTTTAATCAAGAATTGTATGCAAAAAGCGGGAGGAATATTGTGAAAATAAGATTAGTTTATATTTCAACTAGAGACATTCAGATTCATGATCAGCGCCCCAAAAAACCACCGTATACCAAATTTCGTTAAAATCGTTGCGAGTTGCCGCAAGTTAAAAAATGACCGAAATTTCCAAGCACTGCAGGCTTTTTAAAGCTTTAATTGAAATATTGCTGGGAAAAACTTACATTGCTATATCATTGCACAGAGCAAACCCAATTTGAAATCGCTGTTGATCCTACCTTGTACTCATTATATCATGGTATACATACATACATAGTTGTGGCATATCTTAAAAATAATGCTTGCTAAATGCCCCTGACTATATCTGCATAACGGAATAATTGTGATCTTTTGAGGGAGTGTAGACGTATTTGTCTGTGCAATTGTCTTGATCTGTTTTATTGTGGCTTAACATAAGTTTAATTCGTGTTTTTAATATCATCTTGGGCATAAAACAGCGAAGAATAAGATCAATAAAAAATTAATTGTGTAAAACGTAGCAGACAAGGTAAAAAACAACCAAAGCGGTTTATTTTATTACTGAACCATTCACATGTTATGTTTTTTTTTATCACCTTTTTAAACCTTCGTTATCACTTAAAAATAAAAAGTGTTAGAATATTAACTGATTGGAATCGTATTGAAATAAAGTACAGAGCTGGATTTGGAAAAATTTAAGTCGCATTTGTACGAGGGTGGATCAAATTTGAACCGGACTTTTCTGTTAAGCACGCCATAGGTGAAGGGAGTGGCGCGACGTCTTCATATATGCTAGGTAGGGATGTCAAGAGGAGGGAAGTTAGTCGGTTTGGCGCATCGGAGTAAATGAGCTGTTAGTAGCATCATGTCTGAGCAAGAGGTACACACGTCTGTTGCGCAACGCGTTATTATAAATTTTTTGTCGCGGAAGGGCGTAAAACCTTCCAAAATTTTGCGTCGACTAACTGCACAGTTCGGTAATGAAACATTATCAAGAACCCAAGTCTACGACTGGCACAAAAAGTTTTCCGATGGCCGAAAGACAGTGGAAAACGAGAGCCATGCACGTCGACCCAGGACAAGCATCAATGAGGCGAATATTCGTGCGATCCGTGAGCTGATTGAAGTTAACCGCCGCCTTACAGGGTGGGAAATTGCTGCACACGTCGGAATATCGTACGGAAGTGCTCAATCAATAATTTCAGATGATTTGGGATACCGGAAAGTGTGTGCAAGATGGGTTCCTCGCCTTTTTACGGATGATCAGAAAGCAAACCGTCTTGCGTGTGTGAAAGGCTGTTGGCACGATATAGAGCAGATGGCGATGATTGGTTGGGACATATTGTCACCTGTGATGAGACGTGGGTGCATCATTACACCCCGAAGTCGAAGTGGGCAAGCATGGAGTGGCGAAAGCCTGGAGAGGCAGCACCGAGGAAAGCCAAGACCCGTCTTTCTGCAGGGAAATGAGTAAATAAATAAATAAATAAATAAATAAAAAGTTCTTGCAATGGTTTTTGGGATTCCAGAGACATACTGCTGATTGATTTTCTTTACGAACGCCGTACAATTAATGCTGCCTACTACTGCCAACTGCTTGACGCAGTGAAACTGGCCTATCGGCGAAAAACGCGACACATGCCTATTCGAAGTGCGATTCTGCTCCATGACAACGCTCGGCCACATACAGCTGCATTGACCCAAAAAAATTATGCAAAATTCATTGGGAAACACTTGAACACCCACCTTACAGTCCAGATTTGTCACCATGTGACTACCATATGTTTAGGCCACTTACAGAAGAATTAGGAGGTCATCACTTTGACGACGACGAAGGTGAGGAAACGTTTGTGCGCAATTGGTTACTGACACGACCAGCCGGTGGGAAAAATGTATAAATAAGATAGAAGATTATGTAGAAAAATAATGTGTGTTCAAACTTTTATTTAGTGTACCAATAAAACTATTAAAACAAAAGTCCGGTTCATATTTGATCCACCCTCGTATATTGTAAAGTTTAAACAATTTTTTTCTTTTCTTTTTCCAATGTAATCCAAACTATCTACAGTCTGTGTATTTTTTAAAATGCTTTGATAGGTCCCAAAGCAAGAAGCGTGTGTCCTTGTTTATGAGTTTCACAAATATAGAACTTTATTATTACGAGTATTAGTATATTTTTTTTATTTACTTTGTTCAATTAAAGGCAAAATGAAAAAATGTTTAAATATTGTAAAACAAATATTAATATCCTGATATGCATTGTTTGCTTTAATGTATTTCATCCCAGCTGTCTTGCGCAAGGATATTTTAAAACCTTGGATGGGTATAAGGTATACTGTTCCAAAAAATGTGAAGAATCGGACAAAACGGGTAAAGAATTGAGCCAGCTTCTTAAGGACTTAGGAAAGGCGAACAAATGGTTAAAAGAGAAAAGTAAAGAGTTGCTACCACAACAATAGGTATTAAAACAACACATCAGATAAAGAAACCCCAAATACCTATTGTGGGGGACGAGAATGTGCGAGGTTTCATAACCATTTTAAAAATAACACCAAAATGTATTATGTTAACTGTCAATGGCGTCATAGGCCATTATTTAATGACTTAGTCCAAGTGTGTCAGTCATTTTGTAAAGGGTTTACCAGGGAAGATTATGTTATTATACTGTGGAGTTCACAGAATGCAATCAAAGGCCGAGGCATTAAATCGGAGAATTGTGAATCCCTCTTAAGTGCATGTTCCGAACTAATCTGATTTTGTTGGGACCGCCGCTGCATGCAGGCCGACCTGTTCTGAATCGAATCATTGACCAGAACTTAGAAATTGCGTCTGTACTTCCACTTAGAAAAAGTTTGTTCTTTTTACCACTATCAATTTTTACACATCGCGGCTTCCTTCATTATGGTCAAAAGACAAATTTGGTCAAATTTATTTTAAAAAGGTACATGACTAGTAAGAACAGTAATTAAGTAAGTTATGGTCAGATTGCTTCGACAGGGAATCCGATATCTTTGAACCAAGACAATATTTCCCAACCACAACAAAAGCGGTACTCTAATTGCCTTTTTCGTTGCTAACTTTTTAATGGATTATAATGTGACTTTGACAGAGACACGTTCAGCTGAAAAAGAATCATCGCTAATAACCTAGAGACCTTGTCTACCGTAAATGCTGCCCTCCATTTTGACAGATGAAATCTTTAGTGCTTTTAGACCTCATATTGGAATGAAACAGCAGGGGTTCTTTCAAGGTAGGTTAACCACCACAAATCATGGGTTGTATCAGAACTTTTTAATCAATAATGTTGAAGCAGGCTTTCGAGTAGACACCATATATACTGATTTACCTAAGGCATTTGACAGTGTTTGCCATGAATTGCTATTACTGAAGCTTAAGCGGTTTGAAGTGGATGATCCCTTTCTGCAATGGATTCGTTCTTACCTGTCATCGCGAGAACAGACTGTTAGGCTGCATAGTGCAACATCGCAGAAAATATCCGTTACGTCTGGTTTTCCTAAGGGCTCTCATTTGGGTCTTATTTTATTTCTTATATTCATAAGTGATATAATAAGTGTTTTTAAAAGTAAAAGTCCCATCGAATTTGACTATAAAATTAACAATAGTGCATTAACAACAGTACCACATATTAACGATTTAGGGGTAATCTTCGACAGGGAGCTTAACTTTAATAAGCACATTGACATCATTATTTTAAAAGCAAATCGAATGTTGGGATTTGTTTGTAGAAGGTGTAGAAATATCTTTGATACTAGGGCAATTTCTTGTTTGTATAATAGTCTGGTCCGATCATTTTTAGAGTACAATAGTATAATATGGTCACCTTCCTATATAAATAATCAACAAAGAATTGAAAATATACAGAATAAATTTGCTAAGTTTTTACTGTACAGGCATAAATTCCCATACAAGGACCTGCCTTATTTAACTAGAATTTAGCTCTTAGGGCTGAAGTAATTAAAAAGACGCAGGGAAGATGATATTAACATTAAGATTCACTCTTCTGACTGTGATTTGACCGGTAACTGTAAACGTTCTGGCAATATTAAGTCGGTTAAGAGCATAAAATATTTGGATCTGTTTTTTGACCAATTTTTAAAATGGAATATTCATACAGAATACACGAGGAATTAACTAAGAAAACTTGTATATAAATTTTATGAACTGCATTACATTTTGAATAAAGATAATATACAACGGTTTATAAGTCATTGGTCGAATTGTGTCTAAATTATGGCATTATTTGTTGGGGGTCTGCACATAAAAGTTCTTTAAAAATGTTATTATTGCACAGAAATATATTCTGAAGATAATGACATTTAAACCAAGATGATATTCCTCTGAATTATTATATGAACAGACTGGAGTTTTTACAATTGATCAGTTGTACATTAAAAATGTTTTAAGATTTTCTCTTACAAGAAACATATTTAACAGCTTCATCAACCATAGTAGTATGACAAGAGCAAATGTAGGTCGAAATTTAACATTACCTAATACACAATTTGATGCTAGACAAAGATCCATTACTTATGTGGCAGGAGATCCGTCAGAAAATTCTATATTTTTGTCTGCGTATTAAAGACATTAAAATACAATAACCCTTAAAATTTAAAGTCGACTGACCACTTGGAATTTGAGATAATAAAAATAATAATTAATTAATAATTTAAAATAGGATATTTAACATGGATGGTATATGCTCTTTGTAGTTCTGTATCCGTTTTCTAGTTATATAAAACAAGCTACCCGTCAGATTTTTTGAAAAAACTAACAGTCTATTAATGGACTTGTTTTGAGTGTATGAAAAAAATATAGAAATATACTTACTAGCGAGTCGGGCAGAAATAGCTTGGCAACACTGTTGTTAGGGAGTTATTCCAAGTTGCCTTATAAGTATCAAGTATTATTTATATCTTAATAAAATAGTGCTTGTACTCATATTTTAGAAATATTGCACATCATATTGATCAGTATTGATTTCAGATATTTTTTTTTCGGGGAGTTTAATATGCCCGGGGGATTCGGAAGTTATAAAAAATAAATTACCCCCAAAAAGTTGAAGAGCAGATAAAAAGTATTCGCGCTTACTGACATCAAATTTTCCGGAGGGGGTTTTTTTGCTCCGGAAGGGAATGTCCCCACCAGGCCAACCCCTGAATTCTACGCTGATATTGATATAAGTATTAATAATAATAATAATAATAAAGAAAAAGGCATTTTTGTTCAAGTCAGTACTTAATATTTCACGCGGTTAGCGATTGGTAGTATGGTCGTATTTCTTTTGGGTTTTTGACAGGAATACATTTGAAAAAGCGACGTTATGGGTATTTTCTACCACAAAAATATTACGATTGTGGTCGACAGCCGGTTAGTTACACGAACACCTCCAAAGTTAAAATAAGACACTGACCCGTTTTTGTTAACCTATATACAGTAATTATTTAGATATTACAAAAAAAACGTTACAAGTTTTAAATCAACTGACAGTTCATAACTTTTTAAATCTACCTTGTACATGTACATATTTATTTCCTTGTGTAGATAAAAGTTGGACACAGCAATCTAGCCAAATTTAAGTGACGAAAAAATTGAAAAATTACCCATTTTTTGGGTAAAAATGGTAGTGACATCTGACAATGTTTAATTTTCCTTACTTTGTGACTCACTCTGTATAATATCTAAAAAACTAAAAATTTGCAATATGTAGGAACTTTTATAGTAGAATTGGTTTCTGATGTTGGATTTTTAAAATACCATACCATTTTTTAATAAAAGCCAAAAAACCATTGGTGAACATAAAAAAATAAACTTTGTGGTATTTTCGCTTTTTCAATCATTTCTAGTAGGAATTCTAATAAAAGATTTATTCTTCTAGATATGTCCTATACTTTAGTATTATTTTGATTAAAAAGTAGTTTGGGTCCTTATGATCAAAATGCCGTCCGAAAATGACCCTCTTTATTGCTAAAAATAGCAACGGTGCCCGAACGGTACCACCTACAGCACCCAGTTTCAATAGGCTTTAAAATTTCAGGTCGCTAACTTGAAAAATGCAACCCGTAGCGGCTTCATATATGACATTTTTCTCGAAAAATGGCAATGGTACCTGAACGGTACAACCTACGATAACTAATTTTAATAGGCTTGGGAAGGCTGTAGGAACCCTTAATTGTGTAAAGTTTTAAGTTGCTAATTTTAAAAAACGCACATTCTACTCTGAGTGATATAAGCGCTTATAATAATACCGAATCCTCCTAGCAAGGCAACTTGCAATAACTCTCTATTCTTCTTTTATTTTTGTTTTATGACAGCACAGCGCGCTTTCAAAACACTCGTTGAAAAAAATTTGGCGTATATCTATTAATATATAATGTTTTATTGGTATATAATTATTGTAAAAGCAATTTTGTTTGTATTACGGTGTTTTAAACTTTAAAATATCTTTCTCTTTAGCTTTATGTTACTTATTTTTCTGGAAAAGTCGCGTGTGTGTTGTGTTTCTACTGATTTAGTAATTATCGAAACCATTAAAATAAGGTCGTAATGTGGTGCATGTTTAGTTTTTTGAAGAAAAATAGGTAGAAAAGGAATAAAATGCAATAATTTTTAGCAGACACTGTGGTACGTGCAAACAAAGTTTTTGAATGTTGTAGTAGCTAGTAATTTGTTTTGAAGAAGTTAATAACTTTAGGTTATACTGGCGCGTAAGCGACGAATAGTCGGAAGATCTGTCATCGGGTACACTCATGCATAAAAATTATTAATGACTAAGCTACAATTTCCTGTACTTTTACGGCGCGCATAATCGATATTTTTCTGACAATATTGTACCACGACAACTACGTTAATATACTGCCGGTACAGTTTAAAAATAAAAAATTTAAAAATATTAAAAAGAAATAGAATTTGTGGATAAAAAGTAACAAGCAAAGAATCAAACATATTATTAAATTTTTATAGAATGTATTGACAGAACATTCATAGTCATCATAGTAATACTACCAGCTTATAATTTATAGAGTATTGTTATTTTAATAAAATGTTAAAGTTTATGTATAGCCTATGCTGATGCCTAATGTGCACACACAGAGCTATGTCCATTGTGCACATTGTTACTTATAGTTTTTTTTTTTAAATTTATATTGTAATTAATTATTGATATTGTAATTATAATAAATAAATAAATAATTTTTTTCTATGCAAACTGTTTTAACTGTTTTATTAATTCAATTACTTTTCGAATTCCGTCTAGAACCACACATAATCAGCAATTGTTTTATGTAAATAGACACCGGACTAATTACTGGCAAAACGTGTTTGTTGATCGTCTCCTAAAGAATTTTAATGATAATTATACCAATATTGATTTATTTTCTTTGAGTTTAACTAGTTTTAAGAAAGCGATAGCTTTAATATAAAAGTTAATTTTCAGCAATATGTAGCATTGTCTTTTTTACAAATTTGTATTGTAAATTTGTATTTTTTGTATCGTGTACCATTTGGAGTTTTATACTCTGTAGTGTATATTTGAATAAATAATTAAATAAATAAATAAAATTATGTCAGTGTTTGTTATAAGCCGAAGATTTAAAGTTTTATGCTGTTATTTGTTCATCTTCTGATTGTCACTTAGTTCAACAAGAGTTAAATTTATCAGTAGCATGGTGTAATAGTAATTATCGAACTTTAAATGTAAATAAGTGTAAAAAATGTGATTTCATAAAAACCGTTTACCTGTGATATATCACTACAAAATAGATAATACTACTTTGGAGGCTGTGACACATTTTAATGATTTAGGTGTTATCTTCGATAATGAACTAAGTTTTAATTTACATGTTTAAAGAGAAACTGCAGACCCATTAATGACACTAAAGTTATAAAATTAATCTATAACAGTTTGGTTAGAAGCATAATGGAATATAATAGCATTATTTGGTCACCATTTTACTACTGCATAAACAGATTTGAATGCGTCCAAAATAAATTTGTAAAGTTCTTACTCTATAAACACCGATTTCCATATCAAAATATAGGCTACGATATAAGATTGTTGTTAGCAGGTATGTCTACTCTGGAGTTCAGGCAAAAAGAGCCCTTTTGTTTTTTATTTGCATAAGCTTGTCAATGGTTTAATTGACTGCTATGCACTTTGGAAAAGATTAATTGTAAAATTCCAAGTCAGCACACCAGATCTAGGCATCTATTTCCTGCAAATGCTCATGGAACAAATTATGGATGACTGACCGCGTTTGTTGATCTTCCAATTAGTAATTTTAATAACAATTATTTAACCATAGATTTATTCTCTGTTAAAATGGAAACCCTAAAAAGAAATGTTTAGAAAGTAGTATTTTTTGTAATGTGCTTTTTTACTTGGTTGCTGTTTTTTTTATGTTTATTATATTTTAATGTTTAAAATTTTAGATATGTGTTTTATCTGATAATGTATATATGTGTAGTTTTTTAGTCTTATTTATTTAGCCAATACCTAGTTGTTAAAATTTTTACCATTTGGAGACATGTCTCTGTAGTGTATATTTCAATAAATAAATAAATAAATAAATAAATACATATGAGGGTAAACCTTTACAATTTAATAAAAAATAAATTATTGTGTGCCACTTTGGTATTTAGTGAAAAATTGTATGTCAAAAGAACGGAGTAAATAATGCAAATAAGGTTAGTTCGATTTTCACGTCTGATGATGAATATCTCAAGAACGACGTGTTCGAGTGTCGTGATTAGTGCCCCAAAAACCTCCCTATACCTACCAAGTTTCGGCGACTGCCTCGGTTTGTAATTAATAATTTACTTATATATATTTTTAAATTTAATTTTAAAATAATATAAAAAGATAGGTACCGTGCTAATAATAATGGTAATTTTCTAGAAACCTGCGGCAACTCCGATTTTAACGAAATTTGGTATAAGGGGTTTTTGGGGCGCTGATCACGAATCTGAAAGATTTTTTGGCGGAAACGTTTCGTTCTCGAGATATTCATCATCAAAGTTCAAATTTGAACTAAGCTTATTTTCACTATATCCCTCCTTCTTTTTGCACACAATTCTTGATTTAAAGCTAAAGTGTCACAAAATATTTGATTTTCACCCTTTAAAACCCCGTTTTTCTACGTTTTTACATTATTTTTGCATTAAATTGCGTGGCTTTTCTTTAATAATGCGGCAACCGTACATACACATAGGGCTTCATGGCACACTGGGATTAAAATGATTCAAAGTATAGCTATGCAATTTAATGCAAAAATAATGTAAAATACGTAAAAAACGGGGTTTGAAAAGGTGAAAATCAAATATTGTGTGCCACTTTAGCTTCAAATCAAGAATTGTGTGCAAAAAGAAGGGGGAATATTGTAAAAATAGGATTAGTTTAAATTTTAAGTCTGATGATGAATATCTGAAGAACAAAAAGTTTTCGCCAAAAAATTCTTTTAAATTCGTGATCAGCGCCCCAAAATTGGTGTACGGGGGCACCAAATTTCGTCGAAATCGGAGTTGCCGCAGGTTTCTAGAAAATTACCATAATAATTTACCTGTCTTAACTTCTGGCGTAGCCACATCCCATGAGTCCCAATCACTGTTATGCATTGTAAATATCAAAAAAATGGTGTAGTAAGGTAAGCTTCAAGCTAGCTAATTTGTTTACAGTACGTTTACTTTTATTTGTTTCTATTGAAATGTTGCTTACAATATTAAACAAAATTACCGCTGGACACTAGACACTACACCTTCGAAGTAAATAGTAGTAGTATCTATTTTGGAAACTTAACTAATCACCCTCACACAAAGAGCACAAGAAGCAGAAGGGGGTTTTTCCATCAAAACACCGAAACTCTAACCTCTGACCGGAATCAAAACCAAGGTTAGTTTATATTTATAAGGTTGCGACTATGGTTGCGACATACAGGGGCGGTCATAGGGGGCCCCTTGTATGCGACATTCTTTTTATTTTATTGTGTTTCATACATGTCTAATGACAAATATGGGCATTTATTGAGGGCCTCCCCCAAAGTTGGTCTAAGGGGTGAGGCTGATGATGGAATTGAAGAGTGAGGACCTTTTCAAATGCGTGGGAAGGAGGTTTTGTTACGGGGTTTTGTGTAATTGTATAAAAAGAATGAAAGGTTAGAGGACCTTATTTTTGCTCTTTATCAAAAAATTTGACCTCCTTTATTTAAAAATTTTTGTTTTTGCCACCTCACACACTTCTCCTCGGCCCATGGCCCCTCTCCCTCAGAAAGTCGATATGACCGCCCCTGGCGACATATCTCAACTTTTAGGCGGTTTGAGGTCGGGGACGCAAGGAAGGGCACCCCACGGAGAAAACTTGGCAAGACTGGGTAAAATCAAAGCTGTTGAAGTGAGTTCGTTTAAGAAATTACTAGCAGAGCGAGCAGATGCAGAGAAAAAGTCACGTCTCTTTGGAGCTAACAGAGCTGATAGCAGTTACCGAACGCGTTCTAAAACATTTGACAGTTCGACCTACTTGCGAATGAATGGCCATTTACGTGATCTGTCATATCTTCGGGATTAATGAAAACAAATTCGCAAATTTTACAAGATTACAGTAAACAACCAACTAAATCTTCTGATTCCACGTCTTTTTTGAAAAATTGACAATTTTGAAATTTCTTGTTTTCCAACCTATAAATGTACCTGATTTTGCGTTTTCTATTTTTGACATAAAAATTTTTAGATCTGTCCGCTCGGTGATTTGACTTGAGGCGATCCGAGCTAGCTCCGAGCATTCAGATATTCAATTATCGAACACAGAGCAGATCTAGTCAAGCTTACAGATGTACTAAACGAACGGAAAATTTGACAGTCGGGCGTTTCGAGGTAACAGATTAGTAATAAACGAACTCACTTGATCAATCCAATGGCGATATAATAATATATAATATAATAATAAATAATATATATATAAGAAAAAGTCATTTTTTATAGTTTATTTGTTTTTTGGGAATATAAATTTAAACAAAGGGTAATTTTCTAGAAACCTGCGGCAACTCCGATTTTAACGAAATTTGGTATAAGGGGTTTTTGGGGCGCTGATCACGAATCTGAAAGATTTTTTGGCGGAAACGTTTCGTTCTCAAGATATTCATCATCAAAGTTCAAATTTGAACTAAGCTTATTTTCACTATATTCCTCCTTCTTTTGCACACAATTCTTGATTTAAAGCTAAAGTGTCACAAAATATTTGATTTCCACCTTTAAAACCCCGTTTTTCTACGTTTTTTTATATTATTTTTGCATTAAATTGCTTGGCTTTTCTTTGATAATGCGGCAACCATACATACACATAGGGCTTCATGGCACACTGGGATTAAAATGATTCAAAGTATAGCTACGCAATTTAATGCAAAAATAATGTAAAAACGTAAAAACGGGGTTTGAAAAGGTGAAAATCAAATATTGTGTGCCACTTTAGCTTCAAATCAAGAATTGTGTTCAAAAAGATGAATATCTCAAGAACAAAACGTATCCGCCAAAAAATTCTTTCAGATTCGTGATCAGCGCCCCAAAAACCCCCGTATACCAAATTTCGTCAAAATCGGAGTGGCCGCAGGTTTCTAGAAAATTACCAAACAAAGTATTATTTGGCTTTTCTCCAGAATAAAGATATTTAATAAATATTTTAAAAAACTTAAACTTTTAATATTTTATGAAAAGCTATTCTGCTTTTGCAATAATATAATAAAATTTTTTTAATTAATTATTTAATATAATATCAATATTTTCATTAAGGTTTTTAGTTTTTCAGATTATTAAGGTTTAATAAAAATTTACTTACCACAGAAAAAGTTGCAACCCTAAAATATAGATTTAAGGGATCCCGATAAAAATTATTTCGTAATAATCTTATTATAAAATAAGTTCTTAACGAGGCTGTCAGACGTGAACTGATATCTTGGACACGCAGGGGGCATTGCCCCATGCCACATTCTTTGTAACCGATTATATTTTTTTTACCTAAACACACCTAATTGCAAATATGGACATTTAATGATCGGCAAGTTGGTATGACCGCCCATACAAAAATGTGGAAAACTTTTTATTAAAAAATGTAAAAATCTTTTTACCAAATATAACTAATGATCTGACTGAGAATTTTCCCACATTTTGAGTTCCGAAAAAAGTTGGAAATTTCAAACTTTTGCGGAATTCGCCGATTTGTTTGTTTAGTTTTGGGCCTGTCAGGTATTTTCGTTAGTTGTTAGCTTAAAAGATAGCCTTATTCTAATTTATAATCTAAATTTGTTTTTGCAGGTGAAAAAAGGTAAAGACTTTTTTTGTCTTCTTGTTTCGCTCTCAAAATATTTTGGGTGGTCACTATATGAAAATGTTTTTTAAATAAAATTGTTTTTATTAGATAAGGATCTTTCATTCCTCTTCATTTTTTTCTTGCTCCTCGACATTTGCAATTTAATTTTTGTACCACCCTAGATTTCATCCTGCCGGCGCCCATGATTATGGCCCTTTTTAGTTTTTTTGCCCCAGGGCCCCTACTGACCTAGCTACGCCACTGATGGTACTGCCCCGTTAAAAAGGAAAATGGTCGCCACTTTTACTTTTTACTTTCAGTATACCTATAAAATTTTTCATTTTATAATTCAAAAAAAATTAATTATCAGAAAATTTTTTGTTATTTTAAATAATACTGTTCATAAAAATCTCCATATATATTGTTTCGATGCTAGACAAATATAAATTGTTATATGGTAGCACCCTTAAATAACAGTAGTGAGTAGAGAATGCGACGCTTGCGACGATAGCGCGCGCTCAGACGCCGTCGACGTCACAGACGACGCCGCCGACGCCTGACAATTAGGAATCTTGTGCAACTCCATATTTAGGGTACTGCGCATGCGCCTGTCACATAACCTAGAAATTTGGATGGGGGACCCAACACTTAGGGCTGCGCCCCTAAGCATGGGGCCCCAGGGCACGTTAACGTGCTAGCGCGCTAGGGGGCCTTTTCGCGCCAACAACAACAGCATCATCTGTCAAATGTCATCTGTCACCTGTCACTTGTCAACGTTCTCTCTGACGTCACTAACAGAACTTTAGGAATCTTGTGCTACATCATATTAACCATCCAACTGCTGCTGCTGCCTTGCGCATTCACCATCGGACTTCGCGCTGGGGAAATAATTACGTACCATAATAAATTTAAAAAAGTCCAAACGCAGATGCCAGGATTCGAACCGTGGACCTTTGGATCAGTTGTTCATCGCCATAACCACGTCGCCACAAGAGCTATTAAAATAGAACCGTTAAACAATGTGAAGTAGGTGGTGGTGGTATATTTAATCAGCAGTTAGCTTATACATTTACGTTTATGCGTCTGTCAACATAACCTCACTTATCGAACGACGCACGTGTGTTAAACCTAACGCGCAAGTCCCCGGCCAACGCGCGGGGCCTAAGAACAGGGTAAGGACGCGTGGCGGGCCCATCTATCATTCGAAAATTTAGTAATCTTACGTAACGCCATGTCATAACCAATCAGAGAGCAGTTTACTCTAATAGATGGTTTCTGAACGTACCCCTTGTAATTTCAAGGTCAAAGCATCCGTCAATAATAACAAAGATAGCTGCGGTTAGATAATAGGGAGTTATTGAACACACAAGTTAAGGCGATGCCATAATAAGGATATGCCTTACCTTATTATGGCATAACCTTATATCCGACGGAAAAAGTTGAGTTATTGAAAATTTAAATGTCATCTGTCCAAACTGACAGACCTTACCTTAACCTTAATTCCAACCTAACAAGTTATGAAAATTTTCCGCTTTTTTTCGCAGCTACCTTCAAAAGCATTACATTATTTATATATCTTTAAATAGTTTAAATTATATTTTATAGGTTAAAACCGTTAAAAGAATATTAAAACTTCCACAAACTTCAAACTAGAACAGTAGAAAGAGAAAGAAGATGCGTAGAACGAGAGAAATTTCCCGTAAGGTAACCTTATAAGCTTACAGTAATCAGACATAAATAAGGGAATGCAGTATTTTATTAAAGTTGCCGTAATAAAGATTTTCAACTGCGCATGCGTACCTGTCAAAATAAGGAGTGCCTTATTAAGGCAAAGTTCCAAAGTGGTGTTCAATAACTCCCTAATAAACGGTAAGAAACAGTGGAAACTAAATAAAAAGCAGTGTTTGTAGTAAAGCATTTATTATAAAATAAAAAATACATACATGGTTGTCATATTGCTAAATAATTCTTAGAATAATGCCTTATAAAATAAAAAGCAGTGTTTGCAGTAAAGCATTTATTTTTAAATTAAAAAATACATTGTTGCCATATTGCTAAATAATTCTTAGAATAATACCTTATAAAATAGGATATTTAATTATAAACTCAACATGTATTTTGGTACGTGTTCGTATTTTATCTCCTAAAAATAAAATATAATCATTTAAATTTAACTTCTGGTGTAACAACTCGCTTGGTTTTTCATATGCTGTTGCGTTTATATACGTTTTAACAGGTGTATCGATATTAACATATTCAATAATTCCACTTGTAATGGGAAACCTGTAGTAATCAAATTTTGTGCCATTTATTAAAAGATGTTTTGACAAACCCTTTTCGCAAACCAACATAATATTCATGTAGCCATACAAGTTGTTTTCGGGCTTATCCTTTACACCATCTTCTGTTTTAAGCTTTTTTGCTAAATGATATGGATGAGTTAAATTACGTCCGAATTTGTCGAGAGTCATCTTGAAAATGATGATATGTTACTAAATCAACTCTTTTTATTCAATAATATCGGCTTCCTTTAACTCTTCAATAATACTCATAATCTCATTTTGGTGGTTATTATTACCCACTTGCTTGCTAGCCATTAACAATCTTAATCTATCCACAAGCTCATTTGGATCATCCCAGTAAATATAATCAGTTTTATTATTGTTAAATATTTTATGTTGAGTATCAATTGGTAAACCATAGCCTTGAGTATTTTGTGCTCTTGTAGTTCGCAAGTGTTTATCGCGTTCTTTTTGTTTTCTTATTCGCTCCTCTTTTATACGTTCGAGTAATGTAAGTAAGTAAGTAAGTAAGTAAGTATTTATTGGTAATATATACAATATAAATTGCTTTTACACGTCAACACATTCAATATAAAATAAAAATTATAAGCTAAAAGTAGCCACACTATAAAACAATATTGTTAAAAATAAGACATTAATAAAAACGTACATGTCTAATAAGTAAACATTTACACTAAAAAATAAAATAAATAAATTTAAAAGCCAAAAGTAGCTACACTACAAAACAATAACGTTAAAAGGTGTTAACACTTAAAACATACTAAAAATAGTAGGATGCTTAGTTATTTGCAAAGTAGTGCGCAGCATCCAAACTGCTCTCGAGGTATTCATCAGTTGAATAAAAGCTCTTATACAGCAAATATTGTTTAACTGACATCTTAAAGTAATTGTTTAATTCTTAACATGTACTTGACACCTCTGTTGTTGTTTTTTAACGGATTGGTCTTGAATATAAGTTCATATAGACCAGGAGTTCCAATAAATTTTTCCCCTTTAACATAAATATTTGGGCCGTTAAATTCAAGTCGAGAATCACCGAAAGTTAGATGATCAGTAGCCATATCATGTTTTAAATAGTTTCGATCGTACTCGTTTTCCGTATCTTTTATAAAACCTTCCACATATTCTCTAGGTAGCGGATCATACTGATCTAGATATTCTCGAAAGGATTCTTCCGGAATACTATCAATCTGAACAGGATTAAATTGTGGGTCGACTCTAAAGTCATCATCATCAAAGTAACTTTCTTCAGGTTGGTGCTCATAGATAGTTCTGTTTAAATCAGTTTCCTCTGTTTCGCCTTCTTCCATCATTTGATCATCTTCCGACGGCTCATCATCCATATATTCTTTTTCTTGTTCAGCTATATCGTCTTGTTTTTTAACAGGGCTGGCAAAGTTAAGAGGAGTTCGTGCTTTCTTTATTACTGTATGAGTAAAATTTTCGCTTTGACGTCTTTTTAAAGACTTTGCTATAAATGGTTGTTTACCCGATTGAGTGTTTTGTATTGATTTGGATATTATTTTTGCCAAAGGTTTATACGTATTTTCCAATATAACAGCATTCTCATAACGACCAGCTTTTATTGAATCATATAATTTTTTACACTACGCGAATGTTTATCAAGGAGTTGAAGAATGTTTGGATCTTCTTGCAAACTCCGCTTATCTTCTGAGCGCTGATCATCATTCGTGTCAATGTCTAGTTCGCCATTCTCACGTTGCTGTTTCATTAAATCCTGGTATTTTTGTTCGAATACTAGTACTGTTGGAAGCTTCAATTATTTTACGCCTCACATCCTTGTCCAACTTGTTCAAATCCATGGTAAAGATATATTTTTAATAATTAGGATTTACTTTTGGAGCAGCCCACTACTTAAACAAATCGTCCAGAGCCCTCTGCTTAAGCGATAACGGCCTTTATTTTCAAATACGGCACCGTTTTTCTAAATACGGTACTGTTTTTCTAAAATACGGCACCGTTTTTCTAAATACGGTACTGTTTTTCTAAAATACGGCACCGTTTTCTAAAATACGGCACCGTTTTCTAAAATATGGCACTGTTTTTCTAAAATACGGCACCGTTTTTCTAAATACGGTACTGTTTTTCTAAATACGGCACCGTTTTTTCTAAATACGGTACTGTTTTTCTAAATACGGCACTGTTTTTCTAAAATACGGTATTATTGTTAATAATCTTTATGTAGCTCTAGACACGTGTTGACTCAATGACGGGTGGGAACTAAATGATGACAGTTATAGTATAACGTAACATATATAAATATACTTAACATTCTGATTCAATCCTTAGTATTGCCAAAGACTTTGTGCTGTACGGTCATGCAGAAGTTTACGAAAAAATCAATTAAGAAAAAAACTGCTCGGAGAGGCAAGGGGATTCCCTTCGCGACCGCGTTTCAAAAAGCGAGGGAGGCATTGTACGTGGAAAAACCGCAAGATCTTTTCTCTGCTGCTGAAGTAGCTCTGAAAGCATTCAATGGGGTGGAAAAAGAAAAACCTGCAGATGTAGTACCTTTACCTGTAGTCGGCGGATTTCTACCATTTTTAATACCACTTTTTGCCGGCTTAAGTGCCGTAGGAGCACTTAGCGGTGGAATATCAGGGATCGTAAGAGCTGTTAAAGATTCTAAGGCGGCGCAAGAAAGATTAGAAGAAGAAAAGAGACACAACAAATCAATGGAATCTATTGCGATTAGCAAAACTGGTAGCGGTTTATATTTAGGACCATACAAAAACGGTTTGGGACTCTATTTAAAATCCTATAAATACAGATGACTCAAAAAATAAATTTAGTCTTACTTCAACCGTCATGCATACTAAACCACGGCTAAAGCTTGAGTGGTAATAGTTCCATCTTAGAAGCAACCTATAACCCGCCCATCTACTTGAGAGATGACACTAGTGACTACGAGCTTGGATTAGTCAGTTTAGAAACGTTTAACGCCATACCCAACATTGATAATAGCAATAACAAATTTTATGTGGGTAATATACTCTAGAAATCCCGATTGGATCATATGAAATAAGTGCAATAAATGATTATCTACAAGACGCCATACAGGAAAAAAATAAGCCTAAAGGGTAATGTTACTAATGTTAATACGCTCAAGTGCGAGCTTGAATGTTCTCATACAGTTGACTTTACTAAGACAAATTCTATTGGAAAATTGTTGGGATTTCATAATATTTTGCTAAAGCCCAACGTTAAACATGTATCGCAAACACCTGTAAACATTCTGAAAATTAATGTGATTAAAATCGAGTGTAATATCGTTACTGGCGCCTATCACAATAATAAGCTTGTTCATACAATACATGAATTTTCGCCATCAGTACCAGCTGGTTTCAAAATTATAGAAATTCCTCAAAATGTGCTTTATATGCCTGTATCCACCAAAATTATCAGCAACATTATATTAAAACTGGTTGATCAAGATGGTAAATTAGTTGACTTTAGAGGAGAAGTTATTACTATTAGATTACATTTGAGAAAGTCTTTATAAATAACTACTTCGTGATGTGTGTGTCAGTATACTGCAGAACATTGTGCAGAGCACACGTGTTATGGTTGTTAAATATAACGCCAAGAAAATTGTCAATTTTAAACAGCTTTGGAACACTAAAAGAGCTTAACAGAAGAAAATATAAGATTTCTTGCATCCATAGGGCTTCTTGTTAAGAACTCTGAAAATGAGCATTTTAAACGTGACAGATTCGCTAAACTTTGATAACTCTATTACAAAAATAGAAAGGCATAGCCATTTACCGCACTCCAGCTCTTTTAAAAATAATGATGAAATTCCAATACCGGTGCAACAAACTGATATATACACCCTACCTTGGGCAAGTCATATTTATTTGGAAGGACGACTTTTAAAAGGGTCCGATGGAAGAGTTTCAGATACTGCTAAACTTGTAAACAACTTTGTGGGACACCTCTTTGAAGAAATTCGTCTTGAAATTGGCGGAAAAGTTATTGATTCGACTAGATATTGTTCCGTAACACCTCGTATAAAAACACGTGCCTTCGTTTTTATAGCTTTATTAACAATGTAACGTAACTATGGTTACAATAACGGCAAAATGTAAAATTGTCAATGTCTCGAACTTTACAGCACAAAAGTCGAATCTGTACTAATCTGATCGGAGGTTTCCCGTCGCCCTTTTATAATATGGTGGAAGAGTAAAGAATGATCTAGAATATTCGAGAAATATCGTGAAAATTTCATAGTACAGGATGGCATAAAAGTTATTTATGGATAATTCGGGCGTTTTCGGAAACCTTCGAAAGTGATGAAAGAACTTGGAAAAATTAAGGTAAATTATTTAAATAAATTAACAAACTAAATTAAATGATCCTAACTCTCTAAAATTCTATAACCTAAACACATTTTTGAAAGTCTGTAACATTGCCCCCTTCCAAGTTTTGATCGTCTCGATCAAGTATCTTCACTGTCTTGATAACGGCTTAGCCTTTCTAGATGTACTACTTTCATCTTTGCCTGTGGACTCTTCTGTATACGGTACACCAGATCATTAAGCCGTGTCACCACTTTATATGGTCCCTCCCATGACTTCTGTAGTTTCGGTGAACGCCCCTTGGATTGTATAACCAAACTTTTTCACCGACGACAAATCCCTGATGGTTAGCTTTCAAGTCATAGCGGGATTTCATACGGTCACTTCCTTTTTGTAACTTGGTACGCACCTCTTCATGTATCCTCTGTAGCTGTTTACTTAGTTGACTTACATAGTCTTCTGCTGGTTCTTCATTGGTGGAAGGTCGTCCTGTAAGCAAGTCAACTGGAAGGCATATTTCCGCTCCGAAAATGACTTTAGCAGGTGTTTCGCCAGTAGTTTTGTGAATTGCGGAGCGGTATGCTAATAAAAACGGCTGTATACAGTTATCCCAGTCACTTTGTTGGTCATTTACTTTAATTTTTAGGTAATTATCAAGTGTTCTGTTAAACCGCTCTACCATACCATCGGACTGGGGATGAAGAGGTGTTGTTCTTGTTTTATGGATTCCCAGGAGATTACAAAGGTTCTTGAAAAGATCGGACTCAAAGTTTCTGCCTTGATCGGAATGTATTTCTCTAGGAACTCCATAGCGACAAATCCATTGTTGAAATAATACATCGGCAACAGTTATAGCTTCTTGATTTGGGATTGGGTAGACTTCTGGCCATTTACTGAAGTAATCCATCGCTACCAAGATATAGCGATTCCCTGATTTACTAACTGGAAATGGCCCTGCTATGTCTATGGCAATTCTTTCAAAAGGTGCCCCTACATTGTATTGCTTCATCTTGCCATGGCTTCGTGTTTTGGGTCCCTTGCTGGAAGCGCAGTCTTTACACCTTCTGCACCAGTCTTTTACGTCTGCACGGCTTCCCAGCCAGTAGAACCTTTCTCGAACCTTTTCAAGAGTCTTCATAACTCCGAAATGGCCACCTCCTACACCATTATGCAAGGCTTGCAATACTTCAGGAATCCTTTTGTTTGGTAGGATTATCTGATGTTTATGGGTTTTGCCGTCAGAACTTTCCCAGACCCTTTGTAATAGGCCATCCTTAATAATCAAAGAGTCCCATATGGCCCAGTACCCTTTATGTCTTGGAGACTTGGAGGCTATTTTCTGATATGGTGGTCTTTCCAAATTCTCTGTCTTAAGTTTGATAAAGTCTCCAAAATCGGGATCTTCTAGTTGTTCTTTGGCCAAGATCTTAGGATCCCATTGTTGAGAGCACTGGAGACGTGTTCTTCGGCAGTGAAATTCATCAGGATCTTCATGTTCTTCTCGTCTGCTGCAGTGTTTACAATCATCCGGGCAAGGTCGTCTTGATAAAGCGTCAGCATTCTTAAGGTTCAGTCCCCTTCGATGTTCAATTTTGAAATCATATTCTTGAATGCGTTGTAGCCATCGTGCTATCTGACCTTCAGGGTTCTTGAACTGAAGCAACCATTTAAGTGATGCATGGTCCGTTCTTAGGTGGAATTTCTGGCCATACAGGTATTTATGAAAATGCTCTAGGGATTTAACAATAGCCAAAAGTTCTTTTCTGGTGACACAATAATTTCGTTCAGGTTTGGAAAGGACTTTGCTAAAATAGGCTATTACTTTTTCTTGGCCATCTTGCATCTGTGACAAAATTCCACCAATAGCAGTGTTACTCGCATCAGTGTCCACAATAAATGTTTGATTTGGTTGTGGATATGACAACACCGGGGATTGCACAGGGCTTTCTTTAGGTGTACAAAAGCAGCTTCACAATCTTCAGTCCATTCGTAGCTGTTGTTGTTTTCCGTAAGACGATGTAATGGTCTTGCAATATCGGCAAACCCCTGTATGAACCGTCTGTAGTAGGTACACAATCCCAGAAAACTTCTAATTTTATGCTTATTCTTTGGTATAGGCCAGTTCTATTTCTTGGCATACTGCATTTCCTTTTTCAGGTCTTCTTTCAGGGATTCTTGGCTCGTTTTCATTGCTTTTAGATCATCTTTTAAGTCTTCTTGTTTTTCCATCATAAGCTTAATAAGTGCACTAATTTCCTCCATAACGGCTGTTTGTTGTCTGATCTCAACTGGCATTTAAATTTTCTTCGTGACTACTTCGGCTTCCTTGGGTAATTACATCCCACTTCTGACACCAAATGTTCCGTAACACCTCGTATAAAAACACGTGCCTTCGTTTTTATAGCTTTATTAACAATGTAACGTAACTATGGTTACAATAACGGCAAAATGTAAAATTGTCAAGTTCTCGAACTTTACAGCACAAAAGTCGAATCTGTACTAATCTGATCGGAGGTTTCCCGTCGCCCTTTTATAGTATGGTGGAAGAGTAAAGAATGATCTAGAATATTCGAGAAATATCGTGAAAATTCCATAGTACAGGATGGCATAAAAGTTCTTTATGGATAATTCGGGCGTTTTCGGAAACCTTCGAAAGTGATGAAAGAACTTGGAAAAATTAAGGTAAATTATTTAAATAAATTAACAAACTAAATTAAATGATCCTAACTCTCTAAAATTCTATAACCTAAACACATTTTTGAAAGTCTGTAACAATATCCTGGAATAGCAGCAACAATGAAAGGTTATGTCTCTTACAATGGTAATGAGTTAATTAAATATAAAAACGCTGGTTGGAGTATTGAAGATGATTATACCTGGGACGGGATGGGCTCAAACGGAACTTTTAATGTTTGTATTCCACTAAGGACATTACTAGGATTCGCTGAAGATTTTCAAAAGATACTTATAAATGTTAAGCATGAACTAATATTGTTAAGAAGTTCTATATTGATAAAATTGTTTGGAAGCTACCACATATTACAGTATCCGATGCTGAACGACTAGATTTTTACAGATTGCTGGAAGTGGAACTGAATTGGATATCGGTTTTAGAAGCTGGGAACTCACAGAACATCCTTCAATACCGATTGGACACCTTACATGGACCATTAAAACTTCTATGCAGGTGGAAAGACCAAGATGGATAATTTTAGGTTTTCAAACAGATCGAAAAGATAACTACAAGAAAAATTGTAGCTTATTTGATCATTGTGATGTATCAAATGCAAAGCTTTATTTAAATTCTGAATTTTATCCATACGATAATTTAAATTTGGAAATTTCAAGAGGTATAATAGCTACTCTCTATGAAATGTACTCAGAATTTCAAGAAAGCTACTACGAAAAAGAAAACGAACCACTTTTAACTCCCAAAAAATTTAAAAACAATGCACCCTTAATTATAATTGATTGTTCAAGACAAAATGAAATCCTTAATTCTGGCATTATTGATGTAAGGTTAGAGATTGAAACAAAAGAAAACTTTTCTGCAAACACAAATACTTACTGTTTAATTATTCATGACAAACTTGTAAAATATTCACCATTAACAGGGTCTGTGAGAAGAGTTTAAATAACCGTAATACATTATTCTAAGAATTATTTAGCAATATGGCAACAATGTATTTTTTAATTTAAAAATAAATGCTTTACTGCAAACACTGCTTTTTATTTTATAAGGCATTATTCTAAGAATTATTTAGCAATATGATAACCATGTATGTATTTTTTATTTTATAATAAATGCTTTACTACAAACACTGCTTTTTATTTAGTTACCACTGGCGTAACGTAAGATTACTAAATTTTCGAATGATAGATGGGCCCGCCACGCGTCCTTACCCTGTTCTTAGGCCGCGCGCGTTGGCCGGGGACTTGCGCGTTAGGTTTAACACACGTGCGTTGTTCGATAAGTGAGGTTATGTTGACAATTAGACGCATAAACGTAAATGTATCAGCTAACTGCTGATTAAATATACCACCACCACCTACTTCACATTGTTTAACGGTTCTATTTTAATAGCTCTTGTGTCGACGTGGTTATGGCGATGAACAACTGATCCAAAGGTCATCTCAAAATAAACCTTGAAGGCATCGGAAAGGTTTTTATCATTATAAACGCGTTCAGTTTCGGTTTCCAAAGGGTTAACACCAGCCCCCAGGTGGAGAGTTTCGCCTCGAGAGCCTGGCTACCAGCTTTGGAAGACTATTCATAGTTCGGAAGAAGCTTTGATAACAAATTGTATTATGTAAACTATAACTGTATTGTAAATATTTTAGAATAATAAATACCCTTTAAAATTGAAAATTGAATTGATCCAAAGGTCCACGGTTCGAGTCCTGGCATCTGCGTTTGGACTTTTTAAAATTTATTATGGTACAAAATTATTTCCCCAGCGCGAAATCCGATGGTGAATGCGCAAGGCAGCAGTTGGATGGTTAATACGATGTAGCACAAGATTCCTAAAGTTCTGATAGGGACGTCAGAGAGAACGTTGACAAGTGACAGGTGACAGATGACATTTGACAGATGATGCTGTTGTTGTTGGCGCGAAAAGGCCCCCTAGCGCGCTAGCACGTTAACGTGCCCTGGGGCCCCATGCTTAGGGGCGCAGCCCTAAGTGTTGGGTCCCCCATCCAAATTTCTAGGTTATGTGACAGGCGCATGCGCAGTACCCCAAATATGGAGTTGCACAAGATTCCTAATTGTCAGGCTTCGGCGGCGTCGTCTGTGACGTCGACGGCGTCTGAGCGCGCGCTATCGTCGCAAGAGATGAAAGCGCGCAAGCGTCGCATACTCTACTGTAGTGTATAAGTTAGGTTCTAGTATTTTGTAGAAAAAATAGGTAGAATATAGTCTAGTGAAGAAAGCGATTCAGCGGTAAAACGACCCAGCAGTTGGCAAGTCTCTGAACGCTTCGCTTATTAGTTCGACATTTCAGTTAAAAATATAGCTAAAATTTGACAAATGACTAACAGAACTTCCCAAAGGTCGACATTTGCGCAAGCCCAAATAAATGCTGAGTTTGGTTAGCATAAATAACGACCGCTTTGTAAACTGGACATCTGCTGAGTTCAAGCAGCTTGTCATCCGGTCGGGTGAACGCGACCGCTTACCAAGCAACTTAGCTGCTGAAGTCTGGTTTCAATAAAGTGTTTTAGTGTTGTCAAGTGTTTGAATTATTGAACCCACGTCGAGGAAAGGTATAGAAAACCGTAACCGTATGTAGCATAGGGAGCTCAAAATTAATCAATAAATTCATTAATTTATAATATGATATAATTAAAATGATAAAAAAAAACATTTTTTTAAAATTTATTCTTAACTTTCTCCAACAAACATATCCATTAAAAAAATTATACAACCCATTGACATGTTTTGGGTATCGGATTGGGCGTGTTTCGTAACTATAACCCTTACGATTTTTGTCACACTGTATAAAAATTGACTTGATGTAAAACATTGTGGTAACCTAGTCCGATAAAAAAGTGACACGTTTGCGCAGTTCGACACCCGAATCATTTGACATTGACAGGTTGGGTTAAAGCGCCGCTTCCATATATGGCGGTATGAATATTCGTGGTAGACTCGTCAAAAGGAATCCCCCTAAAAGGTTTTAAAAGTGTTCCTATCATGAAGTCAATTTTATTACTGGCCCCAGGGACTATAAGAAAAGAATAACGCTTTTCATGAGCCACACTCGTTTTGTGCCTAGCAGAAACCGTAAATCAAATAAAAAAAGTCAAGAGTTCAAATTTTTTACGAGAATTAAAAATATATATATTTTAGAAAAGTGCAGTGGCGTAGGTACCATTTTTTTTTTTAAATATATACCTTAAACCTTTCATGGGCGAGACTGGTAGAAACTATGTTTTTCTTGTATGCTAGAAAATGGCTGGTCTCCTATATTTTTTAAAATATCCGAATTAGTGTAAAAGGTATTATTAAAAAAATATATATACTCATATATTTTTTTTAATTTTTAACACCCCAAACTTGAACGTTTAAGACATATATTCATGTTGGGTTTTTTTATTATTTTTCATTGTAGAATTACCCTTTAAAAAACCCTTTTTTAAGTAAACAACACGCGCTATCCACTCTGTCGCTCTTAAATATTATCAGTTTTTCAGAAATTCCAGAATCTCCCACAAATTTCTCCATTAGTCCTTAATTGGGTTCAATGTTTTGCCTTGTTTTAAAACTAATAGCCTAAAAATAAGGATGTTAAAGAAGTAATTATTTTATCTTTTGCCGACCGAATGCTCTAGTGTTTCGCGGTTGCGGCGTTGATGATGTTGTTAGGTTTACTATGCACCGGTTAGGCCTACAATGCACTGTCTGGGCAATCGGGCAGTTTTGTTTGGTTCAGGTTTTTTTCGACATTGGTTCTTAATAGTTTGGCCGCCCACGTGCGGTGCACGTTTTCGCCCCCGCTAAGATAGGCCTTGCATGGCCTTCTATAAGAAAAGCAAAATTTATGAAAAATGCTTATTTTTTATAAAAATACGTACTTGTATATACACTAAAACACAATATTAACACACAACCTAAAATTTGCCCTATTATTGTTGTTCTATATTTTTCGAACCTATTGTCCGATTAAAGTTAGACTTTTTTAAATTCAAGCCTTATTTTTTAAGAATTTTATTATGAACCCATTTTTTTTTAAGGTAAATTATCATATTAAACAGGGTGTATTAAAAACTATATGTTTGTCTACTAAGATTAACAACACCCTGTGGGCATTACTAACAATTGTAACATATCGCAATGGACATCAGACTTTAGCCTCATGTTTCCTTTACGTTTGCGTTTTTTATTTATTGTTCTTTTTTTTATTTAATAAGATATACCGTTTTTAAAACCTAACATATTTTTCAGTGGCGGTTCGCGGGTCTAAAAACAGGTGTAGTGCAGGAAGGGAAAAAAGCGCATTCACCATTTTAGCCAAATTGAAAATACTCAATTATCAAAAGTCTAAGTAAAAAGTCTTAATATCTAAACTTACCTAAATTTTATACACCAAATCAATTATTCTATCTTTTAATGCAGCAAATTTATTAAATATATCTTCATAAAATGTTTGAGTTTTTATCAGTTCCTGGAGAAGCTCCTTTTGAATTGAAATATTGGCCAAAGATAAAAGTCTATCTTTGATATAGTGTTTCTTAAAGAAGTTTTTAAACGCTTAGACAAGAAAAACTTCGTTCCACTGACACGCTTGTCGACGGTATCGTTAAAATTAGCGAAAAAGTTTATACGCCTCGGTAAAAATGTCTTTATTTGCGCCAACTTGTTTTACTAACTGCTGCAATGAAATATTTTTCATTAGCAAATATTAGGTCAAGTTTTTTTGAGCCGCTGATTTTTTGGAAATGATTCGGCATATATCTCCAATAAATTTTAAAAAGAATCAGTGGAAAAGTTTGGTTATACTGGCCAAACTTTGAAGTATCAGCAAGAGAAAGAAATTATAGTTTGTAACAATCTTCGAGTCTTACTTCCATTTCCATCAAAATATGCTCTAATATTTCATAGAGAAGTACTCTGTACTGTCCTTTAATTTCTTCCTGTGAAAAATCACTGTCGCGAATAAAACTCAAACGGAAACAATCGAAATAATACGTGAAAACCAACGAAACGACCAAAACCTATACTATCTTTTTAAGGCTAGCGATTTACCAAGCAATACATCTGATACTTCCACCCGCCGGCAAGTATAGCGTTGTCATGGCAACGGAGCGTCAAAGCGTAAACAAAACTCCGCATGAGGTGTATACTTTGGTCTTTTTATATTTGCAATACACTTGCTAATCGCGGATTGCGATGTCGCATTACCGAAAACGGAGGAAAGCGACTCGAGCCAGCGGTTAATTTATATGCTAGATTTTTTATGGCGAATTTTACAAATAAGGAATAGAAATGAGAAAAATAAATTGAATAATAGTAATATGTTTTTTTATGTTTTATTATTTATTTTTGGTGAAGTGGCACTTCACTTACTACACCTGAATAGCAGCCACTGATGTTTTTATTAACTTTATTTAAATTACATTTTTATAAATAATAAAAATAGTTAAATTAATACAATTAGAATGTTACCACCCCTACTTCTTACTACAGCCTCACATCGGTGGGGCATACTGGAAATTTAATTTGCAATTTGTTGCTGATTAGTCTGATTCCTAAGGTCAACAACCATTGTTTCAATCTCATTAAGAGAGACTGGGGGAGGGGTTGCTGTTGTAGCCTTCTATCCAGGATATCCCACAAATGCTTTATCGGGTTGTAAGGAGCCAAGTCGTTACATTTTCAAGGACAAAATCAAATAATATGGTCTTTACAAAACAAGTCTACGTCTGGTAGTTGACATTTACCTACAGTTGACACTTAGCTATAATTTAAAATAACATAACCTACAAACGTTTATATTGTTTTTTATTTCGACGGTGACGCTACGCTTGGGTTTATTTGAGATTTTCTTTGTTTTTCCTTTTAATAATATAACATTTATCTAATGTGATGAATAAAGAATATAGCATATTTATACAGGGTGTTATGGAAATACTTTAATATATTGAAATGGGTGACTCCTGGGACAGTGTAGAGACACACTGAGTACTTTTTTTTTGTTTAATTCAAACTTTTTTACAATTTGTTAAAATACCTTCTTTTCACCTATCTGCTACGTCCCTGGTTACGTAAACACTATAAACACTATAAACACCTTAGCCCGTTCGTTAGTAACAGACAAGACGACTTTTTTGCGATGTTGCCAAACGTCCTATTTTATACCCAATAAACGATATAAATACATAATAGAATAAAAAGGTAAAATGTTATTATATTCTATTTTTTTATAAATTTACTTTAAAAAATTATAAAAGCCTTATATCAAAATAAATTGTAACAAAAAAATATTTAAATAAAGGTCGATTTACCTTCAATATGGAATATGTTCAAAATGCCCTCCGTTTGATTCCAAACATGCATTTATTTTCCGCTGCATACTGTTTCTCACACGCGCAAAAATGTTTTCATTGTTTCTTATTTGCTGAGCCGCTAGTTCCACACGATTTCGCAACTGTTCTAAACTGTTAATGGGTTCACTATAAACAAACTCTTTCATAGTTCCCCTCAACAAAAAAAATCGCATGGATTAAGGTCGGGAGACCGAGGAGGCCATCGAATAGGTCCACTGCGTCCAATCCACCTATCTCTAAAATTTTCATTTAAATATTCCGTGACTATTCTCGCGTTATGACAAGGTGCTCCATCTTGAAGTAGCCACATTTGTCGTATAACGGCTAAAGGGACATCATCTAATAAATTGAGAAGGTCGTTCTGCAAAAACGCCAAATAACCTTCCCCATTTAGCCTTGATGGCAAAATATGGGGACCTATTAGTTGATTGTCTATAATACCAGCCCAAACATTATTAGAACATTTTTCTTGATGGTGCGTTTCGCGGAATGCGTGTGGATTTTCTACGCTCCAAATATGCGTATTGTGTTGATTAAACACACCATCGCGAGTAAAACCGGCCTCATCGGTAAACAACACATTGCGAATCCAATTTGGTTCATTAGCAGTTTTTTGCAAAAACCACCGACAGTAATTTCTACGCAAGGCGTAGTCTTCTGGTTTTAACGCTTGCACTTTTTGCACATGATGACGTTCTTCATGTAGAATAGAATAGAATAAATCTTTATTGTATTAACCAAAGATTTTACATAAGTCATTTGAATAAAAATAAGTCAAAATAATAATATAAACAAGAACAATTTACATAGAAAACAAAGTGTTTCCGTAATAATACACTAAAGATAATGACAATAGTAACAATACCACACTTTAAACCAACTTGACAGTTATATAATAAAATCATAAATTAAATGTTTAGTGGTGGTGTCATTCCTCAACGCTATAAAAGGCGTGTTGTATCAAATACTGTTTAATAGTGAATTCAAATTTTTTCATAGGCAGGTTTTTTGTATCTGAATTAAGTTTATCGTATAGTTTAACATTAAGAGAATTGTTCATTGACTTCTGCAATTTCAACCTCTGCAATGGCAGGTGATCTGCACTTCTAGTATTATAATTATTTACATCTGAATTCTGCTCAAGTATATGCTTTTTCTTGTGAATCTCAAGTAGGCTCTGAAAAATATAGATGGAAGGGACTGTCAGTAGTTTTAGACGAATGAATAATGGTCGACAATGATCTCTAAAACCCACATTGGCCAATATGCGAACAGCTTTCTTTTGTAAAATAAACACTCTAAGTGCTTGGCTACTATTTCCCCATAGGAGAGTTCCATAGGATATGTGGGAGTAAAAAAGCAAAGTATGAACTCATCAGGCATTCGGTGCTTACAAACCTCCTCAGCCTCCTCAGAAGAAAAAGAGAGGACGAAAGCCTGCGACACACCTGATCGACATGTCCCCGCCATGTAATGCCATCATCCAATGTTATGCCCAATAATTTGACACAGTCACCCGAAGTGCACCTTGGATTGCTTGAAATGAGAATTCTTTGAGTTTTTTCCCTGTTCATACTTAGCTTATTTAAATCAAATCAACTCTTCGTCTTTTGCTCAAGAGAAGACATGCTATTCTGTAGCGTCTGGGCATCGCCAGCTGACGTGATCAAATTTGTATCGTCAGCCTACAGCAGACATCGATGTGGCATAAGATGATAGTATAGATCATTAATGTACAAGTTAAACAGGATGGGTCCTAAGATTGATCCCTGCGGTACTCCATATTTCACCCTTGTAATAGTAGACACATCATTCTCCTGTTCGACATACTGAGTTCGGTCTGAGAGATATGATCTAAAGAGATCAAGCACAACACCCCTAAACCCGTAGTAGTTTTCCATCTTATTAAGCAATCTTTCATGATCGACACAATCGAAGGCTTTGCTGGGGTCACACAGAGTCACCCCCGTGAGTTTTCCCTCCTCAAAGCCTTCAACCGCATTACTAATCACTTCAGAAACTGCCTGAATGGTAGATTTGCCAGTTGTGAAACCATACTGATCGGGGTTAATTATTTTATGCTTATTTAAATATTTCACAAGTCTGAGCTTAAGGATCACTTCAAATATTTTTCCAAAGATCGGTATTATAGAAATGGGACGATGATTTGCTGGGTCTTCGCTTTCACCCTTTTTAAAAATGGGGATCACTTTACTAACCTTAAATTTATCTGGAAACACCTTGTTCAATACACAAATTAAACAAAAAGTTAGTGGCATTATCAAAAAATAGGCAGTTTTTTAATTATCCTACTATTAAGTCCATAAATGTCGGTGACATTGGAATGTTTTAAATCATTTATTGCCTCAGAGACCTCCATCGGTGTTACCGGCTCTAAAAAAGGAGCTTTGACAGGTGGGCATATTAATGGTAGGCGTGGACTGATCCATTAGGGGAAGATCTTTTATCAAGTCTTCTGCCACAGAGACAAAGTATTCATTAAATTTGTCCGATCTGATATGTCCGCTCCCCATAGCATTATTTTTATTTGTTTCAAAATTAATTAACTTCCAAGTATCTTTCACTTTATTATTAGAGTTTTGAATAAAATTATCGCATGCTTTTCTTTTTGTTTCCTCTATGACTCTTGCATAATTCTTTTTCATGGCCCTATAAGCACGCAAGGAGGACTCATCTTTTAAATGATCGGCAACAGTTTTCACTGCACTTAGTGTATTTCTCATTTGATAAAGTTCTTGGGTAAACCAATTAACAGGATTCTTCTTTGTGCCACAGTATATTTTCTTTAAAGGAAAGTGGAAGGTGACCAGATCTTTATATACATTTATAAGAGATTCTGATAGCCAATTAATAGAATTTTGATTATAAAATTCTGCCCAGTCAATTTTATAGAGGGATTCACACATTTTTTCAAGACCATGATAAGTAATAAATCTTCTGTAGCCAAACTTACCCTTCGTATCCAAGGAATTTTGAAAGCCAAACCTGAGACCATAGTGATCAGACAGGCAAGGATCCATGATACCCACATCGATGGGCTCCTCCGTAACGTTTGTTAAAATTTTGTCTATGCATGTGTGAGTACTGACAGTGACACGAGTAGGTTTATTTATTAGGGCTTCAAGGTTAAAAGATGAAAGAAGACATGCAAGCTCTTCAAACGAAGGAGAAGTGTTTAAAAAATTTACATTGAAATCTCCGAGCAGTGTTATTTTGTTATATTTTTGAGATAAATCGTCAAGCAGAGACTCAAGCAGAACCAGAAACTCGCAAAAGTTAGCGGTACAGGATTTGTAAACTGTAATAATCACATGCCTTTTAGAAATCTCCACTTCACAAAATTCAGCAGTAAATTCTCTAAGTAGTTATTTAAATTAACGGGATTACAAAATTTTAAAATATCTTCCCTTACATACATGACCACACCACCGTGCTTATTAAAACATCTACAAAAACTTGACAAAACACCATATGCAGGAAGCTTTACTAATTTTAACTGATCTTCCGTCAGCCAGTGCTCAGCCAGACAAACCATATTAAATACATTTTTATGAAGAAATAGAGATAATTGCTCAATCTTATTAGACAAACATTGTATATTAACATAAAATATATTTATTTTTGTAAGAACACTTACTGGCTTATTTTTGATATTAGGCAAAACCTCCTGTTGAGCTTTATTGGTGTGTACATTTTGGTCAATTAACCTATCTGATATTAATGATTTCGTTTCTGCATGGCTCTTCCTCGAAAATTTCCAGCACTGTTTTTTGAAGATCTGCCCCAATTAAATTTAAATTGACCAACAACAACACTTGCCGGCCACAAACCTTTGTCCATAAAGAGATCACATCGATCGGGTTTAATAGATATTTTGAATGATGAAGTTTAGTAGGTGGTAGAGGAGCTTTCCTCGCCTGAGGAGGTACCACCCCACCACCCCACTACCCTTTAAGGGACCCGTGAAGTCTTAACGGACGTTTCGGGTTCTGGGTGTGTGAGTCAGTTTTCCTTCTTCCTTCTTTCTCTTTTCTTTTTTTCCTTTTAACCCCCAAACTATGTACAAATGATGGCGGCACACCCAGAAGTAAAATGTTCCGGAGGTAAAATACCCCTCCATTCGGATCTCCGGGCGAGGGGTGCATCCGGGAGGCCTTCATCGAGAAATTTAATTTCTTTTGCAAACATTTATGGGCTTAACATCAATATAAACTCCGTTCACCATCACCTTCAGTTATCTAAGCCCCACATATTGTTTCTAACGGAAACACAAATAAGTTCTAAATCGTCAACCAGCCACCTTCTCTTTCCAGGCTACGAACTTATTTCGTCTTTCCGCCCACATGGTGGCGTATGTGCTTACGTCCGCAACGATCTGGCTTGTGCTCGAGTTTCCAATCTTGAATCGGGTAGGCCTGATATCCTTTGGCTTAAACTTTCCCTTAGGTCTTCAACTAAATTTATCTGCTGTTTGTACCGGTCCCCATCTAATAATTCCTATGTCGAATTATTTGACTTTCTTTCAACAAAGATCGATAGCATAATTTCTCAGTTTCCATCGGCTGAAATAATCGTGCTTGGCGACTTCAATGTCCATAATAAGGATTGGCTCTTCAAAAACGACCCCCAAGGCAGAGCAGCCGAAATCTTCGCAGTCAGTAACTCTCTTACTAACCTTATTATGGAACCCACCTACTTTCCTAGAGTTCCAAATCATAGTTCAAATCCCCTTGATCTCTTTCTTACTACCAACCCCGAACTCTGTCAAACATCTGTCACAGCTCCCCTAGGTCGCTCAGATCATGGCTTAGTTACAATATCTTACCCTGCACATCCCGAGGTAAATGAATACATGCCACCACGCACCGTATCGCACTACAACTCAGCCGACTGGGATGGCCTAAGGGACTTCTTCGGCACTTACCCCTGGAATTCCATCTGCTTTTCTTCTCGTGATCCTTCTGAAATTTGCAATTAACTAACTGAATCAATTTAATTGGGCATTGAAACCTATATTCCACACACCATCAAGAACCCCAAACAATACAATAACAAACCCTGGTTTTCCAAATCTTGTGATAAAGCTAGAATTTTAAAAGTTCATGCTCACAAAAAGTTTCTACAGGATCCTAGTCCAGAAAATCGACAGGCCAGCATTGAAGCAAGAAACTACTACAATCGAACAATTTCTGAAGCTAAAGACTCCTTCGACAATCGTATTAAAAACACAGTTTTTTCTTGCTCAAATGGCAGCAAATCTTTCTGGTCCTTTGCGAAAAACATAAGTAGGAATTTTTGTACCAGTTCTTTTCCGCCACTAGCTTTGGAAGATGAAATTGTTTCTACCTCTAAAGAAAAGGCAGAACTAAACAATTTGCTGCCAATTCAACCCTTGACCCTCCTGTAAATCATCCAATTCCAGCGGTTATCCCAGTTCCCTCCTAGTTATCTATCTGATCGTCGTATATCAGTTACTGTGGACGGCCATTCTTCAAGTTTTCACCATGTAAATGCGGGAGTCCCTCAGGGCTCAGTTCTGGCACCAACATTGTTTCTTCTTCACATCAACGACCTTCTCTCGTCCACAACTAATTCCATTCATAGTTTCGCCGACGATAGTACCCTTCACTCCAGTTTTCAGGTTCCTAAACCCATTACTAAACCTGACTTGGAAAACAAACGCAGAGCGATGCAGATATCTCTTTCTTTCGCAGGATCTTAATTTAATATTGGATTGGGGCGCTAAAAATCTCGTCCATTTTAATTCATCCAAACACAATCATGTTCCTTGTCGCGAAAAGAGTCATCAAATACTCATCCTCTACTTATGAGCGGCCAAGTTTTACAGAGCAAAGACACCTTTGTTCTTGTGGGCGTCACATTTGAAAGTAACCTTAACTGGCATAAACACATTGTATCTATAGCCATGGCAGCTTCAAAAAAGCTTGGATTTCTCTTTCGACCCAAGAGGTATTTTTCCCCTTTTAATTTATACACTTTATATGTGTCCCAAATCCGACCTCCCTTGGAATATTGTTCTCATATATGAGGGCATGGCGTCCCCCACAACCCTAAGCATTCTTGATTCTATTCAAAGAAGAGCTGTTCGTCTCATTAATGATTCTTCACTTACAGAAAGGCTACCCTCTCTTGCACATCGTCGGGCTTTGGGGGATTTATCGCTTTTTTATAGGTACTTCCATGGCTTCTGCTCTGAAGAATTGTCCAGTATAGTTCCTCCACTTACGGTTCCCAACAGAGAAACCCATGGTTCCGCGCGTATGCATCCCTATACGGTCCAACTGGACAGGCCCCGAACTTCCCACTTTGTTCGTTCTTTTATCCCTAGAGTTTCTAGGTTGTGGAACCTGCTGCCGGCGGAGGTCTTTCCTTCCCCCAAATCTTCAAGTATTTAAGTCCCGTGTCAACAAACTTCCTCTTACATCGCTTAAGACACCCACGGTACGTTAGTGTTTAGGCTTTTAGCCTTCGTGGTTTGTCCAAAAAAAAAAATGATGCTTGATAAGTTTGTTTGCCAGAAAGCTTTTCACAGGACAGAGGTTCTATACCATTTGCTGCTAGATGATCTTTTACATCTTGTTCGGTGGTATTTCCATTGAGGTTTCCAACATGGTACCATTTTCGTTCTTCTGCAGCGGTCAGTTTAGTTTTAATGTTGGAGGTTCCTCTAATAAAATCAGAAGCAGTTGGCTTCTTAGCTGAGCCACCAGTAGATATTGCAGCTGCTGCAGTCAACAGTGTATTTTTCTGAGGCTGATGTTTCTTTTGATTTTCCAAATTGTTGTCCGTAAAAACCTAACAAGCTCAGTGTTGGTACTTTTAATAGCATCCACAACTGAGTCCAGTCTTATAGCCAACTGTTCATTTTGATCCTGCAAATGTCGCTTGATGGTTGGTATAATAAAGTCAATATCCCCTGGTACTGTGTTATTGGAATTAGTGCCCTGTGCTAGGTCGTTGTTTACTTTATTTTGATTTTCTTTCGATTCGAGTTTCTTGTTCAGTATAGCGATATCATCCTCTATTTTGGCTAATCTAGGATCGGAATCAGGCTGTTTGACCTTAGTTTCTAATTTGCTGATCTTATTTTTAAGGTTGGTGATCTCACTCTTTAGGGAATCCACCAATTTAAACATCTTCGGAAGTTGTCGAAAGTCTACGATACAATCAGGACATAAATGGATTAATGTTCTTGATTGGCTTGGTATTACTCTAATTTCTTGGGCCTGTGCGTTAGAACATTTCTCACAAATCACTCTGCTGCAGAGATCACAGGGAAAACCAAAGGGATTTGAGCTCTGCCTGTCCTCTTTAAAATGTTCGCCAGGTTATAAAGTTTGAAGCCCCACCGATTTGTGACGTTAATCGTCTAGTACTTATACTAGGATTATCACGAACAGAATTTAAAATTTCCTGCTCTGCGGCCAGTGTGTTTTCGGTACGTCCTCGGCCTCTATCTGCATTTACACCTCGAAAGCTTCTCCGGTCTCGAAGTTGTTGAACTACAGACACGAAAATTCTTTCACTAGGGGTGTTCCGATCTGGATATCGCTCTTGATATAGCAGTCTGGCTTGCCGAGCATTTTGCCTAGCTTCCCCATAACACAAAACCATGTCAGTCAACTCGATTGAATTTCATTGCATTTTACGTAAATTAAAACAAGATGCAAAACTTAATAAACGCACAATTCGGTAAATTCTTCGCAATATTATTTAAAACGCAAACCAGGGCAAGCGAATTTCGTCTTTCTGTAACCTTGCATTAAGAAGCCTTCTTATTGGTCAGTTAAATCGCGAATTTGCGATGTTCAGCTGTACAATTGTACTACATCTAGTACATTTAGTATATTTAGTTTTTTTATGTTTATGGCAATCCATGTTAGTAGCTCAAAAGCTAAGTACTAAGTACCGTGGGTGCCAGGTTTTTAGATGTTAAACCCATTTAACGACTGAATAATGTTATCCAGAGGGCACCACCATTTTATCGTAGATTTCAAAGCACACAATAGAGGACAATAATATACCGGCATAAAAAAAGTTAACCAATTTGTATTATCTACTTATGAGCGGCGTAGGCGTTACATTAAATAATAACCTTAAATAACATTTAGAACTACAACAGCTTTTAGAAGGCTAGGATTTTTTTCTTGGCTGGTACTTTATTTTCACGAGTACACTCTTTACACTTTCACCATAAACTTCCCTTCTCTTCCGTACCAATGAGATGTACAGTAATATAGCAACACAAAGTAATTGTTTCATGCATTTTGTAACCGTACATCTGAAGAAGCCCCAAAATGTCCACTTCGGCTCCTTTATCCCTAAGGTATGTTAAATATGCCGTCTACTTTTTATACCCACGGTAATAAGTTCCTAGACATCAAGCTTTTATGAATTATCACAAGAAAAAACAAACCCTGCATTTTGTAGTAAAAAATTTTGATTAAAAAACCTAATTAAATTGAAAGCACCTAGTTTAACCAAAAGAATTCGCTGTAAGTATCATTTTATCGCCCATAACCAGAACAACATGAGACAAAGAAAAAGGTTTAAAAAGAATTGAACTTACAAGTTTCAGTAAATTGATAAACCCAGTTACGTGCAAACTGCAAAAATGTTAGAATAAATTGCAATAAATTTCTTGCAAAAACATCTAAACTGTAAAAACACCTGTGTTTGTGGCGCTGATCACGGATCTGAAAAAATTTTTAGTCGGAAACATTTGTTTCCGAGATATCCATCATTAAAGTTGGCATTTGAACTAACCTCATTTTCACTTTATTCCCCCTTCTTTTGGCATACAATTCTTGATTTTAAGTTAAAGTGGTACACAATATTTGATTTTCACCTTTTAAAACCTCATTCTTCTACGTATTTTACACTTTTTTGAATTAAATTGCATAGCTTCGCTTTCAATCGTTTTTAATCGTAGCAGAATATGGTGGAGGCGGTGGAGCAGTGAATGCACGGTTGCAACGTTTTTAAAGGGACCTTTCCCAATTTATTTGATAAAAGGTGTAAAAAACATAGAAAACGGGGTTTTAAAAGGTGAAAATCAAATATTGTGGGCCACTTTAGCTTTAAATCAAGAATTGTGTGCAAAAAGAAGGGGGAATAATGGTGAAAATAAGGTTAGTTTAAATGCCAACTTTGATGATGATTATCTCGGAAACCAAACATTTCCGACTAAAATTTCTTTCAGATTCGTGATCAGCGCCCCAAAAAACACAACATACCAAATTTGGTTAAAATCGGAGTTGCGGACACTTTCTGTACAATTACCGTAGTTTTTTTGTACATTTGTCTCATAGGGAATAATCTTTTGTACTCTTTTCTCGTGTGAACCACCTGTCGTCTGTCGGCTCTTAATTTTGATGAAAGAAAAGCGAAATGTAACAAAAACTTTATTTAAAAACGCAGTAAAATTTGTTTTAATAGTGTTTTGCAATAAAAATACCGTTTTGTGTATTTTAATTCAATTCTTTGTGCGCATACGTGTCGCGTCGCAGTGTTTAAAAAGTTTCTAAAGTAATTAACCACCTAAAAAGTGTAATTGATTTGTGGAAAAAGTAATCTTTACTTTCATTATACGCTGGAACAACCTAGTAGCGTAATAAAGGATAATTTGTGTAATCATGTAAGTTTTTCGTTTGATCGAATTGAAACAGCAAAATCCATAGATAAACTGGTAAAGAACAAAATAAATTTGGCAACTTTTCTCAAGCTCGTTGACGTAACCACTAGTTATAACTGCTTTCAGCTGTTTTTCACAGCGACAGAAGGTAAACATATGTATTTAAAGGGATTTAAAGAGCTGGTCAGTGGCGGGTTTGCTTTTTAATCGTAAAATTTTGCGGTTCATTATCACTGTTATTTATGGTGGTCCGCCATTTTTAATAATTTTTATTCAATTTATTTTTACACAAGGATTTTGGGGTTTAAATATATTAAAGTATTTCCATAACACCCTGTATATAAACGGTTAAAAAGTTCCAATATAAATATAAATTCAAATCAAAAACACAAAATACTTAAGAAAATGAACACAAAAATAACGTTCCAAACAGCTAATAGAATGAAATAAAATAACAATAACAAAATTGTTTTTGAAATGACATTTGACAAATAACCTCTTGTTTCTACGCATGTGCGCACGCGATTATTCGCCAGAAATTAAAATGATCTCAAGTTTCCCGCTTACTTAAATTTTGCGAATTCGCAACATCTCTATTCCCCCCTTTAATTTTATGCAAAATTGACCAATGAGAATGAAATTTGCGTTTCGCAATTCGCTTTTCGCGTCTATATGAACTAGCTTTAAGTCTGATGTTAATTGCGATATGTAACAATTGCTAGTAATGCCTACAGTGTGTTCTGGTTAGTTTTGTTCTTAATGCACCCCGTATAATTTTAAACAAAAATTAAGATCCAAATAAAATTTTTACAAAGTAACCCTTTAATAAAAAAAAGTTTTATTTAAATCGGACCATAGCTTCAACTGAATAATAAAGAAGTGAACAACATCGATGGTTTTTTTAGTAATTTAAACAAATGTTTATGAAAATAATATGTTTTGCCCACCTATTGTTGATGAAAATGGTATGAAAATTTTGAATTACCGCCATTTCAATATGGCGACTACGTCGTTTGATGAAAAGGTCTATGAATGCAAGATCGTTTAATAGGTAAGGTTGCCTCGTAAGCGTTTCAACATGGCGGACCATACGTCACATATGTATTTTGCTCATTATTTAATGAAGTTTTTAACAGTGTAGTTTGTGTTTTTTGTCAATATTAAAGAAATACTTTTAAATACTGTTAATTCCAGTTGTTACCGTAACTTCTTTATTTCCTATTAATAAATTATTGATTATTCTAGCTGATTTTTAAATATTGTATATCGCGCTCTTTCGCCCTCATAGCATTATCCGTCTAGACATCCTTGTTTGCTATGTTGGCGCCAATAAGGAACCAGCAGTGCGGTACATATGTGACGTAATGAGGCAACCTTACCTATTAAACGATCTTGTCTATGAATGGGCCTTCTCGCGCATATGAAGATTTCTTTATTATCAGCTTTATTCAAAGTTATACTCCGTATCCAATAGAGCACGCTAAAAGATTTTCTCATTCTTTTATACGAGGCAACACCAACTTCACGGAAAGCCAATCAACTGTCATCCGACGATAAAAAATGGCGGCATCTCTTGTTTTCTGGTACAGTAGACAAGTATAGTGTTTTTGTCAGTTTTTTTCGTTTTCAACGATTGTTTTTACCTTTTAATTGTTTTAAGTGGACATAAAGGACGTTTAAAATTGATTTTTGCAACTGTTAGTACAGTGTATATTTTATTTACCTTTTTTTTCTTGTGATGTTTGTGTAGTGGTGTATCAACAAGTGGTTGTTTACATCCGTTTAAACCAGTTTTTTGCTAATTAAAACATTGTGTTATCAACTTTTTATTGGCCTAGTGAACTAAAAGGACCCTCTTAGTATAGTGTTTAGTGTTTTTTTGTGATTTTCTTTGCGATTTTTACACTCAAAAGACGACAGGTTATATACTAAATTTATAGTAAATTTCTGTTTTTTAACAAATTATGAAGTTTTTGGAAACTGCCGTACTCTTGTTGTGTGCCTCTTTGTAAGAGTACCAGTGGCAGTAATGGCCCAACGGTTTCAGTTTTTTCCTTTCCCTCAAATGAAGATTTTAAAAACAAATGGATACATGCTATTCGTAGGGAGAATTTTATTCCAACAACACATTCTATAAGGTATAATTGATCCTAATTGTATTTTGTTTAAAAATATAAAGTTGTCTATGTTCTTAGTAGCTTTATAAGTTACATTTTCAAAGTGACGATATAGAACGCAGTACAAAATTTTATACTAATACAGGGGATATTTTGGATGTACCATAGAACAGGCCAAGCTTAAAACCAGGTGGGTACCTTTTAATTTTTACTACTAAAGTGTAACACAGAAGAAAAAATAGGTCACTGAATTAATCTTAAATTGTTAAAATGTCTTTATTTTTACAACAAAATTTTTCATTCTAAAACAACGTATAAGTTGCACTGGCAGTTTGGATCCAACTACTCTATTTCTGCAAACGACAGGGGTGGATTATGCTACCCTAACCATGACGTTGTGATATGTGCAGCTTATATGTATATGACTATAGAAAAACAATTAACCAAAACATCAGTTTTTTAAGAGAACAGAACCATAGAGAAATTATTACCGTTCTGTCTCTTAATAATATTAATAGTGTAGATTAAAATTTATTTTTGGGACATAATTGTCAAAAACATGACACAAATTATATAGTTAAAAAAACTTTTATTTAAATTTTCAAATCTATTTTAAAAAAATTTGCCAAACAAAAAAATTATGTTTTAACTTCCAAAAATAATATTCAGTAATATAGCATTTTATTTTATTTTGTATAAACTTAAGATTGTTAAAACAATATTATTGTACATTTTTAATTATAGTACTAATTTGTATTTTTTGACGTTGACATATCCTTTTAGATTATTATAGACAATAAAGTGAAATAAATAAGTAAATACATATCAACTAACCAGAATGTATGTTAAATTTAATCATCTATTAAATTTTGTGAACATTGTAAGTAAAAACATAATATGTATTTAATTGTAATGTTAAATGTACATTAATAATATATTCTACATTCGAAAATATTCGAACAAAACAGATAGAAATATAATGCTAATATTATAAAATTTTCTAGTGTACATGTTTAAAATAAAAGCAGTGTAAAATGTAATGCGAAATTCGACCTAAAAATTAATACTGCTTTGGTAAGTATATCAATTTCTTTTTCTATAAAAAAATGTTTTTTTTCACTTTTTTGTTTAAAGACTAAAATTAATATTAACTGTCTGATAAAGTTGTAACCATATGGAAAACTTTTTTATTATTCATTTTGGGAAAAAAGTTCAGTCAATATGCAATTATCAAATTTTATTATTTTTTAAATCCTATATGAGATATGTCAAGAAATATAAATTTTGCTCAAACAGTAAAGTACCTTAGTTTTTAATATCAAAAAATTTTATTTAAAAAAATAAAAAAAAGACGTACAGCAGTTTAGTATAAAAATTCCTTCCATATAAATTATTATTACTTTTCTGGCAGGATACAATTTTAGCGTTTTTCACCAAATCTGAATGCTTATGCTTAATTGCTGTAATTTCATATTTGTACATGCTCATTAATTCTGAACAACTTTCTTTAACAGCACTTTCTGATTTTGTCAAAAATTAAGGTACTTTACTCTTGAGCAAAATTCTATTTTTTAACATATCTTGTATAAGACTAAAGAAAATAAAAATTTAATAATTGCTTATTAAGTTGTAGACCAAGCAGAACTTTTTTTCGAAAATGAATAAAAAAGTTTTCCATATGGTTCCAACTTTATCGGACACACTGTATAATATGTAATATTTTACCATTAAAAATCATAAAAAATATTTTGATTACTATAAACATGTCCAATAACTAATATTTAAGTACTAAGGAACGACAGTTTATTATACACTACTCGACTAGTAGCGCCGCCATATTGGATGTAGTTGATAGGCTTTTTGTGGAGTCGGTGTTGTACGAGGGAGTAGATCATACTGACCACAAGTAACGTTAATCTATGCTCAAGTGAAAATATAGAAACGTCAAAAGTGTTAAAATAAATTTTCCCATTCAGTTTTGTTTTATCCTATTTTATTGTGTTTTGTGATAATTGCAAATTTGTATTCTTTCTGTTTATTTTATGATAATTGAAATTTAGACGTTTATATAAATAGTGCCTAACTTAATAAAGGTAGGTAGTTGGAAATAATTAAACAGTTACCGGGGGTTGCTACGTGGCCTGGTTTTTATTTGTTGTCACTAATATTTTGCAAATAATATACTTTATTTTTTTACTTGTATGAATTAATTACATTTTTATTGATTAATATTTTCTGATACCCCAAAGTACTAACAAATAGACCTTAAAGTAGTTCCATTATTATAATTATTTTAATAAAAAAGTAGTAAGTAAGTTTTGTTTTCTTAGAAAAATACAACAAGTTTAACATTAAGAGGATAACGTTTAATAAATTAATACAGAACTGCACTATACCACATTAGCATATAACCAAACATTTGCGTTAAAATGGTGATAGCTGAAGCGAGGGGTAAATCACTGACGAAAATGTGTACATTACAATTCCACAAAATTCCACCACCATTCCACATAATTCCACCACAATTCCACATAATTCAATCACAATTCCACTTTAATTTGAGATATTCATGATATACAGTGGCGGATTAAAGCCTCTTTTCTGCTGAAGAAAAAAGTTAATAGGTATTCAATTGAGACATCTTTTTTCCAAGAATAAATTTGTTTTTGTTAAAAAAAATTGAAGAGCAAAGAAAAAAAAGGTTTTCACAACAGTTCTAAGACAGAAAAGGAGTAGGATATAACACAAAATACTAAAATCACCATCAAAACTTACAGATCTGGCAATACTCACTACAAGATAATTAGACAATTGAATTTTAAAAACACAATAAGCCACAATTACAAAATACGGAGTTATTAAATTTTTAATGATGTGGTTAATCAACTTTTATTAAAAATAAACCTAAATGCCTTTTTATTTAATGAGTTAATAAACTCTAAGGATAATACCTAAAACTTTTTGATTGTTGTTCATTTTATAAATAATTAAATAAATTAGAGAATAAAACAGATTTTTGTAGCTGTGTGACTTATCATGTTTTTACAATTACAATAGAAAAAAATAATAAAACCATTTCCAATCTCCAAAATCAAATATTTTTAATACAAGACACATTAAGAGAAGAGAGAGAACAGCATTTCAATTTGGATAAAGAACACAGGTCGTCAATAGTAGAACTGAGGGCAAAGATGGGAAGAATAAATGTTATGAACGATAGCCTTAAAAAAACTTCTGATAGTCTTGAAGTACAGAACAAGAAACTGAAGGAACAAGTAAAACAGCTTAAAATAGGGGATAAGGTAATTGAACAAAATGTAAATGAACAAAACAAAATACACGACACTTCCATATGCAATAATAAATTAAAACGGCGCCAAATCTTGTTCTTAGGAGGAAATAATTCATATAATACATGGAAAAAATATAAATCTATAGCGGGAAACACCTACGATACAAACTGTCAGTAGTCAGAAAGTAACTTATTTGAAGATATCATAGATTCGCATCCGTCAATATCAAATAAACTGGATAAACATGACTACATAATAATATTTACTAGAAACGAAAATGCAAGAAAAGGAAAGGTCATAAAAATCAGATTTTAAAGGACTTAATAAACAAAACTAAAAACACAAATTTAATAATAATAAGAGCACCACTTGCAGGCTCTGAACAGGAAATTAAACAAACTCAATATAAGCAAATGTCGCCCAATGCAACACAAAATTATTATGACAGTAAAGATGTATATGGAAGTAGTGAAAGCTCCAAGAAAGACAATCCACGAAGACACTCAAATGTAAATTTAATCTCCGATAGAATCACTCAACTCTCAAAGGGTACGCAAACCATAGAGCAGGCGGCACCTGTGGATACAATAAAGAAAAAACTAATGCATACTGGTACAAACACTGAGCAAGTATCTGCCACCCTAAATCAAGAACAGACTTTGTTACACCCCACACAAATGAAACAGAAACATGTACTTACTAACATACCAGCCAAAACTTTTTATATGCTCGACTATCCAAACTCAAACTCAAAATATGCTTTATTGTCCAAAGAACAAAATTCTCATTGTCAAGGCGATAAAAAAATATGTACATTTAGGAGAATAAAATTTATATACATATACATATCTAAAAAACTAAGGTAGATTAAATAATTGTCATTAAATGCAAAAAAAAATTATATAACAAACACTACATAAAAAAGCAAACAACAAATTTTCAAACCGTCAGTATACAAGATAAATCCATAAACAATGTACAAACAATTAAAATGTGGTATACTAAAATAAAGCTACAAAACAACACTAACTCTGTAACTGTCAGTTAAATAAAAACCTTTAAAAAAAATGTCAAATTATTATTTAGAAAATGTAAAAGTATCATTTAAAGAGGAATACAGAAAAAAACACAGCCCAAAAAAAAAACGTCCATAGTTATAAATATACATACATATACATAAAAAGAACAAACAAGAAGAAGCAATTTTTTGGTTTAACAATAAAAATATTTATATTTTAAATTCAAATGACAGTGACAAATAACACAAAATAAAATAGAAAAAAAACACAACAATTAATTTTACATCTAATATAATTTATAGCATCACAGACATATTATCATCAAAATACTCCGAGAGCGAATAGTAGGCTTTTGGAAGCAGCAACTTCTTAACTGAGTGCCTAAACTTTTTAAATGGGCGCACTGCCCTTATTGTAGCAGGCAAATGATTAAACATTTTTTGGAATTATAATAAATTGATCTCGAATATACCATTATTTTAGGCTATTTTTAGGCTCCAGGTATATCCAGTTTTAATGTTCTAAATAACTTAGTTTAGGAAATATATTTTTTTACTTTGTGGTTCTGCTAGCTTAAGATTAAGCCAGCAGAACCACATTAGTATTTCCTAATAATAAAACATTTTTGAAACAAAACATATACAATATTTTTAGGCTCATTTTAGACTTTAAACTGGTATACACTGTTTTGAGATTTGAAATCATTAGGACCAAAAAAACACATATAAACTTAAAGGCAAATCTTGTAACGTTAAATTGAGCATTTTATTAATACTTAGGAATAATTTATCCTTGGTCAAAAATAAAACCAATATTATTTTTTCCTAAAATATACCATTATTTTAGCCTCCATGTATATCCAGTTTTAATGTTCTAAATAACTTAGTTAAGCAAATATATTTTTTTTTAACTTTGTGGTTCTGCTAGCTTAAGATTAAGCCAGCAGAACCACAACAGTATTTCCCAATAATAAAACATTCCTAAAACAAGACATATGCCATATTTTTAGGCTTTTTTAGGCTCTTTACCTGATATAATTTAAACTTTTTTGATCTTTGCTTAAAAAAAAACAAAAATGTATTAAATAGTGTCAGACCGCAATTTTTGAAAAAAATGTAATCGTTGTTTTTTTCTGGTTTAAATTATGTTATCCTTTTAGGCTATTTTTAGGCTCCCAGGTATACACAGTTTTAATGTTCTATATGACTTAGCTTGGCAAATATTATATTTTTTTACTCTATGGTTCTGCTAGCTTAAGATTAAGACAGCAGAACCACATCGGTAATTCCCAATAATAAAACATTTTTGAAACAAAACCTATGCCATATTTTTAGGCTCTGTACCTATTATATTTTAAACTTTTTTGCTTTTTGTTTTTTCGAAAAAATAATGTATTTAATAATATCGGACCACAATTACAAAAAAATAGTTTCTGTTTTTTTCTTGTTTAAATTATGTCAGCCTTTTAGGCTATTTTAGGCTTCTAGGTATACAGGGTGGCTCGAATTCGACGCTCATCATTGGGATTTCGGAAACCGTAAGAAATACAGGATCGGTTAAATGGAGGCAAAGTTGCGCAATTTGATGACCAAAAAATGCCGTTTTGAGTTTTAAAAAATTCCGAGTACTTCCGAAAATATTCGAAAAAAAACGGAATTTTAAATTTTGGTTTCTATTGTTTCCTGGCTATATTTGTTAAGATAACTAAAAAGAAAAACACGTTTTCATTGCAAATTTTTCTGCTCTATAATTCAGTGTGATTAAATATTGAATCTGACGTTTCGGCTTCTGGCCACAATCATCAACTTAATTTTTTTAAATCCAGACCTGATATTTTTTTCAATTTAAATAAATCCTTTCATCACTCTTAAAACACTATATATCGCCACTTTGATATTTGCCGACGTTTCGTACAGACAATTCCAGAAAGCCTAGTGCATTTGCCTTTTTGAAAGTTGACAAAAATCTTTTGTGAGGCGTGTTCTCTGGCCTTAGGGACACATATTTTCTAAATAATTCAAGCACATTTACCAAAAATCCTTCTTTTAAAATTGTAAAGCTTCTCGATTTGTTCGTCTTGGTATCAGGTATAGAAACATATATGTACTGGTTAGTATCTACTATATCTTCAATACTTAAGCGAGTTAGTTCGTCACAACGGCATGCACCAGCGATTCCCAATATCAATGCAACCTATAAAAATCCGAACAGATAAATATTTAATACCAGAAACTAAAGTAAATTCATACCTTTGACATTAAGTGCTTGTCGTCAGGTGCCTCAGCCAAAAATTTTTCGATGTATTGCCAAAGAGTAAATATGTTTTAACAAGAGATGACATTCGACGAAACTTCAAAGGATTTCGCCGACTTCTTCCATTGGCCTTGAGCCATGTTGTCGGACGCGCCGTTGTTGCCGGCATTACTTGCTTACGTTAGTTTTTAAAGAATTTGTGTTGCTAGCCATTTCTTTGTCAGTTTAATATTTTTATGTTAGTTGAAATTTAAAACGTTTGCAAAGCCGTACGCAGGGTGGGCAATTGCATCCCCCAGGAGCCCAAAAAGACCTCTCAAAGATGGATTCTTTGCTTAAGGTGGCGCCTACGTAAAGTCCTTTTTTTTTGGTTGCTACAAATAAGCCTAGGCCGCTTTGTTTTTTGGTTCTGGCTTTTGTGGCTGTTGTCCCCCAAAATTACTTTCTGCGTACGGCCCTAAGCGTTTGTGTACCATTTCGCTGTTTTGACAGTTTTTAAGCATGAATTATTTTTTAAGCTTTAAACTATGCAGACAGGATAACTTTCTTTTGTAAAATTATTAATAAAAAGGTTGTCCTTAGGTAAGTAATAGTTATTTTTACTAGCTGGAGCATCATAACAAAAACTATTTTCCCTACACTGTATTAAAAGAGGAATTAAACTAAATTGTTAATAATTTTTAAAATTCAGTGGAGAGGAGTAAAAGGAGTTTTGCTAAGGGTAAAAAATAACTACATAGGTATTAGCTTTATATTCCCTTACAATGCATCAGTTACTTTCCGTAATTACCCAAAACTAATTTCAAATTTCTACTTGCATAAAAATTCCTACGTTGCCACTATGACCACACCAAGCACAAGGTAAAATATGATTGTCGTCGACCGTCTTTTTAAACTCCATCAACCCTCGAGAGTCAGGTACCTACTAGCACTACCTGTTCTTTGTTAGACGACCCAAGGTAAACAAAGATAGATATATGTAACGAACGTCGCATAGTAATATGATTGCCCGGCCACGTGTTTTGTCCCTTTAACACGGACGCCTTTTCTATCTCTGTCATATTTTATTTGCCTTGTCTGACTGTCTGATCTTGTTAAACTATTATTAATCTTTGGTATTGCCTCTCCAGAATTTTTGCCTTTTTCGGTTTGAAATTTCTTGAATTGCTCTTCAAATAAGCGACAACTTTTCCATACCTCCCTATATCCACGTTCTTATATACTTTTAAGGTCGTTTTTATCATTGAATACTTGGTCCACATTGATGAGGGAGCAACTTTTTTCGATAAAAACAGAAAGTAAGCCATAATAACATCTTCATTTATAGTACCAACTCCTCGCCTTTTCCTCCATGCTTCAAAATCTTCAAATTCTTTATTGTACGTTAGTTTTGACTTCTCTGGAATTAAACTGCATGTCGCTACCGCAGCTTCTTCCAAAATTTCCGCAGGAACTTCACAATTTTCCATTTTGCAAAGCATTTTTATGTTTGTCTACAAAGTTGTTTACTAAACAAACCCGTAGTTACCAACAAAATGCATTACAACCAAACAAGCTTGCTTTCCAAAAATACAAAATTTTGTTGCTGGTGTTGACAATGACAAGTAACAAATAATGGATGACGTTTTCAAATTATTTTCGATATTAAAAACGATTTATACGAAAGTGTTGGATAAAATTTTGTATTAGACACGTGAGTTATTACATATAAGTCACTTAAGAAAATTACCTTAAACTTTTCTTGCGTGACTTATATGTAATATAACTCACTTATCTAATAAATAACCATTAAATGGTAAAATTAAAACGTCAGATAAAAATCAAACGTAGAGAGGGGATTGGGTAGATAGGACTCTTTAATACTTTCAATAAAATCTTAAAGAAGCGCTATCTGGTAACGAAGAGTATAAGCATTTTGCAAATAAGTTCAGTAATTTATTCTTGGTATCGTACCATATGTTCTCGTATACAGAGTGGACTTTAAGTAAGAACCCCTGTCATTTTCTTAAATTTTCTGGTAATTTTCTAGAAACGGGCGGCAACTCCGATTTTGACGAAATTTGGTATACGGGGGTTTTTGGGGCGCTGATCACGAATCTGAAAGAATTATTTGGCGGAAACGTTTCGTTCTCGAGATATCCATCATCAAAGTTGGTATTTGAACTAAGCTTATTTTCACTATATTCCTCCTTTTTGCAGACAATTCTTGATTTAAAGCTAAAGTGTCACACAATATTTGATTTTCACCTTTTAAAACCCCGTTTTTCTACGTTTTTACATTATTTTTGCAATAAATTGCGTGGCTTTTCTTTGATAATGCGGCAACCATACATACACATAGAGCTTCATGGCACACTGGGATTGAAATGATTCAAAGTATAGCTATGCAATTTAATGCAAAAATAATGTAAAATACGTAAAAAAACGGGGTTTTAAGAGGTGAAAATCAAACATTTTGTGACACTTTAGCTTTAAATTAAGACCCACACATGTATGTACTATTTTTTTATGCAAACAGTTTTACTAGTGTAATACATATTACATATAATTACCGAGAAAAAATAATCGTTAGTATACATAGACAGAATAAAAAAAAATAAAAAAATAAAGAGTGGTCAAAAGTAAATTGACAAACCAAAATTTTTATTTCCTTCTAATAATAACAAAAGTAAAATATCTTATCCTAATTAATATTGTGTAGCATAACCTCTATTCTTTACAAGCGCGGACAATCTGCGGGGCATAGACTCAATTAACTTATTAATTATTGACATGTTAATTGATTCCCAAGCATCTTGCAATGCTTTAAAAAGATCTGCTCTGTTTTTATACTTTTTGTCTCTTATTCTTCTATCCAGGTAATCCCATAAGTTCTCTATTGGGTTCATGTCGGGCGACTGGGATGGCCACTCAATAACATTGATTTTTTCAGCTTTAAGCCAATCCTTAACAACCTTCGAAGCATGCTTGGGATCATTATCATGCTGGAAATAATGATTGAGTGGCATCACTTCATCTGCATAGGGTGTCATAATGTTTCCAAGGATATCCCTGTACATAAAACGATCCATTGTACCTTCAATTTGATGAAGAGGACCCATTCCGTGGCCACTAAAACATCCCCATACCATCACAGAACCTCCTCCGTGCTTTACGGTACTTATGGTGTACTTCGGATCTAGCCTTTTTCCCACTGGACGTCTAACATACCTTTTTCCATCAGAATTAATAATGTTGAACTTAGATTCGTCGCTGAATATAACGTTTTTCCATTGATCTACAGTCCAACTTCCGTATTTCCTGGCGAATTTCAAACGCGCCCGTACATTTTTTATACTGAGCAAGGGTTTTTTGGCTGGACGACGCGTCTTTAGTTCACTATCCTGCAGCCTTCTTCTAATAGTACGCGCACTCGGCGACGCCTCTCCTCCTTCATCTAAAAATTCTTTAATTTCTTTTGATGTGCTAAATGGATCTTGCCTTGCTTTTCTTAAAATTAAGTTGTCTATTCTAGGGGTAGTTTTCCGCGGTCTTCCGGATTTTTTTATCGGCATAACATGACCTCTTAGATTAAACTTCTTTATAATTTGGTGAACAGTTGCCCTCAAAAGCGAGTATTTACTGGCGATTTTAGCTTGACGAAGACCTTTTTTGTAATCGGCAATAATTCGCGACTTAATATCGACGGACAACACTACACCACTAGGCATAATTAAAACTTAAAAATGTCAACTACTGCCTGAGATTTTAGCTAACGTACTGAATAAAATTCAGTTAAAAAGAGGATGTCAATTTACTTTTGACCAGACCGAAAATATGCATTTTTTGTTTATATTTGATAAATTCCTTAAGATAAACTAAAAATAAACAAAATGTGTAGCAGTGAGTTTTGTGGAATGTGTACTGCGGATTTCTGTGAACCACTAAGAACAACATTTCTTCTAGAGTCTTTAGCTGTTATATTAAAATAAAAATTAAATTTGTCAATTTACTTTTGGCCACCAGTTGGTGTTGTTTAAGTAGTATAGCTTTTTCAGTAGTTTTAGACATACAGATTGGTCTTTTCCTGGTTTTAGAAGTGGAATTACGATGGCTTCCTTCACTTGTCGGGAAAGTGTTGGATATATTACCGCGTTTACAATATATGTATACTGCGCAATGGTTTTTGTTGGGAGGTTTTTAAGAAGGATATTTGAAATTTCATCAGGTCCCGGTGATTTATTATTAGTTGACTTAATTATAATTTTAATAAGTTTTTTGGGTTCGATGAAAATTCTGGGAAGGGTTGTAGGAGGAATGGGATAGACATGTGACATGGCAGAATTTGCCAAGGTAGTGATTTCGTCTTGTTCTTTAGTTTTATTTGGGGATGCTTTACAGATACTTTCGAAGAAGTCCACTATAACTTCCGCCTTTTGTCTGTCCGTCTGTGGTTCTCCACTATTTAATGTCGGTATTTTGTTGTTTTTGTTTTTCAGGCGTCTGGTCAGACGCCATAGGGAATTATTACGGGTCGACAACTTCCCTAAGACCTCCGACCAGGCCCTGTTTTTGTAGTCGTTTAGTCTTTAACGTATTATTGCTTGCAGTTCTTGCAAACGACGCTCGTCTTGTCTTCGTCTGTTACGCTGTCATCTCTTTCTCAGATTGTTTTTAAATCTGATCAAGTTGGAAACGTCTTCTGGTATTTTGTCTTCTAAGTCTTTTCTCTGTTGCTTCCTAGCAATTACATTTCGCGCAAATTGGATGTTTTCTCTAAGTATGTTGACTTGGTTTTCTAGCTCTAACGGTGTGTTTATGTTGTTGTTAATTATAGTTTTGGTGTTCATGATATTTCTAAATTTTCTCCAATCTGCGTTCGTATAATTCCAGGTTGCAAGTTTCCTCTCGTCAACTCCCTGCTCGCCTCAGACAAGCAAAAGAGGCAGGTGACCAGAGGACAATTCGTCTGTAAGTCTGGTAAATTTAAAATGTTTTTATTTAATCCTATGTCAATGTATGACGGTGTCATACCACTAACAGGATAATGTGTAGGTTTGTCTGTGGAAAGTACTTGTATGTCGTTCTCTATGGCGTAATCGTGAACCACAGTGCCATTTCTGTTAATTCTACGGTTTTGCATAGCAACCACTAATAATTGCCCCGTTCATAAGCTTTATAGAAACTTGTTCTATTAGCGTCTGAACGGGTGCTAGTGGCACATGAGGAATATGATGTTTAATCAAGAGTGCTACGCCTCCTTCTCTACGATTTCTGTCTTGTCTATGTATTTCGTAGTTGCGTATTTTAAGATTGTCTGTATTGTCTAGCTTGGTCTCTGTAATGATTATTATATCAATTTTATATTTGGATAAGAAATATAACAATTCACCAATTTTATGTTTAACACCATTGGCGTTCCATAATATTATGTTTATATGTTTGAATTTATGAGTTTAAAAATTTATAGTTTTTTAATGTTGTTTGTATGAGTTGTATACTTTCTAGTGCAAGTTGCATTGGGTCGCTTCCGTTATTTATTTTTTTAAAGAAATCTTTGAAAAATCTAATTAATTCAGAGAAATTTATATTTGAATTGTTGTAGCTAGCAATGACGTTTGTAAAGTCGCTCACCTGATCATTATTATTCGTAATTTTTATTGTTTATGTTTGTTCTTGGCTTATCTGATTGCATAATGGTGGGAAGTGATTGTCCTGATTGGTCTTCTGGTGCCACTTGTCCTGGCAGTATTCCAGACGTTCGTTGTTGGTAGTGGGGCTTCTATATATTTAGTTTCTGCTTTAGGATTGGATTTGTGTATTTTTGACCGCTTAAATTTGTTCACAGGACAATTTTCGTCATTCGACTTATGGCCCTGTCCACAATTGGCACATTCGACTTTGTGTGCATTATTGCAGCTGGCCGTCAAGTGGCTGCCTCCATAATGTAGGCACCTGGGTGCCCTGGGACAGTACGTAATAGCGTGCCCCCATTGCTGGCAACGCTTACATTGAATAAAAGGTCGGGTATTTGTTTTTCTCTCCCACCTAACTGCGATATGATTAAGGTATTTTACTTGTAACTTTTTTAGAGTAATTTTGGGGCCTGTAACCACCATATATATTGGTCTGTAGTTTGTTCTAATTTCGTATATTTTGTTAGCTTCAATTCCGTGTTCTTCTCTTAGTTGTATTTTAATATCTTCCGTTTCAGGGTTAGTATTTAGTCCCTAGCATAAACGCGTGCATAATTTAAGGTATTTTTTTCTATATTTTTATTGTTGAGATATTAGAATTTAAAGATTTAAACTTGGGAAGATTCATTTACATTGGATCATATAGACATAAGTATGTCGACATATTATGACATGTAGTTAAAGGTTGTTTTATATTTAGAATCAAAATTTTTACTTTAAAAATTAGGTTTTTTCTCATATATTGCTGTGTGTATATGCTGCAGAACCTCAATATCAAAAATTACAATTTGGAACTGTTTCTATTCTTAAAATTATTTTTGTTCTTTTACAGTCGTTTTGGAACTACATATATACCGGATTAGTAGAAAAAACCGGAACGGTGGTTTATCTCAGCAACCGTTAAATATAAATGAATTAAATTTTGTGCAAAGGGGTAACTGAACATGAAGAATTTAAAAAAAAAAATATTTTCAAGGTTGCCAAGTTTATAGCTTTCTCTCTAGGTTGGGGAATCTTAAAATTTTAAATGGAATACCCTATTTTTTATTATTGTAATTAATGACATGTAATAACTCTATTATGACCCGATATTATTCATTTTTTACTCCTGTCAATTTTGAAGATATGGCTACTTATCCTGTAGTAATAAATATACGTTTAAAAATCACTTTTTTGCCCTTGCTACCTTATGTTTTGGTTATTAAAATAAACTTCTTAAGTAATTATGTATCTATCTAAAATTTCATATGGTACACCTTATTTAATCAAGTTATCAAGGGTTTCTTACTTTTTACGTCCACACTGTATTTATAGTATCTACAGATTTCCCATAAAGAATTTCCTTACTAAGGAAATTTTATCTTATTTAACTAACATCATAATATACCTCTTATGCTTTATAAGTTCTCTGTAGAGTTCAATTTTATCTGGAATATTTTGTATACCTACACTCTGGTTGATCAGTAATGAACGGGTCATAAAGTAACTTATAAGAAATTTTTAAAAAATTATATTGCGAGACAAATATAAAAGACAATATTTAATAATGCTAAATATTTATTTAAAGATAGTTTATTATCATTAATCATCAAAAAAATTATTGACAATGACCTTCATTATATTTTAAAATGATTGCAAAAAGAAAATAAATACACGTGGCTCTTTAGTAATAAAAATAAATAAAAGAAATTATTTCATATTTTTTGAGTGTTTGGTTAGGCTCATATTCTATGTTGGAGCCTTTACTTTCACAAGTAGATCCAATACAGGTTCCTTATTATGGCTTTTAAGGTCCATAACACGTACTGTTCCACATGATCACCTGAACACTTAACAGACATAGGCTATACTTTGGGCCGCATTTAGAGTTCCTAGGCCCTGAAATCGAAATATTTCCGATGACATTACGAATATTGTCAAACCCTTAAGTTAGCTTTAGCTAGAATTTCAACCATTAACTACGAGTCCGAGCCTAAAATAGTTCATATTTTGATTGGCGCTGCAGTCACACTCATAGCGAATAGCGACCGACGTTAATATGTTTTGGACTTGTCCGATTTTTGCTCCAAGATATGTCGTCAGCAATGTTTGTTATTTTTGTCAAAAAATGGACTTGTGCGGTTTTTGCCCCAAAGTCTTTATATGGAAGAATGCATTAGATTATTTGTTTATCATGAGGCAGTTATAGTTATGGCTAATACGCTGTTTATAAAGGCTTTTTCGGTTGCACTGAACAACTTAAACATGAATAACTTGAAAACGGCTGCCCATGGCCATTCTTACAAATTATACTTCTTATGTATAAAAACTGGGTACATACGAGATTACTAGCGAAATTTCTAATATATGTAGGTATGTTTGGGTAAATCCTAAGATTTTTAGCAAACCTGGTTTTTCTAGGTACCATTAATTAGCGGACACCCCGTATACAATCAAAATATTTTGTACTTAAAAAAAACAATCAAGTTTTTGTGGGATACTCCATTTGGTAAAAGGTTGTTTTGTGTATATATACTGCCGTCCAACGGAAAAACACCGTATGTGCATAAAATAATCCATATAACATGCGGTGTTTTTCCGTAGGACGGCAGTATAAGGATTTCAAAATTTTAAAAACATCGATATATGGATATAGATAAAAAATATTGTTTTGGCCAATATCGATTATTAGATCAAGAGCTATATATCGATGTTTTAGAGATATTATTTCCTTCCTATTAATTTTGACCAATCGCTATCAAGAATTGGTATGCCAAATAACGTATAAATTTTAAGTGAAAAAATTACTTAAAAACTGTCAACTTAGCTGTCAGATATATATATATATATATATATACATCTTGCGGTTATATTGCATCCTTCCATATTCAAACAATTCTGCATCCCCCAGAAGCAGCTGACTTAGAGAAAAAAATAGCGTGAATATTACCTTATCTTTTTATTTTACGTCTCCCCATATAATTTGTTTTTTGATCTTGTTAAAAAAATATATTAATTTTTTTTTATTTTTGGTCACATATTGCCTCTTTATAGAACACCTACTTTTTAAAACCAGGCAATATACAAGCCTTTTAAAGTTAGGTCTTTTGTACGTCCGTCTTTGAATAATTGTTTTATTATTTAGTCTTTACTGCTTCCGGCATCATTGCCAAATCGGACAATTTTTATTTGATGAAAGAATTTTAAAATGCAAAGTATTTTGACTCCACATTCCGTATACCAGTGGATTACAACTTCAACATGGTAGCTCGTAATATGAATTTACGATATTAGTTACAAAAATATTTTTTTATGTTATTGCTACAACTACTGGAATAGCTTATTAAAAGTAATATTTCTTTCTTTATATTTAGAAGTTGAAAGCCGATTGGGAGATTTATAACTTTCACTTTATACGTATTTTTGACAATGAAAAAATCGTTCATTATCGACTTATAAGATTCATATCATTATTAATAAATTATCGAAATCTGTAATATGATAGCTATTCTAATCACGCGAGGTTAATAAAAATAATAAACCAGTAAAACTATTTTTAATAACACTTGACGTGATAAAAAGTGTATTTTACTGCCGAGTTAGCTTTCGCCTTTTTAATCCAGATTTTAAGATTCCTAAACCAATCTGTAAGACCGACTTGGAAATCAAACGCAGGCCGATGCAGATATCTCTTTTACTGGACCTTAATTTATTATTGTTGAGAGTGAAGTGATAAGTTCGGGGCCTGTCCAGTTAGACCGTACAGGGAGGCATACGTGCGGAACCACAAATTTCTCTGTTGGGAGCTGCAAGTGGAGGAATTATACTGGACAATTCTTAGGAGCAGAAGACGTGGAAGTACCTATAAAAAGTGATAAATTCCCTACAGTCCGACGATGGGCAAGAAAACGAAGCCTATCTGTGAGCAAAGGATCGTTAATAAGGCGAAACGCTCTTCCTTGAATGGAAGCAAGAATACTCAGTATTGTGGGGGACGCTATCCCCCAGATATGAGAACAATATTCCAGACGGGGTCGGATTTGAGATACATACAAAGTGTATAAATTGGAAAGGGAAAAATACTTTTTGCTTAAAAGAGAAATCCAAGCTCTTTGAAGCTGCCGTGAGTATAGGTATAATGTGTTTATGCCAGTTAAGTTTATTCCCAAATGGTACGCCCACAAGAACAAATGTGTCTTTGCTCTGCAGAACTTGGCCGCTCCAAAGTAAAGGATAGGTATTTGACTTTTTCCTGGACATGGAACATAATTGTGTTTCGGATGCATTAAACTGGACGAGATTTTGGGCGCCCAAATCCAGTATTAGATTAAGGTCCTGTGAAAGATATATCTGCATCGCCCTGCGTTTGACATCCAAGTCAGGCTTAGAGATTGGTTTGGGAATCTGAAACCTGCAGTGTTGGGTACTATTGTCAACAAAAGTATGACTATAATATAACATAACTATTGAGGCATATGTGTGGCACTACGTTTCTCCGTGTTAGGTGCTGGAAGAAGAGGAATTATACTGACTAATACCTCGAAGCCCTGAAATACTAATAGAAAGTAATAGATCTCTTACAGTAGGGCGATGGACAAGACGGAAAAGCTTTTCTGTAAGCAAATAATTAATAAAGTGAACAACTTTTCTCTGAAGGACATCTAAAATTTTTTATTTAACTTTTCTCAATTCTTTGTAAAAACTAAAAAAGGAGAATATAAAGATACTTATTTATTATTTTCTAAATTTTGTTCTCATATCTAAGGTTTTCCGACAACATAATTTTATTGGATGGTCTTTTGTTAGGTACACGCCTGGAAAGAATGGGACCGCTTCGGTCCTGATCCCGGGGTATACGAGCTGACCCTGTTCAGCCCTATTGACCCCTATGAACTTGCCGGTCGCCTGAAACAAAATAAAAGAAAACCTCCCAAAAACCCAAAAATTCGAATTAAAAAACGACGTTTTGGTGGCAAGTCTGCCACCGTTGTCAAGTTAAAAATAAACTTAAAAAATAAAAATAAAAACTAACTAATTTTTAAATTAGAAATGATTAAATTTTGTGCTTTTAGAATCTCAAACTGAAAATAGTTTGACATATGTGTCATGAGTGTCATAAGTAACTGGTGTATTTATTATTTGTAAGACAAAAAAGGTAATGAGTTAATTGATTTTTAGCTTTCCTGAAGATACTTCAGTATCGAGCAAAGGCAATAAGGGTCAATAGGGCTGAACAGGGTCAGCTCGTATACCCCGGGATCAGGACCGAAGCGGTCCCATTCTTTCCAGGCGTGTACCTAACAAAAGACCATCCAATAAATGAATCCGCCTAACCAATATAGAGCATATCTTTAATAATTTTATTTAAAGACGAGCTGTTCTGCTTATTAATAATCCTTTGCTTACAAAAATACTCTATTCTCTTGCTTATCGTCGGACTGCAGGGAATCTGTCGCTTTTTGGTAAGTACTTTCACGGCTTCTGCTTTAGGAAATAATTCTGTATAATTCCTTATCTTGCGGTTCCCCACAGAGAAACTCGTACCACCCTATACATTGCATTGGCAATATACATGGCGAGTTAACTAAAAATATGGAAACTGACCAAGAGTAAAGTTCCAGTATTTTTAAAATTAGAACAAGATTGTATAAGTAAATGTTGTAAAGAATTAAAATTTATATAAAAATTTAAAGTTAAAGCATTAAAGTAAAAAAAAATAATAATTTTGTCATTTTCTTACTTTCTTATGTTAGGAGGCATAAATACTCGACACAAGATAGCGAATTTTATAAAAAATATTTTGTTTTTTTTTAATTATGCGTCCCTTTGCCAAGTTAAAGTTTTAAAACATAAAGAAATAAAAATTCTGTACTTTTATGCTTCAACTTTAAATTTCGACATAAAATTCAATTTTCTTCAACACTTTTAAAATTTTGCTTTATTTTTAAAAATAAATGTACCTAACTTTTAAACATTTTTTTATATTTTTAGTTTTAAGCTGTATAATCCAAATTGGAGTAATATTTTACATTTACTAGTTTTTGACCATTCGACCGGTTTTTCAAAATGCCAATTTAAAATTAAAAAAATTTGGTCCATTTGTCCTACTAGACAGGCCCCGAACTTCCCACGTTGCCTGGTTTTCTATCCATAGAATCTGTAGAACATGGAACCCTCTGCTCACGAAAGTCTTTTCTTCTTCTTCAGATATTTAAGTCCCCCATTAACAAACTACTTTTTACCTCGCTTAAGACGCTACGTTAGTATAAGGTCTTTTGGCCTTTGAAAATTTTTCAAAGATAAAAAAATAAAAAAAAACACTGTGTAAAGATTCTGAAAATAAATATGTAATGTTTTTTTTTGACAGTCCACGAAAGCTAAAAGACTAAACACTAGCATACCACGGGTGGCTTAAGTAAGGTAAGAGGTTGTTTGTTGACACGGGATTTTAATATTTAAAGATAGGGACAGTGGCGTAGCTAGGTCAGCAGGAGCCTTGGAGCAAAAAACTAAAATAGGGCCCTTAACTCAAGAAAAGTAAAAACTAAAAAAAAGGTCTCTACCTTTTTGCACCTACATCTATCATAGATGTCTTTTTTCTTCTTATTTATTTTCTTTATCGAGGCAAAAAGGTCCTTACCTTTTTACCTGCATTCACACAGTTTCTTTTTACTGCTAAGCTTGGGGGCCACTCTTAACTCCAAGAGGCCCCTTAAACTTGGTAGGCCCGGGGCACTGCCCCTCCTAGCTCCATAGTAGCTACGCCATAGGATTGGGGGAAAACGGGACAACCTCTGTGTGCAGCAGGTTCTACAGCCTAGACACTCTAATAATCAAAAAAACGAAAAGAAAAATGTTAAGTTCGGGGCTTCTCTAATAAGACTGTATTCGAATGCGTAACTGTGGCCATACGTGTTAGGAGCTGGAAAAATTAAAATTATACTGACTAATTCCTCATAGCAGTTCCTCAAATACCGATAAAAAGTAATAAATCTCCTTACAGCAGGGCGATAAACAAAAACGAAAAGCTTTTCTGTAAGCAAACAATTAATAATAGGGCTAATATACATAAGAACAATTTATTACTTTTACTCATTGTGGTAACATTGAAAAACTTTTTTTTTAAATGTAATGAAGACTATGTTGTAAAAATAAGTTTTTAGTTGGCAAAATGTTTTTTTTTAAGTTTAAACAAAATAAATCAAAAATAGGTCTTTTAATTTTCTCGAATTGGGTGTTTATATATTTAAAAAAATTTAAGTAGCCCATATTATGTTTTACCTTTGCGCTATTTGCTTTTATTTATACAATTTTAAAATGAATCATAATAATGCTTAAAACAACACCTGTATACTTTTTGGTTAAGTTGTACAGTGTTGGCTTGCGTCAAAAAATGCTTCTGTAAAAAGAATCAAAATAATACTCAACATAAAACTTTTATATACGCCGGTGTATATTAGCAGCGCTACTTGCGGCACTATCGCGAACTAAATTTAATATACAATTTTCATATATCTCACTAAATTGACTCCCAGAAAGTTACTAGTATGGCCATCTCAGAACCATTAGGCCAAATTACATTTTTGGTATTAAATCTGACCAAAATTTCAGATATAATCCTGCAAATGCGATCTATCTCTGTCCAATATTAGGGAAGATATGAGGCAAAACTTTTTAGAGAGATACAGGGTGTTTTTCAAATTTTATCAATTTGGGCAGGCACTTGTAACTCGCTTGATATAAGATATATAAAAAAAATGTAAATAGGAAAATTTTAGGGATTTTTACGTATAATTCAGTGGTGTGCCTACATTTCTTTTATTGACTTTTATATTAAAGTTATATATATAACACAAAGTTGGACTTTTTCAAATAAAACACCCTGTTTATCACCAATAAAAAGGTCTCCTTAAAAGCCGTAAAAAACACATTTAATTTATTTAATTTGCAATAGTTTCGGAAATATAGCCATCGCCCGGAATTCAATAATAAAATAGCATTTTTAAATAAAACATCCTTAATATTTTATTACCATTAAAAAGACATTTAAAAGATCTTTAAAAATTTGCCCCATTCAAAATATTTTCTTTAACAGTTTCGGAAATATAAGCATCCAAATCTTAATGCGCATATCTACTATTTTTGGATTAATATAGTCATATTTCCAAAACTAAAAAGATAAATATATTAAATGTAGTATTTTGTTAAACCTCTTTGAAATATCTTTGCAACGGTAATATAATATACAGGGTGTTTCGTAAAAAAATCCTGATAATGACCATATTTCTGCAAATATTAAAAATAGATATATTATATGTAATATTTCTGATAGCTTTTAAGGAGACCTTCCTATTGGTAATAAAATATACTTTGTGTGTTCAAACAACTTTGTGTTCAGTCTTAAAATAAAAGTTAATGGAAAAAATGTAGGTACGCCACTAAATTCTACGTAAAAATCCCTAAAACTTTTCTATTTAAATTTTTATTCTATCTCTAATATCAAACGAGCTACAAGTGCCTGGTCAATATCAGTATCTCCAAAACGAATCGAGTTAGCCATGGTTTGCTTTTACCAATAATTTTTTTTTTTAAATAAAAATCGAGATTTCGCAATCAGACTTGTTCTATTTCTTTTAGTTTTCGCTATACCCGCAAAGGACAACGAAAAGGAGCCACCCTGTACATAAAGTAGTAAGACAATCGATGCAACAAGTTGCGTAGAGTTTTGCTCACAGACATATTCAATCTAAAAATCAATTAGTCGTAAAGATTTGCAGTAAGACTTTATTGTTATTTTCAAAAATAATACAATTCCATTTATATATATTTTTTTATTCTGGCATCGACTACTAAGAGTCCAAGAGCCCGTGGGCGGCAGACCTTCGTTATTTTGTAAAAGCTGAAAGTTGGTCAGTGCATGCTCCCAACATAGGTAGAAGAATGGTATCTATCTATCTTTTTGTTTTATGACTCTGATACTAAGTCAATTCGCCAGTTCTCCCGTTCCGGTCATATAAGCTACTGCAAGATAGTCAAGGAAGCAGTTTGATATGTGCGAGGTCTTTAGGGGGAAGCAATATAGTGCAATATATATATATATATATATATATATATAAACTTATACAAGATCTATACAATGAAACAGACACCTTCGGCAGTATTTATAGTCGGAATCGCTATTAACATGCGGGTCCATAGGTCTTTATGCATATGAATCAAATTAAAAAGAACTGTGGCTACTAACATGTTATTTACTTGAAAACTTCACATTTTAACTTTGACATTTTTTAGTGTATTCCTTTTACCTTGTAGAACCGTTCTAAAACGTTTAATGAACTGTCAATAGTGTCAAGAACGGTTCTACAACATGGAAAAATGTCAAAAAATTGTAAAAGGAACAAACAGCAATTTAGACGTGTTCAGATATAAGCGTATATGCGTTTGCGTAAAGCTAAACTCGACCTTTGATTCGTATATATCTGGTAACAACAAGAATAGTTTTGGGCTATAATTTTTTAATTTTTCGATTTAGAATTAATGAAATTTGGGTTTTTGGTAAATAATATAAATTCCAGTTTTACCAATATACAAAATATAATAAAGTTTTAATTTCTTTTTAAGTTAAACTGTATTTTTTTATATATTTGGCAACTTGAAGTTGCTTTACAAGTTTAACTTTGTTTAACTTGATCAAATTAAGTTAGCTTGTCAACAAGGTAACTGCTTAAGCTGTTTTTACAGTTTAAAAGTTTGCTTGCTGCAATTATTCGATCTGGGCACGCTCATTTTTCGCTTTTTAAAAATTGCTGCAAAGTGCGCGTGTGCAGATCGAAAAAATTGCAGCAGGAAAACTTTCATGCAAGAAAACTTTCAAACTGTAAAAATAGCTTTAGGCATATAATTTGACCGAACCAGCAGTAGTGAACGGCTGCATGGCCTTTGTAAAGCTCTTTTTATAAAGTGGTATAAAATAAAACTCTGTTCTACAAGATACGCCGTTATACAAATGATGAAAAAAAATGGTGTTTGTACTGTTTTCACTGCATGCTTTAGCTTTAAACATAAAACTGTCGTAAAAGTAAAAAAAGGCTAAATATTTGGAAAAATAAGGGTCATGAAAAAAGCTTTAATTAAAAAGTTGTATAACAAATAGGACTTCATATGCTGACATATTTGACCTTAGAACTGACATTAAGAGATATTTTAAGGTCAAATTGACATTTTTAAATGGAAACCCACATTTTTTTAGTGCTAAAGTAAAAGACAATTAAATTCTCCATATAAAAATACTAATAGGTTAAGGCACAAAAGTAATCGAGTTTTCATTTGGTGGTCAAATATATGTACCTCTAAAAGTCGATTTGACGTTAAAAGTTATATTTATAAATAATTCACATTTTACTTGGATTTACTTTGGGATATCCCATTTCATACATTTTTTTTATTTAAAACTTTTTTGTGGTTCTTTTCGAGACGAGGCCGTTTTTACAATTTTGGGATACTTTATATATTAATATACTTAAACTTAAAAACTCTCTAAATAAAAGAATATTGTTTTTTTTTTTATTTAATTACAGCTAGATACTAAACAATAATAAGAACAATTATTATTTCAAAAATTAAAATAAAGGGTTACCTATAAATGTACTATAAGAAATAACTAAAGTATTTGGTATTAATTTAAGAATGGTGCAAAAGGTGGTAGATGAAAAAAACAATCTTATTCTCATAATAGAAAAAAAACTGCAAACAAAAGAAGCCAAAGAGTAAAGTAAATCTGTAAAAATAAAAGTAAGAAATACGATTTATAAATTATATAAGCTAAACACAAATATAACACACATTAGTGGATGTGTAAAAAATTAAAAGATTGATTTATGAACTTTGTAGACAAATAGGAGAACGAATTTTAAGACTAATTAATCATTATCACTAATGGGATCAAGACACTGTTCGTCATCTTCCGAGTCATCCTTAAATGGTGTGATGATCAGTGGATCTATTTAAACATCGAGTATTTGTTCCTTCTTCCACCAGGTCTTAATTATTTTTTCAATATGTTCGACTGATTTCCGCCAATATTCTTCTGTAATGTGATCAAGTGCCTCTTTCTAAACTAATTCAACCTGATAAGATTCAAGGCCAGCGCCCACATGCTTCTTATAATAGGATTTTGATCCTGCCCAAATAAGTTCTATTGCGTTAAAATGGCAGTAGTACGACGGCAATCGTAGAACTTCATGGTCCCATTCACGCACCATCTGCATAAACGTTTGGTTTTTTAGTGATTTTGCTATTGAAAGAAGTTCAGATTTTAGCAAATTATTATATAGTAAGGGATTTTGATTTTCGTTGATTAACCAATTATAAATTTTCGTTTTTGACCAACTTACATTTGGTTCTTTATTTAAAATTCTTGAATGTTAGGGAGCATTGTCCAATATACATAATTAAAGATGGCTCTTATAAATTGGGTAATAACTGTTCTTTTAACCATTTTTCAAACAATTCTCAATTTATAATGTCATGATAGTCCAAAGTTTTAGATTTTGAAGAAAAAAGCAAACTAGCATCCGAAACAAGTCCCGTTGAAGACCCGGCATGTAGAACAAAAAATCGTTTTCCCTGGCCACATCTTTTTTCTTTTAACGCTGTTTACAAAATCATCTTGCCAAGATTTTGATCCACTCCCATTTGAAAATATCCAGGTTTCATCCAAAAATACCACTGTTCTTAATTTTGAGATATCATTTTTCGTATAATTTCTTAAAAACTGAATACGTTGGCTCACAATATTTGGTAGTTCACATAAATATCTTCTATTTAAATCTTTTTGTAGTGAAAACCTAAACTTTTAATTAATTTTGATAAAGCGCCACGTCCAATGTCTAAAATAGAGCGTTTCTTTAAAACCTTCTTTAAAACCGCAAGTGTTATATACAGGGTGTTATGGAAATACTTTAATATATTGAAATGGGTGACTCCTGGGACAGTGTAGAGACACACTGAGTACTTTTTTTGTTTAATTCAAACTTTTTTACAATTTGTAAAAATACCTTCTTTTCACCTATCTGCTACGTCCCTGGTTACGTAAACACTATAAACACCAAGCCCGTTCGTTAGTCACAGACAGTAGGCGACTTTGTTTGCGATGTTGCCAAACGTCCTATTTTATACCCAATAAACGATATAAATACATAATGGAATAAAAAGGTAAAATGTTATTATATTCTATTTTTTTATAAATTTACTTTAAAAAATTATTAAAAACCTTATATCAAAATAAATTGTAACAAAAAAATATTTAAATAAAGGTCGATTTACCTTCAATACGGTATATGTTCAAAATGCCCTCCATTTGATTCCAAACATGCATTTATTTTCCGCTGCATACTGTTTCTCACACGCGCAAAAATGTTTTCATTGTTTCTTATTTGCTGAGCCGCTAGTTCCACACGATTTCGCAACTGTTCTAAACTGTTAATGGGTTCACTATAAACAAACTCTTTCATAGTTCTCCACAAAAAAAAATCGCATGGATTAAGGTCGGGAGACCGAGGAGGCCATCGAATAGGTCCACTGCGTCCAATCCACCTATCTCTAAAATTTTCATTTAAATATTCCGTGACTATTCTCGCGTTATGACAAGGTGCTCCATCTTGAAGTAGCCACATTTGTCGTATAACGGCTAAAGGGACATCATCTAATAAATTGGGAAGGTCGTTCTGCAAAAAGCCAAATAACCTTCCCCATTTAGCCTTGCTGGCAAAATATGGGGACCTATTAGTTGATTGTCTATAATACCAGCCCAAACGTTAATAGAAAATTTTTCTTGATGGTGCGTTTCGCGGAATGCGTGTGGATTTTCTACGCTCCAAATATGCGTATTGTATTGATTAAACACACCATCGCGAGTAAAACCGGCCTCATCGGTAAACAACACATTGCGAATCCAATTTGGTTCATTAGCAGTTTTTTGCAAAAACCACCGACAGTAATTTCTACGCAAGGCGTAGTCTTCTGGTTTTAACGCTTGCACTTTTTGCACATGATAAGGATGTTGACGATCTTCGTGTAATGTTCGCCACGTTATAAAGTTTGAAGCCCGACCGATTTGTGACGTTAATCGTCTAGTACTTATACTAGGATTATCACGAACAGAATTTAAAATTTCCTGCTCTGCGGCCAGTGTGTTTTCGGTACGTCCTCGGCCTCTATCTGCATTTACACCTCGAAAGCTTCCCCGGTCTCGAAGTTGTTGAACTACAGACACGAAAGTTCTTTCACTAGGGGTGTTCCGATCTGGATATCGCTCTTGATATAGCAGCCTGGCTTGCCGAGCATTTTGCCTAGCTTCCCCATAACACAAAACCATGTCAGTCAACTCGATTGAATTTCGTTGCATTTTACGTAAATTAAAACAAGATGCAAATCTTAATAAACGCACAATTTGGTAAATTCTTCGCAATATTATTTAAAACGCAAACCAGGGCAAGCGAATTTCGTCTTTCTGTAACCTTGCATAAGGAAGCCTTCTTATTGGTCAGTTAAATCATGCCATTCTTCATGGCTTCCTTGGCAACAACAACGCGAATTTGCAATGTTCAGCTGTACAATTGTACTACATCTAGTACATTTAGTATATTTAGTTTTTTTATGTTTATGGCAGTCCATGTTAGTAGCACAAAAGCTAAGTACTAAGTACCGTGGGTGCCAGGTTTTTAGATGTTAAACCCATTTAACGACTGAATAATGTTATCCAGAGGGCACCACCATTTTATCGTAGATTTCAAAGCACACAATAGAGGACAATAATATACCGGCATAAAAGTTAACCAATTTTTATTATCTACTTATGAGCGGCGTAGGCGTTACATTAAATAATAACCTTAAATAACATTTAGAGCTACAACAGCTTTTAGAAGGCTAGGATTTTTTCTTGGCTGGAAAGTACTTTTATTTTCACGAGTACATTCTTTACACTTTCACCATAAACTTCCCTTCTCTGCCGTACCAATGAGATGTACAGTAATATAGCAACACAAACTAATTGTTTCATGCATTTTGTAACCGTACATCTGAAGAAGCCCCAAAATGTTCACTTCGGCTCCTTTATCCCTAAGGTATGTTAAATATGCCGTCTACTTTTTATACCCACGGTAATAAGTTCCTAGACATCAAGCTTTTATGAATTATCACAAGAAAAAACAAACCCTGCATTTTGTAGTAAAAATTTTGATTAAAAAACCTAATTAAATTGAACGCACCTAGTTTAACCAAAAGAATTCGCTGTAAGTATCATTTTATCGCCCATAACCAGAACAACATGAGACAAAGAAAAAGGTTTAAAAAGAATTGAACTTAGAAGTTTCAGTAAATTGATAAACCCAGTTACGTGCAAACTGCAAAAATGTTAGAATAAATTGCAATAAATTTCTTGCAAAAAACATCTAAACTGTAAAAACACCTGTGTTTGTGGCGCTGATCACGGATCTGAAAAAATTTTTAGTCGGAAACATTTGTTTCCGAGATATCCATCATTAAAGTTGGCATTTGAACTAACCTCATTTTTACTTTATTCCCCCTTCTTTTGGCATACAATTCTTGATTTTAAGTTAAAGTGGTACACAATATTTGATTTTCACCTTTTAAAACCTCATTCTTCTACGTATTTTACACTTTTTTGAATTAAATTGCATAGCTTCGCTTTCAATCGTTTTTAATCGTAGCAGAATATGGTGGAGGCGGTGGAGCAGTGAATGCACGGTTGCAACGTTTTTAAAGGGACCCTTCCCAATTTATTTGATAAAAGGTGTAAAAAACATAGAAAAACGGGGTTTTAAAAGGTGAAAATCAAATATTGTGGGCCACTTTAGCTTTAAATCAAGAATTGTGTGCAAAAAGAAGGGGGAATAATAGTGAAAATAAGGTAAGTTTAAATGCCTACTTTGATGATGATAATCTCGGAAACCAAACATTTCCGACTAAAATTTCTTTCAGATTCGTGATCAGCGCCCCAAAAACCCAACATACCAAATTTGGTTAAAATCGGAGTTTCGGACACTTTCTGTACAATTACCGTAGTTTTTTTGTACATTTGTCTCATAGGGAATAATCTTTTGTACTCTTTTCTCGTGTGAACCAAGATCGTTTGACTAGGTAAGGTTGCCTCGTAAGCCTTGCAACATGGCGGACCATACGTCACATATGTATTTTGCTCATTATTTAATGAAGTTTTTAACAGTGTAGTTTGTGTTTTTGTCAATATTAAAGAAATACTTTTAAATACTGTTAATTCCAGTTGTTACCGTAACTTCTTTATTTCCTATTAATAAATTATTTAACAATGATTATTCCTTGTTTGCTATGTTGGCGCCAAGGAACCAGCAGTGCGGTACATATGTGACGTAATGAGGCAACCTTACCTAGTCAAACGATCTTGCGTGTAAACCACCTGTCGTCTGTCAGCTCTTAATTTTGATGAAAGAAAAGCGAAAAGTAACAAAAACTTTATTTAAAAACGCAGTAAAATTTGTTTTAATAGTGTTTTGCAATAAAAATACCGTTTTGTGTATTTTAATTCAATTCTTTGTGCGCATACGTGTCGCGTCGCAGTGTTTAAAAAGTTTGTAAAGTAACTAACCACCTAAAAGTGTAATTGATTTGTGGAAAAAGTAATCTTTACTTTCATTATACGCTGGAACAACCTAGTAGCGTAATAAAGGATAATTTGTGTAATCATGTAAGTTTTTCGTTTGATCGAATTGAAACAGCAAAACCCATAGATAAACTGGTAAAGAACAAAATAAATTTGGCAACAACAACAACTAACCACGTGTTATAACTGCTTTCAGCTGTTTTTGACAGCGACAGAAGGTAAACATATGTATTTAAAGGGATTTAAAGAGCTGGTCAGTAGCGGGTTTGCTTTTTAATCGTAAAATTGTGGGGTTCATTATCACTGTTATTTATGGTGGTCCGCCATTTTTAATAATTTTTATTCAATTTATTTTTACACAAGGATTTTCGGGTTTAAATATATTAAAGTATTTCCATAACACCCTGTTTGTGTTTAGCTTACATAATTTATAAATAGTATTTCTTACTTTCATTTTTACAGATTCACTTTAATCTTTAGTCTTTGGCTTCTTTCGTTTGCATTTTTTGTTTCTATTTTGGGAATAAGATTGTTCTTTTTCTATGTACCACCTTTTGCACCATTCCTAAACTAATTCCAAGTGCTTTAGCTACTTTTTCTTGTATATTTATTGGTAATCCTTTAGTTGCTTTTTCGTTCTCGAAATAATTTACAAGATTTAATACCAATTTTTTGGTTTGGGGATGAAGAAATCCACAGAAAGGCTTTTATTTCTCCATATTTTGAAATTAAATCTATAATCTATCAAACTGTCGTTAAATGTCATCCATCAAAATCAGACATTTTTTATTATAATAATTATTAATACTAAATAGGAAAAATTGCTTTTTAATGTTTCAATAATTATTAGAGCATTACTCTACAATTGTTTCGCCTTTCTAGGGCTTCATCAAGAGTACTTCGAATACTTGATGAAGCCCTAGAAAGGCGAAACAATTGTAGAGTAATGCTCTAATAATTATTGAAACATTAAAAAGCAATTTTTCCTATTTAGTATTAATATTTAAAATATGTTTCACAAGAAACCAACTGCGGATACAATTCAGTGTATTATAATAATTGTTATAAAGCCACTGATATTTATTATTGTACCTTTTTTTGGCGTTAACCTTGCATATACCTGTTTCATTTATCTTACGCGTTGTTTTTAAAAGGTGATATTAAACAAGATAAAAATAAATGTAACTGCAAAAGTTTGTCGTTGATTAATTGATACACCCGCACGATAAGAGCGATTCCGACTTTATACAAACATAAATAAAACTAAAAATTAAAATTGTTTACAATGCTATTTTTAAAACAATACATACTTAGGAAAAAAGGATCTAGGTCAAAATAGTAAGCATCGTAATTCCTCATCATGCGATCTACAAAACAATTTGAACTATAGTTAGTTCGATGCCAACCCTCAAGAAAATCTTTGGTCTCGTGTTTGTCTGACTGAAACTCTAAAATTTACTCTTAAAATTATTTCACTACAGTCTATGCTTCCATTCAATTATTTAAATAGAAACACGGCCATAGCGTTCCGTCGTCGCCTCTCGAGAGACCCAGAAGTTGAAGTCGCACATCATATGACAAGTCTACATAAGGAAAGTTGTGTTTATACAGTAGGAAGTTTGAATATTTGTTCTGTACCCTTTCAAGTCTTTGCTTATGGCAGGCGAATGACGGAGACCAAATTACGCTATTATACTCAAGAACCGAGTTCACCAAAGCATTGTACAAACACTGAATAGCTTTTGTATCGTTAATATTTTTACAGGTACGACGAATAAATCCTAACATTCTGAATCCTTTCATCACAATATTGTCTATGTACAGTCTATGCTATGCTAAAAGATGTTACCGATTCCAGAGTCACACTGTTTATAAGTATTTTTTTTCACCCTTTCGGGGTCATCCCACCCAGGTCCGACGACCGCCCCCTAGGTGGTGCACTGCAGCTGGCTTATTGTACCTTGACCCCTACTCCTTCTCATTCACACACCATTCATTCCATAACTTGGATGGTTGTTGCTCGGTCCGCATCCCCGAGCAGAACACCGTGTGCCGTTGCCCAAAACACCGCCGTTGCCGGACACCCATCCAAATTATGGGCGCGCATTTCACTGCTTAACTCCGGTGGTCGACGCTTGCCGATACAACCGAAGCAGCCACAAGCGCGCCTTATAAGTAATTAAAAATTATCGGATTCTTGCACCTATAAAACCGCATAACCTTACACTTTTCCACATTAAGTTATCGTTCTCATTATTTTAATTTAAAAAAAATGTTGTATTAAAATAAAATGTTCATTTAACTCAGGAAATAATCTTACCAAATATCACTGGTGCATGTAATTTTTACTGTGGAAAAATTGAAATACTCGTTTCTAAGTAATATGCTTTAACAAATAGCATTCGCGAAAGTGGAAAAATCCTCGTCTTCGATTCGGATTTTTATAACCACTCTCGCTTATGCTATTTGTTAAAAAATTACTTAGAAACTCGTTTTTATGTTTTTTTCCGGAAAAATTAAATGCACTAGCGATATTACCCCCGAAAAAATATCAATGTATTTTCTTATACTACATAATTTTGATTTTATTTCTTTGTCTAACAGGTACTGGGTAAATAAATACGGTATCATAGTAAAAATTAGCTTTATACTTTTTTTTCTTTTCTGTGCAACATTTTTCACAGTTTTAAAAATTTAAGTGAAAAAACGGTTTTTAATTTTGTCCCATTTACCACTAAGGTTGCAAATGTGCGGTACATATCATCATTAAATGTCCATATTTGCAATTAGGTGTGTTTATGTAAAAAAATCGGTTACAAAGGATGTGTCATGAACAGGGGGATGACCCCCATGGCCTTCCCCATATGACCGCCTCTGGTTCGGCGATGCATTGTTTCTTAGATACAGGGTGCTAACCTTTAAAAAAATTGGATTTTTGTTAATACCTTTAATACCAAATTATTTAATTTGTTTTTTTTTGTAATTTTAATAAAATTTGGCATTTTAATTTGTAGATTTAAAAAGCCCATTTAGATTATCTAGAGGTTTAGAAGTTATTTCAAGTTACCTGTGTGTGTGTGTGTGTGTCTTGAGCGGTACTTCAACGAATATTTCTGACAAAAAATTGTGTAAATTTAGGATCATTTATTAGTTTTAATATTAATGGTATTTTATTTAATTTAGTGTTTGTGGTTAATTTTATATAATTATTACTTCCAGTCTTCAGTTCAGGGGTGTGCAGTAAGGTACATTTATTATTTTCAAAAAGTTACTAGGATAGAAAAAATAAGGGCTAAAAAGCTGTATTTTTACAAGCTTAGTTAAAATAAAATAACAAACTTGCTTAAAAATCAGTGGCGTATATTTTTTGTCAGAAATCCTCGTTTAGGTACCCCTGGAAACGTCAGTGGGCTGAAGTGAACTTTTTTTTACTCTTGGTTTAGAAATTTGACTAAGCAATGTCAGCTAATTTATAAATTGAGTTACCAATTATTAATGGTTAATAATTGGTCGCAGTAAAACTGTATCTCCCGAAGTTAGCGACATTATTACAACATTATAGCAACACGGGGTGAAGCAAACTGGCTTTGTCCGAAGTTTATTGTTAAATAAGCCTGCTGTCTCGCGAATTATAAAACGACGATTTTAACATACGGGATCATCAACAGCAAAAAAAATGCAGGATGGCGAAAAAAAACCATAAGAAGGGATGACAAACATATTTTGCTGATAGCGAAGAAAAATTTATTTATGCCAGCGACACAAATATTCGCCGAATTTCAAAGTTTTGGTATTGGCGATTTCAAAGATCAATGAGACCTCTGGTGGTCAACGGCGAAACCTAAGAAAATAGGTGATCGGACATGTTTAACCATTCAAATGGATATAAATATAATTTATTTATTTACTTCGTTATGTTTAACACGCGTTTTTGAGCCTTGTGAGTGAATAGCAGTGTGTTTTGCTATTTTTCCGAAACACCTCGTATAAAAACACGTGTCTTCGTTTTTATACCTTTATTAACAATGGAACGTAACTATGGTTACAACGACAAAATCTTCACTTGTCAATGTCTGGAACTTTACAGTACAAAAGTCGAATCTATACTAATCAAATCAGAGGTTTCCGTCGCCCTTTTATAGTGTGGTGGAAGAGTGAAGAATGATCTAGAATTTTGGAGAAATATCGCGAAAATTCCATAGTACAGGATGGCATAAAAGTTCTCAAGGAATAATTCGGGCGTTTTCGGAAACCTTCGAAACTGATGAAAGAACTTGGAAAATCTAAGTTAAATTATTCAAATAAATTATCAGACTAAATCAAACGGTCCTAACTTTATACAATTCTATAAACTAAAGACACTTATTTTTAATGCCCGTAACATTGCCCCCTCTCAAGTTTTGATCCTCTCGATCAAGTATTTTTGATGTACTTCTTTCAATATGCCATGTGACTACTTTACATGGTCCCTCCCATGACTTTTGTAGTTTTGGTGATCGCCCCTTGGTTCTTCTCGTATTGTATAACCAAACGTTTTTACCTTCTTCTGAGTCTTCAAACCTTGCTTGAATAATGATCTCTGATCTTGGCGGAAGTTTGACATCTTCTGCAAGTACCACTTCTCGAAATGATGTTACATTACTTTTTGGTAATCTCATCACAATTTCTTCAGTGTTAGTTCTCAGTACCCATTGTGAAAGATCTAGTACAAACTTCTGATTTTCCATAATGTCAAGGCCAAGAATAACTTTGTTCATTATATCGGCAACCAACACAACCTGTGTAAATGATGTTCCTAGGGTAATTCTAGCTTCGTGTATGCCTTGAACTGGTATGACTTTACCATTCGCAGTTTCCAAAATATAATTCTTCTTAGGTTGGAATATTTTGTAGTGGGATATGATGTTTGGCCTCACGATGGTATGTGTAGAACCAGTATCTAGTACCATCTCACATTCTCGACCGCACACATATCCAGGTACTACCAAACTGGAGCCATTGTTCTGTAACCGGGATACCCAATTGTTGTTGTTGATGGTTCTTGGTAACACTTAGCTAGCTCCCGCCCCTTGAACTGGGAGTCTTCTGCTCTACTAGAAGAGGTCTGAAAACTGGAGCAATTGCTCTGTATATGCCCCTCTTTACCACACTTCCAACAACGGATGATATTTCCTTTTCTAAATGTAATTCTGTTGTCTTTTTCAGTTTGTTGATTACGTACGATTTCTTGCAACTCCTGTATCACTCTGGTCAAATTATTATTTGGATTGCCATCTTTTGGTGGATAATTTGTTCTTCCAAGTATTGCATGAGTTCTGGATGTCCGCTTTGCTGTTTCAAACTAAAGTGCGTAAGCAAAAGCTTCAGAAATTTTCTTAAGCTTGGCCATTCTTAATGCTTGACTCATATCTGGATCACATAGACCTTTAATGAAACTGCCCACAGCTAGTTCTTGTTTTATTTCTTCCGGGTAGGCTGAATATGACAGGTTAATTAGATGCACAATATCTGCTTCATACTCCTGGAGACTTTCGTTGTATTTCTGTCTTCGTCCATGGAGCTGCGCCTTATAGATATCTTGTAGATGGGTTTCGCTGGACCTCATCTCCAGAAACATGACAATCGATTCATAAACGGACAACTTTTGTTCGGGAATGTTTCTTAACACCTCCGTGGCTTTTCCTCGAAGAGCAAGTACAAGAGCTCGTGCTCTTTCTGTTGGGCTCCAGTTGTTGCCGTTTGCAGCTGCTTCAAATTGTCTAAGGCACGTAACCCACGGTACCTTTCCGTCAAAAGTTGGTGGTTTCATAACAGTTGCTGAAGTACCACATCCTGAGACTACACCTGTACTTGCAATTTTTTAATTTGCCGCTGTAATTGTTGAACTTCTTGTTGCATTTGCTCTTTGACTTGTTGAACTTGATCTTGGACTAGTTGCACTTGACTTTGAACCAATTGTACTGTCTGCTGCATTTGTTCTTCCACTTCTTTTACATCCTCTTTGGTAAGTTTCAATCAACATCATTTCATCTTGACTGTTATAAAATTCCCATTTTAGATTTTCTCTGATCTTCACCATCATCTCTTTTAATTCTTGTTTCATTTCTTCTTGACTGGGTCGAATTTCAAGCTTTATTTCTTCTAAACTGGACTTCATTTCGTTTTTAAAGTCTTCTTGTTTTTCTATCCTTAGTTTCACAAGTGCACATATTTCCTCCATAGCTTCAATCTGCTTTCTTGCTCCTACTGGCATCCAATCTTCGTAACCACTTCGGCTTCCTCGGGTAATCTCGTTCCGCTTCACTTTCTTCGGGTTGTTCGTTCCGCTTCTGACACCAAATGTTCCGAAACACCTCGTATAAAAACACGTGTCTTCGTTTTTATACCTTTATTAACAATGGAACGTAACTATGGTTACAACAACGACAAAATCTTCACTTGTCAATGTCTCGACGTTTACAGTACAATAGTCGAATCTATACTAATCAAATCAGAGGTTTCCGTCGCCCTTTTATAGTGTGGTGGAAGAGTGAAGAATGATCCAGAATTTTGGAGAAACATCGCGAAAATTCCATAGTACAGGATGGCATAAAAGTTCTCAATGAATAATTCGGGCGTTTTCGGAAACCTTCGAAACTGATGAAAGAACTTGGAAGAATTAAGGTAAATTATTCAAATAAATTATCAGACTAAATCAAACGGTCCTAACTTTCTACAATTCTATAAACTAAAAACACTTATTTTTAATGTCCGTAACACTATCATTTTTATCAAAAAGTCTTTTTTCACCTATATTAAAACGTTTATTATGGCATCAGAAGAGCCATTAACATCCTAAATGAAAAGACGTGTGTATAATCAAAATAATATGGTTGGAATTCAAGATTTATAATCCTTCCACTGTGCACCTACCATCGGGAGTGCAATTGAATTATGAAAATACTGAGCTTAGCGTCAAAAACAGTTCTTTACTCATTCCGAAAAAGTTTTACATGGTGCTTTCTTCACTAATCACCACTAACAAAAAGTCTGTTAAACCATCAAGGGCACTACTCAAACTCACAAATAGAGTTTTAACACACTTAATACGTATAAATCTATACAAGTTCATACCCGAAATCTGTAACAGGATCAAAGCTAGCTACCTGAATATTACCTGCTTCGTTCGACCTTGTTCTTTTCAAAATGTCAGCTGTCAGTTTGATATTTATGTCTGTTATTTCCTGTCTAAAATTTGGTTTATGTTGTCTTACTAAAGTCCTCAAATTTTCATGAAAAAATACCAAACAATTCAGAAGTTAGGAGGGGAGGTCCTGAATTTAGACAAGCACTGTATTATTTTATTACATGTTTTCTGATAGTTTAAATTAAATTTTTTTTTTTTTGTTAAAATGGATATAAAATCCTGATCAAATGTTAGCATAATTCGCAAATAGGTATAATTATTTTGAAAAATGTTTTAATATATTTTCAAAAGTTGCTATAATTTTGGCCGCTACTGCATCGTTGTCGTCCCTATAGTATGTATCGTTTATGAATTTATGTTTACCTTTTGAAACGAAATAAAATTAAAAGTAAGATTTAATTTAGTTTTTTATTAGTTGCTGCGTAACACCTTTAAGCAACCAATCCAATATTTTTATTAATGTGTTCATAAAAATATTAAAGTAACTAAACTCTTCCTGATTTGGGGACTATTAAAAAAATGGAATAGTTCACAAAGATCCAATGCATTACCGTGACAAATGCTAAACTGTTTAAATTTAAAACAGAAATGTTTTTAATGCGTTTCTCTCCAGATTATTTTTTGTTTATATTGCAGTGAATATTGCATGTTTCAATTGAGATCAAACAAATGCTCTATACAGTGAGGATATTAAAATAGTTCCCCTTACTTTATCTTTTAAATGGGACAGGATATCAAGATCGTATATAATTTAGGTAAAAGGGTGTCAGTTAAACTACTCATAAAATCAAAAATGGCGACCGAAACACTTCTCGTAAAAACTGAACTTCAAAAACTCACAAAATTAATGTTAATAGAGATTTTAATTACGGGAAAAGTGCCAAAGGACGTACCTAATAATTTTAGTAAAACGTCGATCGAATTATTTCTCGGAAAAAACTTACATGTTTACAATGTGAAAATAACCAAAACGAATTCCAAGATGCACAAGAAGAAGTGAAAACAGTTGAGCAGCACTCACAAAATAATACCAACAATGACAAGTGCTCTTTGGAAACACTAAACAAGCTTATTTACCACCATGAAAAGAGGGTAAGTGACCAAGAAGAAATAATAACTTTATTAAAAGAAAAAGAAAGGAATTTTTCCTGTTTTGGCAATGTAAACAATGGGAAGCCAAGTACTGAATCAAACAAAAAGGGAATTTCCAATGCAGGTATAACGCCATCTAACAACACAAAAGATATCTCTACCAAGCTGATATCAAAAGATTCAAGGAAATCTTTTATTTCCTCTAAGGGTACGTGTTCGCAAAATCAGCAGAATACAGATACCTTCACAGCAAAAACGGTCGGCAGGGCGATTGATAAGGCAAAATTATCGACGTTTTACTGCACAGGAGCGAACAATAGTATAAATACCATACAAACAGTACCAAAACAAGGCCACCTAAGTGTTTACCGCCTACACCCAGAAACTACGCCAAATGATTTGGAGGATTTTTTAAAGAAGACAGCTCCAGAAATTCCTTTCAGGAGTACTCTAACCAAAACTGATTTATACCAGTCCAGTTTTAAGGTCTCTTATCCACTTGAATTTTCTGAGAAGGTTTTTAATCCAGAGATCTGGCCCGAAGGTGCAGCTGTCCGAAAGTTTACTTTTTATAATAAAAATTTTCAGAGATTTTACCCGCAAAGAATAAGAAAGGACCAAGTTTAAAGAACGAAAGTACTAGTAAAATAAATATATTTCATCAAAATATTCAATCTATCAAAAACAAAATAAATGAGCTTGAGTCTTTTTTGTTCGATGCGAGTAAAACAAATTCTATGTATTACGATGTTTTGTGTTTTAGTGAGCATTGGCTCTCTCCAAACGAAACTGAACAGTGTAAAATTGATGGATACAATCTGGCATCTTCATTTAGCAGGACCAATTTAAAGCATGGCGGAGTGGCTATGTTCTTAAGAGATGGTACATGTTTCGAAAAAATAACATTTATAGAAAATTGTTCTATTGAACAGGTTTGTGAATTGTCCGCTATCAGGCTTATAGATAGAGATATTGTGGTTATTACTTTATACCGATCTCCTGGTGCAGACCTCTCGCTATTTTTTGAAATTTTAAATAAGGTTTTTAACTATCTTAAAACTCTTAATAAAACGGTAATAATTGCGGGTGACTTTAACATTAATTTTAATTCGATTGAAAGGGATACAGTTTTGTTTAGAGATTTTATTGCCTCTTTCGGATTTAAATGTTTAATACAAAAACCCACTAGAAAACAAAATTGCATTGATAATTTTTTATTAAATCAAGAAATAGCTTATTTCTCCGATGTGATTCAAACGAATTTATCTGATCGGGCAGGGTCGAATTCACTCCCAAAATAAGGAATAGTACCTGATGGCGAAAAAGGTGACGGACGAATTCACTCCCGGGTCAGTTTACCTTTATTACCTAAATAATCGAAAACTTCGTTCAAATTTTTAAGCAGCATTGCCAGATTTGAGGAAAATACTGGGAAATAACGAAAGAAACATATTTCATATATTTACATTTATTTATATTAATATTATTTTTTAAACAGCTACCTTACATCTATGGGAAATACATTTTACAAACTCAAAATTACTTATGCTCTTATTTTCTAATTTTGCTAAATATTTATCTAAGAATTGTTTTTTTCGCAGCACTTTACTATCATAGACTTTAACTATTGTATCAATACTTCGTAGTTTAATATATGAATCTAGTTGAAAATCCAAAAGAACATTTAGAAATTGATGAATATTTGGGTGGGGACTGTAAAATGATGAATTATAACGAGAATGAAAAGATTCGCAGGCATTTGTTGTTAACGTTAAAGAAGATGAATTGTCCGCCCAAATATGTGGTGGAAATCTAGATGTTTCTTCTATATAATTCTCAACTAGATAGTCACAAAATTTAAGTACTCTGTTATCACTGGGTTGAACTTCAGCTAAGTCAATGGCAAAACAATCTCCTACATCTTCTGGCTTTAGAAACGGTAACCCAAATATATAAGTTAGATATTTAGTAATTTCATTTTCTGCTTCATCTTTCAATTTATATTCGCTTGAACGGTGTAACTGTTGTATTTTTCTGTACCATGCTTGACATAAGTGAAATTTGCAGCCTTTAATTTTAGTGTTAGGAAAAACATATAAAATTGCTTTATGTATAGCGGTTTCAAAATCGGCAGTTATAACTTTTGGAACATAACTCTCACCAACTAATGTAAGATATGCTTCTTTGAGATATTCAAAAGCTAATTTATATGACTCAAAATGTTTGTTTGGGAGAAGAAAGAAAATAAGAGGAACATACTGACCGTTTTTGAAACCGTGAACAGTAAACAACAGCAAAAAAAATTTGGACAATACTGAAAAGTTCCATCAACATACAATTCCGATATTTGTCCTAATGCAGATAAGTTAGTTGTACATGAAAACATCACAATATTATTTTGAGGATCGTTTTTTAACATAAAACTTTCACCCTTGTTAGTTTTTATATCTAAAGTACTTAACAAATCGTGAAACTCAAAAACACTAACCGGAAGTTTTGGTAAAATTTTAGATCTTGTTGAATACATATTCTTCCTGATTCGTTCCACGTCATAAATAGTAATAGTATCGCTGTGTGATTCTCTTACTTTTGCTCGAATTAACTTCATTGGTTTCGCAGAAATATCGTTTATAGCAGATTGTTTCACTTCATTACTTATACTTTGCCTATTCAAAAGCTCTTCGGGTGTCTTCTCATGGTTGTGGTCCAAACAAGCTTCTACGATCTCCAGATTCTCTAGTCTGGTTTTTACAAATGCCTTACAAGGGGGTCTTCTGGATGTACAAGCCCATCTTCTTACCGTATCTTTTGCCAACAACTTGTGAAATGAGAATTTAAACCCATCGACAACGATGAGATCTTTGCCCCTTTCACTTTTGATGATTTTAGCTTCCATATTGCTTACAGGATAAACTACCAGAGTATATTTGTAAACTAAACTAAAATTTATTTTACACCACAGGTTATAGCTAATTTTACTACCTACCTGTTATAGCTAATTTTACTACCTACCTGTTATAGCTAATTTTACTACCTACCTGTTAATTAAAAAGGGTCTATTATTCATAATGATACTTGTAATCCGACTTAAAAACATGGTACTTAAATAAGATTATAACATTTAAAGAAGGAATTATATTATAATGATGTATCTGTTTAATTTAGACCTCTAGGTTTCCCTCTTTCATGTTTTAAATCAAAAATTGCGATAACAAATTTTATAGTTCCAAAATTTATTTTTACACGAACATATGGCAACCATGTCTAAATTTTTAAAGAAAACCCTGTTTCTGTTAATAATTAACGCGGAGTGAACTCGACCCATGGCGGGAGTGAATTCGGTTGTCCAGAAAACCTACCTGCTTCAAATGGGAGTGAATTCGTCTCGGCCCATCTGATCACTGCGCAATAACGTTGGAGGTAGAGGTTCCTAGTAATAAAATGTGAACAACATTGGTACAGGCCTATAACTCGTGCGGGCTTGTCTTATTTCTATGACTGTTTATCACGAGAATCTTTTAATTTTGTCTCTGACTCTAACCTATCCGTAAACGAAAAATGCAATATGTTTCTAAATATTTTATTAAAACATACTGAAACGGCTTTTCCTATTAAAAAAAGGTTGATTTCTGATAAAAATAATATTCAATGGTTTACTGATGAACTACGCGATATGCGCGAACACTTACAATTTTTACAGGACATAAAAAGACAATATCCTCAGACTCCCAACATAGCATACACAGTAAACGCTTTTCGTATGCAATACAGAAATCAAATTAAGATTTGCAAACGTAATGCCAATGAGAGGTACATAAACAATAGTGGAAATCAGTCGAAAGCAATGTGGAATATCATAAATTCCAAAAGGAAAAATAATAATTCTAATAATAAATCCAGCACCCTCAACGCCGATGATTTAAATATTTTCTTTGTAAACACTCCTCGCAATCTTTCGCAAAACATAACTGGTAGTTTTGATCCCGTTGAAATAGTTCCTCAATCAAATCTTAAATTTTCTTTTCGTCCTATTTCGTATATACAAGTACGTGATCTTATAACGAATATAAAAAACAATCCGAGTAAAGATGTTTATGATCTCAATATAAATATCATAAAAAGTGTTAAGGATATTTTAATACTACCGTTAACTAAACTTATAAATCTAGCGATTAGTGAGGGCATTTTTCCAGATTGTCTTAAAATTTCAAAAGTAATACCCATTTTCAAAAAGGGAGATCATAATGATCCTAATAATTATCGGCCAATATCGATTATTCCTATAATAGGAAAGATATTCGAAAAAGCTTTATATCTACAGCTAATGAACTATTTTGTGGATAACTCTTTGTTTTCGTTGGTTCAATTTGGCTTTGTTCCAAATGGAAATACCGCTGATGCCATAAATAATCTTGTTTCTTCAATTGCGGAGGCCTATCACAATAAACAGTATGCAGGAGCCAGTTTTTTAGATTTAACCAAGGCCTTTGATTGTGTCCAGCATAATATTTTACTTGGAAAACTAAGGAAATATGGGATGTGTGAAAACTCAGTTAACCTACTTTCAACTTATTTGGAAAATAGAGAACAAATAGTGACCATTGATGGAAAAGCGTCCACTAAGCTGACCTGTAGTTTGGGAGTGCCCCAGGGATCAGTATTGGGGCCTCTGTTATTCTTGATCTTTATCAATGACCTTGACAAATATATGGTAAATTCGCTGTTGACCCTGTATGCAGATGATACAACGTTGTTGAGCATAGATGGAAATTTGGATATTCTTCACCAGAAAATGCAGCGAGAGCTTTCTAGGGCTTCCGAGTGGTTCTGCGCAAATAAACTGAAACTAAATGAAAATAAAACATGCCAAATGATGTTTTCTTTGTGTGATCTCTCGAATGCGGATAACCCTCTTAATGTAAAGTTTCTAGGGGTTCTTATGGATCCTAAATTAATATGGGACCAGCACATAGAGCAAGTAGCTACAAGGTTAACAGGAACTATCTTTTTAATTAGAAATTTGGTAGGTGAAGTCTCAAATTCAGTTATAAAGACAGCTTATTATGCACTATTTGAAAGTACCTGCACCTATGCTATTCTTGCATGGGGACATTCTTGTCATACTAGCCGTCTGTTCTCTTTACAACGCCGGGTGTTAAGAGTTATGCTGGGACTAGGTTACCGAGAAGATGTAAAAAATTATTTTAAAGAACAAAAAATTTTAACTATTCCATGTTTATATATACTATATGCGCTTCTACATGTTAAATCAAATTATAATGAATACTCACAACGTATTAATATTCATTCTCATAATACGAGAGGAAGAGGTAATCTACAATTGCCCTTTACTAGAATAGCGAGAAGTCGAAATGCACTCAACTACTATGGACCAAAATTTTTTAATCATCTGCCTGAAGAAATAAAGTCTTTGCCCTTTAAACCTTTCAAAACGAGAATAAAACAGGTCCTGCTAAATGGTGCCTGCTATTCATTTGACGAATTTTATGAAATTTTATAGATTTTCTAATTTTTTTTACTGTGTGTGACATCTATTTTATAGTAATTTTAGTTATTTAAATGTATTTTAAGTGTTAATTTATAAGTGACGTTTGTAAAACCTGTAGGTTGTTGACATGAATAAAATTATTATTATTATTATTATTACTCTTTGGCATAAAAATAATTTCAGTCACGTGGCCTAGTGACAAGGGGGCACTAGAAAGTTTTTTATTCAAATGGAAAGGGAGGTCATGTATTACCTCGTTTAAAAGGCCTTTTTACTTAACGTTACTTTGTTTTTGAAAATCAGCACAGCCGTTCCAGGCTTAGAACCATTTGAAATTTGGCTTAAATACCGTACAAAAGGTGCGGTTTTAAAGAAATTGGCTTGTAAGTCTAGAACGGCTGGGCCGATTAAAAACAAAGTGGCGTCAAGTAGGGAATCCAAGGACCTTTAAAACGAGGTGCTACATGACCCCATTTCTATTTGAAAAAAGTTGCTAGTGCCCCTACCACGTAGACCACATACGCCAAAATTATTTTAATGCCAAAAAGTAGCTTATGTGGCACCATTTTACACAAAATTTGTGAAAAATTTGGCAAAGAATTACTTTTGGTCATTGGGTAATATTTTCTTTAAAAGATGTTATTACACATTTATAGTAAAATACATTTCTTTAACGAATCGGTAATAAAACTTGTACACTTTCGTGCAAACTAATTTGAATTTATCTAGAATTAGCATCCCACTCTGGAACCATGGTAACCTCACATTTTTGATCTTCAAAGCACACTAAAAAAGATCATTTTTAAAATTGAAAGAAATGCATGCTTTTAGGGGCGCATCATTTATCAAGAATAATCATAATTCCTGTATCCTCAAATTATTAACTGATTCGCTTGTACTGAATCATGTCCCTTAGTTTTTCTACGAAAAAAGGTATTAGCTCCTTTTGCAACGAGGTAAAATGCATCATTTTGGAAAAAATCCTGTAAGTCCGGTTCTGACTAAATCTATTTGACCAAAATTGACAAACCTAGAGAAAACATATCTACCTATACTACACCTGTAAAAATATAAAAGATATAGGCGCAACAGATAAAAAGTAATTAAATGGATGGTATTTATTTGGGTACACGCCAAAATAAAATTAAAAGTTCTAAAAAAACAAAAAAAATTTAAACAAGTAAAAAAATAATTAAAAATCGACGTTTCGGTGGCAAATCTGCCACCGTTGTCAAGATAAATGGAATAAAAATAATAAAAATAAAAATTTTACTATTATTAAGGTTTTAAAATTTAAAATTTGTATCTTTTTTTAGGATATTCTGAAATCTTTGACATTAAATGTCAAAATATGTTTGTTTTTAAAATTTATTTCAAATATTAACTGAGCTACGGAAGAAAAAAAAGTGGACAAAACGGTTTTTTGGAAACATCTAGTAAGCCATGATTATTTTGAACGAAATAAAAAGCGATTTAGACTAAGCACTAAAAAATACAGTTCTTTTCCCATTTAACCATCTCTGTAGCGGCAGCGGTTTTCAAGATCACTACTAAATATCGAAAATAGTATACCCTGTATAATACATTTTATTAAAGAAGAAAAGTATTTAAAGGTCTCAATAAGAAATATTTTATTCTTAAAAAAAAACAATAAAATAAAACGAAACTATTTACATATATTGTGGCACAGCAATACCGTATTTGTCATTTAAACTAAACATTTATTTAAATTTTATAATTTTTAATTATTATATCCTTTACCTGCTAAACTTTATTATTCATTAAAAAGAAATCTGTTTACGGCCGACCGAAGGAAAAAAACTGTGCAGTTAAACCTGATTGCCCCACACCTGCTCAGGTCTTAGGTCTACCCGAGTACCGAGTAGTAGGCCGACCGGAGAAAAAACTGTGCAGTTAAAACTGTACAGTTATACCTGATTGCCCCACACACGCTCAGGTCTACCTTAATAAAAACTACAGGCCTACCGTGGGTACACCTGAGCGTCTGTGGGCAGCGTTTGACGTTTTAAAGTGGCACCACGGGTATAAATGCTAAGGTAAATTGATAATATATATTAATAAAAATAATACAAATCTTTGTTTTGTACTTGCATAAAGCAGCCCCTATGATTGGATGTACACGTCACATATATGCATATAAATAAAATATATAAATAATATACAGTGCATTTCTTTATTGTCCCCCCTTTTATTTTCTGAACGGATCAATTTAAAAACCTAAAATTTTGGCATATGAAATTGATGCATAAATACTGTATTTTAGAGTTAAATTGACAGATGGACCGCCATCTTTGGGAAAAAATTAAAAGGAAAGGGGGTCTTGTCGCACATCATTGTTAAGTTCCTGACGAGTACTTTATAACCCTAGAATATAGTTACTTAAAGTCCATAACTTTATCCAAAACAAAAGGGCGGTACTTTAAAAATTACCTAAATACCTGATTTGGATGGCCATATTTCCAAAACTAATAAAGTTAAATGAACTAAGTGTGGTATTTCTTTAAAGCTCTTTTAAAGATAGTAATAAATAGTAAATAGTAATATAATATACAGGGTGCTTCACTAAAAAATCGATCATTAAAAAGATCTTTTAAAGAGCTTTAAGAAAACACCACATGAGGTACATCTAACTTTATGAGTTTCAGAAATATGGCCATCCAAATCAGGTGTTTAGGTAATTTTTAAAGTACCGCCATTTTGTATAAGGTGAAGATATTGACTTTATATTTTAGGGTTATAAGGTACTCGTCGGGAGCTTTAAAATGATGTGTCACAAGATGCCCCTTCCCATTAAACTTTTTTTTCCAATATTGAAATTTTCCTCTGTCAATTTCACTCTAAAATATAGTATTTATTATATATTAATTTTATATTCCAAAGTTATACTTTTTTAAATTGATCCGTTCAACAAATAAAAGAAGGGGGTGATATAGACTAAAATACTTTTACAGACTTTCAAAAATGTGTTTAGGTTAGAGAATTTTAGAGAGTTAGGATCTTTTAATTTAGTTTGTTAAATTATTTAAATAATTTACCTTAATTCTTCCAAGTTCTTTCGTCACTTTCGAAGGTTTCCGAAAACGCCTGAATTGTCCATTAAGAACTTTTATGCCATCCTGTATTATGGAATTTTCGCGATATTTCTTGAAAATTCTAGATCATTCTTTACTCTTCCACCATACTATAAAAGGGCGACGGAAAACTTCCGATCGATTAGTATAGATTCAACTTTTGTACTGTAAACTTCGAGACATTGACAAGTGAAGATTTTGTCGTAGTTGTACCCATAGTTACATTTTATCGTTAATAAAGGTATATATTATTTTTTATAATAAATTATAAAATTAAAAAAGAAAAATAAACATACATAATATACAGGGTGTCCGGAAAGGTATGGTCATAAATAATAGGGGTGATAGAGTGAGTTAAAATAATGTTAGTACTTCTAGTAGTTCTATCGTACTTCGTTAGGGAGTTATTCCTTCAAAGTTAGAATAAAAATTTCAATTATATGTTTTTATTATTATTATTTTTGTGACATCTCACAAAGCCTAAACACCAGGGTACCGTAAGTGTTATTATTATTGGATGTTTAACCCATTTTTTACCTTTTTCCGTCACCGTTATCAAAGCACTAAAACATGCAGTTTTGCATTTTACACCACCTTTTAGACAACGCGGTAGTGCCACCACGGACGTTATTTTAAAATAACTACTACCTAGGATTGGCAGATTCTTTTTATAGGTAAATGGCTGTTTAGTAAGTTGGAATTATACAGGGTGAGCCGTTTTTTTTTAATTTTATGTATTTTATCCGAATTAAAAAAATTTACATTTTGCTTTTACCATTTTATTCTTTCATCTTTTTCTAAAGGGTCTTTTAAAAGAGTGACAGTTTTTTAAATAGAAATATCTCGTTTTCAATCCATATTGTAATTTTTAGGTGTTACTATATTATTATTATTATTATTAAGTTCTTTATTTAGCAACTCGTACTATATACTAAATATAGTAACACCTAGAAATTAAAAAACTAAAGATTAGAAACCGAGAAATCTATATTTGAAAAACTAGCACTCTTATTGGAAGACACTTTGCAAAAAGGTATACCTTATTTAAATCGATATTTTTGTATCGCATTTTAAATACCACATTTTGTATGTAATAAACTTCCCATTCGTGAGTTATAAGGTACTCGCCGAGAGCATTAAAATGACGTGCAGCAAGACCCCTTTTTGAAATTTTTATCCGTCATTTTCCCTCTAAAATATAGTATTTAAGCAAAAATTTCATATTCCAAGGTTGAAATTTGTTACATTAATTCATTCAAACATTAAAAGTTTAAATATAGTATATATAGGGTGTTACAAATTTGAGGGGCACCATTAGGATGTCGGAAACGGTAAGAGTACAGCATTGGTTAAATTGGAGTAAAGTTGCGCAATTTTATGCTTAACAAAGTTCCATTTCAAAAATTTAAATATTTGAAGCTGTTTCGGAATTATCCGGAAAAAACCCGAAATTTTACAAAAGAGTTTTTTTTTAGTTTATTTGAAGAGATATTTTAAAACAAATGACACATTTGGATTGCCACTTTTTATGTTCTATAAAAAGTTATCATTAAATTTAAGACCCGACGTATTGTCTTGGAGCCAGTATGATCAACTTTGTTTTTTAAATAGGCGGAATATTTGGTTTTAAACTTAATTATCCCGTATTTTAATTCTAAATCCAACGACAAATTTTCATTGCCACTTTTTATGTTATATAATGATGTCATTAATTATTTAAGATCCGACGTTTCGTCTTTAACAAACACTCATCAACTTTCCTTTTTTAAATGGGCGGAATATTTAGTTTTAAACTTAATAAACATTTATTTTAATTTTAAATCCAATGATATATGGCACTTTACATTTATGCGGCATTTGGAACCAAAACACCGATCAAAACACCATCATTTAGTATTTTGCCATTAAAAATTTCGATTTTATTCCAAACGATCGTAAAAATTTCCATTTGAAGGTAAGTATGCATCCATTTTTTTCCACCACTAGTTATTATTATTCTTTTTAGTTATTAATTTATTTATAATTAAAATACCAAGCTACAAGAACTGATGTATTTTACATACAATTACTTAATAAGTATTAAAATGAAGTATTTAATTTAATCAAACGCCTCTGTCAACTTTATCGTAGCCAGTCATAAAAAAATGGACCTAAACTTACCTGCCAATGGAAATTTCCCCGAACATTTGGAATATTCTCTTTATTTGTAATGGGTAAATAGTGAATGATGGTTTTTGCTTCGAAACGCCGCAGAAATGTAAAGTGTCATATATCGTTGGATTTAAAATTAAAATACATGTTAATTAAATTTAAAACTGATTATTCGGCCTATTTAAAAAGCAAAGTTGATGATGGTGGCTAAACGACGAAACATCGGATCTTAAATAATTAATGACATCTTTTTATAGAACATAAAAAGTAACAATGAAATTGTATCATTTGTTTTAAAATATTTCTTCAAATAAACGAAGAACAAAAAAATAAAAATGTCTCTCAAAATTTCGTTTTTTTTCTGGATATGTCAGGAAGGGCTTCATATATTTAAATGTTTGAAAGGGAATGTTATTTTATTAATCATGAAATTGCACAACTTTACCCCAATTTAACCAACCCTGCGTGTCTTACCGTTTCTAAGATCCTAATAGTGCCCCTCGAATTTGTAACACCCTGTATACATGGACAGGTTTTTTTCTAACGAATGTTTGATCTGCAACTTTTTTGTGGGTTTTAAATTTAAAATAAGACAAATTATTCGCTTTTGCCATATTTTGTTGGAATCCACTGAGTTGCCCCAAAGAGCAATATTAGGTATAATTAAAGTAGGAATATACCAATAAATATTATATTTAGGAGAGAATCTTGGTCTAGCATTTCTTTCCGTTGGACAAGGGCAAAAAAGTAGTGTTATAATTTTTGGAAATATAGCCTTCATAATGTTCCCATGTTAAAAACTGGTCCACTTACAAAAATGGGCGTAGTCAGGATTTTGTTTAGGGGGCAGGCAGTGAAAAACTGATAATATACCGGGTGTTTCCCAAAAGTGGTTTTCCGAAATATTATTTTTACGTTTTAAGATAGAAAAATTAAATTGGGTATGTCGATGTTTGACACACGTGTGCATTGATAACCCGAAAATCACTGCTATTTTTGTAATTTTAAATTGCTCTGTATATCACAAGGCAATTTTTTTAGTTTTTTTAAATTGTAACCTTAATTTTCCCTAGAAATCATAACCAATAGAAAAAAATTAAACACTTAAGTGTAACATCCCATATCTTGAAATCAATGCATTTTCGGACCTATGTTCATACCTCTTTTTTTTTTTCATACGGTATCGATGGGTTTTTGACAAACGTCGTAAGCGACATTCGTCAATTTTACGGAAAACGATTTTCTCTTTCCATGGCGTTATTTTTAAATAAAAATCCAGGCTACTAATTATATACAAAAAATACCCAACTTTGTTTTAAAAATAACCCAATAAAAAAAAGAATTATTAAAATCCGTCTACAAACGCCAGAGTAATCGCTTAACATAAACAATTACAAAAAAACATACGTGGCGAATTGAGAACCTTCTCGTTTTTGAAGTCGGTCAAAAGGTAAAACAATAGAAAATTACAAATAATAATTTACCTCCAAAACTCCAAAATGCATTGTTTCTGTAGGTAGAAGGTGTTGCTAGGCAATGTATTTTTCCGGCCAGGACCGGGAATATTTTTCCGGATGCTAACCTGCTTTCTATATTTTCAATTTTCACTGATGATGTTTGTCAAAGTCAATTAACAATAAAAGACAATGTGATACCATAGTAACGCATTATACCGAGATTAAATAGGCATGACGTTTATTTTAATAAACTAAATACACGAAAAAAACAATAAACCAACAAAAAAGTAACTAAAAATTTAAAAATAAGGTAATTGTCTAGAAAGTTGCGGCAACTCCGATTTTGACGAAATTTGGTGTAGAGGGGTTTTTGTGGGCGCTGATCACGAATCTGAAAGATTTTTTTCGGAAACTTTTTGTTCTAAAGATATTTATCATCAACGTTGAAATTCATACCTAACCTATTTTCACTATATTCCCCCTTGTTTTTGCGCACAATTTGATTTTTTCCTTTTAAACCCCTGGTTTTCTATGTATTTTAGACCTTTTATCATATAAATTGCGAAGGCTCCGGCGCATCCACCATAGTCTGCTGCGTTTGAAAGTGAAGCTATGCAATTTAATGTAAAAAAGTGTAAAATACGTACAAAAATGGTGTTTTAAAAGGTGAAAATCAAATATTGTATGCCACTAGGAGATACAATCCCGGGATCCCGCCCCTTTTTCAGTTTCAAAATTTTTGGGATTAAATTTCTTAAATCCAGGATGTTTTGGGATCAATAAATAAATGTAATGTTTTCGAAATAATTGCATGAAACGAAACGTGCTTAGTTTTCCTGTCAATTTATCGAGTTGTTAATGCCAATAATAAAAAATCAGCCATTTTTATTACCCAGCTGATTCTAGTTAGTTTTACGTGGTCTTATTTAAAAAAATAAGTCATGTAAAAACTACACTTCGCATCACGCAAATTATTAGAATTTTGCATTAAAACATGTTTATTTAAAGTATGTTTTGGATATTTTACTTTTTATTATTTATAAGCCGATTCCTACATAGGGGTATTCACCCGTGAGCTTCAGTCGTCACCCATCAGCTGATTGTCGGGCTTTTTTCAAGGACACGGGTAAAATCATATCCATGCACATTTGAATCAAATCACAACTTTTGGTAGTACCAAGCGTTAATTTATGTAGGGAATTTTGTTAAAAAGTCGTCAGCCATAGGGGAAAATTGAAACCAGTTCTAATTTGGCGGGTGAAAACGCACGAGTTTTAAGCCCTTGCCCATGACTCGCAGGTGTGAATCGTCAAAAGTCAAAGACTTTTTACCCGGGGTGAAAACCCCAAGTTGGAAATCGGTTTTATAGGGTTTATTATTGCCTTAAGTTTTTGTATTGTAACAAATTTCAAATGTTTTAATGCGATCAATTTTTTAAGGCACCTAATCAAGACGACTGTAGAAATGTCTTTATCAAAAGGAAGTGTGCATGAACTTAATTTTTCTATATTTTAATTAGTTTGTTTTTTTGTTTGGAAAAGAAAACTTCTTTTTGTTCAGATTTTTTTTACAGTCCTAAAGAAAATTTAAAAAATTAAAGTTGATTTTTGAATATTTTCGCATTTTTTGTACTCTACTCTCAAATCCCGGGATTATTCCGGGATTGTCTGTGCTCAGTCCCTAAACCCCGGGATTGGAAAAAAGGCTTGAAATTATATGTGCCACTTAAGTTTAGAATCAAGAATTGTATGCAAAAAGAAAGGGAAATAATTATGATGGATATCTCGGATATGACAAGTTTCCAAAAAAAAAAAAAAAAAATCTTTCAGATTCATGATCAGCTTCCCAAAAACACTATACCAAATTTCGTCAAAATCGAAGTAGCCCCAACTTTTTAGACAATAACCAAAAATAATAATTAGAAAAAACTACATTTTTATAATTTTTTTCTAATGTATATTTTTAAATTTTTAGTTACTTTATTTATTTTGTAGTCGGTTTAGTTTTTTTAATGTTTATTTTTTTATACACTAAAAACACCACGACCTACCTAGTACCCTTTTCTCTCAAGTAAACTGTTCGCACAAAACGAAAATACTGCCTCTAATATCTATAAATTGGGTATAAACGAAAACATCTGACACAAAAATAAAATTTGAAAAGATGACAACTCTTGACAAATTAGAAACTTTTGACGTTAAATGCAGCTTTCGATACGTCAGAGATAAAAAAATAAGTCTATTAAAAACTAAAATTAAGCGACTTGGCAACGTTGCAGTTGCAAATTTAGAACATAATGACATTTCCTAATCAAGTTTTGCTTTCTGTTGTTACAGTTAATATTCTATTTTTTTAAAGAATTTTTATGATTTATGGGATAAATGTAATAAAAAATAAGAAAAGTGGTTGCTATCATGGATTTCGTTGAAAATTCAGCAATGAAGCAAAACGTGCGAAGTCAGTTTTGGTTTATCTGCAGTTTAAGTCTAAATAACGAAGAACTTACGCTTTATGGCTATATATAAAGTTTCTTGAAACACTGACTCTAATCCTGCTTTGTGTTATTTAGGTTGACAAACAATGATGCCTAATATTTTTGTGAAATTCAGGTAATTTATGTAAATATTCTTCGCCAAATTGAATCTAGATACCCATTTTTATCAGCTGTTTGACCGAATTGCAACACTGCGCTCCTTAATTTGAATTCCCAATACTTTGGCCACTATAAATTGATAATGAATACCTGGTAATAACTCTGGATACTTTAGTTTTAAACCAATAAAATACATTTTTGTACAGGTGAATTTTTCAATTTATAGTGACTTGGTTTTCTTATGGCACCAACTTAAAAGTTTACTCTTTTAAATAAAAAAATAATAATAAAAATCGGTCCACAATTGACGGAGTAATCGGTGCACATACAATAAAAAAACATAGGTGTCGAACATATCACCTTCTCCTTCTTTTGGAGTCGGTTAAAAACACATTATTTTATGTTTTAAAAAACGAAATTTAAAGAATTATTGGCGGAAAAAGTTTCGTCCAACAAACTTCACCATCGTCCCGAAATATATCGCTTTTCCTACATGTTACACCATGTACTATATCTTAGGAACGAAAAAACAAATCAGATGTTGCCCCAGAAATACCGTTACCACCACTCCACAGGATCCGGTCTAATTTCGTTTTTATTTATCAAAACATGCGTAATAATTTTACCTAAAACATCCTTCACAATAATGTCGTCACTGGGCTTTCCGTTCGGATCACGATTATCATATTATTATGTCGACGAACTCGAGTTTGACACCGACGTACCGGCAGCTGGAGAATTGTTAACCATCTCCAGGCTTAACTTCTTAAGCAAACTAATTTTGGATCTTTGCTCCAATTTGTAATTTGTATCAATTTGGATTTTGTTAATTATTTTAAGATTTTGTTTTTCAGTTAGATTTATAAAAATTAGGTATGCAGATATATTGGAAATAACAGTAGAAATTTGCAGACCTATCTTAAATTTACTTAATGCTTTTCCGTTTTTTTTTATTAAAATTTAAAAATTGGATTCTACCTGAAAGACAGGAATTTTACTTTTTGAAAAACCTACTTAGCCTATTATTAAATTTAGAAATAATATTGTAGTTTCTTCAATTAAAAGGACTGCCCACAAATATAATGTTAATTTTGGTACATTTTCTTATCCTTCCAGATGGTTTTTAATAAACCATATGTTTTTCATAAAAGTTATTTTATTCTGCCATGATTAGATTAGAAGGTGAATTGCATATCCTCTAACACTGCAACCTGCTTAGGTTTATTGTGTGTCCTCCGTCCATACGTTAGAGCACGCTGTTTTATCAGACTCCACAAGCTTGAAACCGGTATATCTTGCCGCTTTAGGTTTTTCTTCACCCAGCCTTGTGAACCGCATCACTGAGAGAAATTTCTAGCAACCATAATTAAAGTTTTAATAATCATAACTAAATTATCTCAGTTAAATAAGGGACAGATAAGATCAGTTATTGCCATAATTAAAGTTGACTTTCTACTTCCAAATTAGTTACTATAACTAAGTCGGCTTAATAACCGAAAAATATCTGATATGTTAGCGACCATTATTTGGCATTGGTAGTGTGGTTATTAAAGTCGTCTAGTTACCGCTGTTAGTCCATGACATTATGGTAATTAAGTAATTTACTTTTTACTGCTCAATGGACTTAGTTGTGACTGATATTCAATCTTATTATCAGTATTACTATATCAACATTATGATCAATATTGTAATGTTAATGGACTTAACTAAAGAGCTTTTGTATGGTTATAATTTTTAGGACTTAGGGTAATACCTAAGCTTTAATTAAAGTAGCAAAAAATGTAGCTCGCTGGAATATACAGGGTGTCCGGAAAGGTGAGGTCAAAAATGATAGGGATGGTAGAGTGAGCCAAAAAATGTTAGTACTTCATATAAAAAGAAGTTCTATCGCGATTCCTTAGGGAGTTATTGAGGTTTAAAGTTAGAATATAAAAAATAGTATTTCATTAATAACTTTTGAACGGTTGCCACAATAATAATGATATTTAGGCATTTAAATTAACTCGTACCAATGCTTTTTTCCATAGCCTTTATTAATGAAAATCTGGTAAGATTTTATTAACACGTAAATGGATTGTAACTAAACCAACTAGTTAGTGTTATGCAGAAATTTATTAACAGTAATACCTCGATTTCAGAAAGACAACTTTAATAGTTCTCGAAACATCAATCTAATATTATTATTAAAAAAATAGGTATGTTACCTAAAAATAAAAGAATGGTTATTAACGAAGCTACTGAAAGGTAGTTTAATTAACTGTTTTCTTTCAGTGCAGACGACCAAGGGCTTCACAGTAGCCATAATTACAATATGATCGTCTATTGAAAAGTCCTTGGCTAAATCGTACATACTTTCGATGACTTGATTAAAATTAGCACGCGGTTTATAAAAAGTTTGTGAATTATTTATTGAACTATCGATTTGTTTGTTTATAAATATATTCGAGTCCTTGCCAGAATCATCACACAATAGAAGCACTCTTTTAGGAATGACGTATAGAAATACCACTAAGATCCTCATCCGCTGAACGCCGCTGATCCGGATTGAGCATGTCGTCCTGTGTTGCAACACTTATCCCAATATTGTTTTTGTTTTCGTTAACTGTACACAATAATTTTTTCAGATCTAAGTTTCACGATCTGTCAGGAGGTATCACCTTTATGACACTAGTTATTTAACGCATATTTCAATTCAAAAACTTAATTTTTAAATTTGCGACTTATTGTCCCTGATAATTTGATTTAACTCCTTCTCTTGGATGGAGGCTTTGTTTAAAAATGTTTCATAATCCAATGTATTTTTTTCTAAAGGTTAACTTTTAAAGCCAATTTCTGTCGTCAGCCCACTGACGACTTTCCTCTGGAAAAGAGTATATCCAAAGTTTTTTGTATTTGTAGCAGTGGATTCGCGTTGTTAAATGGGTTAGTGTATTTTAGGTAAAGTTAATAAATTTATAAATTTAAATAACATATTTTATTACAGAAAACATGGATTTAACTGCCCCAATAATCTTTGCATCAATTTTTGTATTGGCATCAATATCGTTATTTTTGGTTTACAAATTTGGAATTAAAAAAGAGCTATGAAGAAGCCTTAGCTGAACACCGAAAACAAACCAGTACTTTGTTAGCTACTAAGCCAAAGCCCAAAGAAAAAAAAAGTAAAAAGGCTGTTAAAAAGGTAAGTAAAATTGTTTTAAATGGTGTTGTTTCTTTTTTTTCTTTCGTTTCTTTTCGATTGAAAAGAAACGTTGATGTATTTTTTTGTTGTTTAGAGAAAGCAACCCTGCTTATTTGCTCCCTAATAAAGGGGCCATCCATAAGTTTTGTCACAAGTTAAGGGAAAGAAGATCAACAAAGTATGACGTGTTAAGGGATGGGGAGGGGTGGAATTTTGAAAAAGTCCAGTGTGCCAGCGCTACACGTTTTCTGAATGCACCAAAGGATAATTGTAATTTTTACAATAGACACACAGAACAATACTAAATTTTTGATATAGGCTTGGAGATCACTTGTTGAAATTACACTAGCATTGTTTTGTGCGTCTGCAGTAAATCATCATTAATTTATAATGATAAATACCAAGTAAAGTCGCTCAAAGAATATGCTATTATCAGAACCACCCAGGGCCGGATTTAGGTGTGTAGGGGCCCCAGGCCAATGAGCGTGTGGGAGCCCCCTCAAAGTAATTTAGTACTAAAAATAAAATAGAGAAAAAAAAGTTCCTCAGTCTTTTTATTGTGATGTGTGTGGGGGCCCTGGGCCAGGGCCCCGCCTGGCCTCCCCTTAAATCCAGCCCTGGAACCACCTCTGTTAGAGACAGTAAACAGCTACTATTCAATATCGCTAATTCCCTAAAAATGTGTTAACCAGTTAACAATAACCTTTGTTTAGATTAATAAAGAAAAGATCTCGCCTACCAACAGTCAGGAAAATGAAATGACTGATAATGTGGAAAGTGGCAACTCGAAAGACACTTCTGAAAAGGTGAAATCCATTCAAGAACCTATCAAGGCAGATTTAAAGAGTACAGGTAAAAACTTGCTTTGGAAGTTTTAAGTCTTATCACTCTACATATGTATTTTGTCACCTTATATTTGACGAAAAGTTACAGAAACTTTAGTATGAAACGAGACTTAAACATATTATTCTTCTGTGATCATTATTTCATAAGGAATATAAAAGTTAAAAAAAATCACCTAAAAACAATTTGATATTTAATTTTTTTTTTTCCAAAATTTAAGGTTACCTATTTTATATATAGTGTGACTGGACTTAACTATACTGCTATAATAAAAATTGCCCTATGATATACAGGGTGGTGGTTTTTTGTAAAATGAAAGAAATTGAAAAATTATATTTTTTAAAATAATTTTTAAAAAGCATAAAAAAGTAATAATAGAATATCCAGTTTATTTTTTTCTTATCGCTTTTCATTACTTGGGAAAATTAAGTGTAAACTTAAATGAATGGTTTTTTTCCTTCATAAACAATTAATTTTATTTTTTATGTGCATACAATATGAATTTAAGTTAAAATGTATGTAAGTAGTAACCCCAAAGGTAACGATTTATTTAACAAAAAGGTAAAATTTTTATTACTTGCTTATTGCTTATGCTATTTAAATTAGTGACCAAAAAATATTTGTAACCAATTTTTTTTATTTTCCAAAATAACATTTTCGTAGGTTAGAATATTATAAGGCCATTCTTTTTAACGCTTTTATTCTAAAAAACCATGATTGTTTCACTAAATTGTAAAAAACCACCCTGTATATCCTACTGCGATTTTTGTTATAGCTTTTAACTTTTCAGATGAAACAAAATGTTTTTGAAGATTTTTTTTTTGAAATATTAGAAATAGAAGAAAATGCAGGTATAGTTAAGTCCAACCGTGGACACACTGTATTTATTATACGTCTTTACCAAGAGAAATTGAAGACATTGGTGCAAAACTGAATATTTTGTTTTTAAAATGTGGAAAATAATCCATTTTATTTTAGGGTATAGAGAAAGTAATAAAAACGTAATTAGAGTTAGGGATCCCTTGACCATTTTTCCAAGTTATAACTAGCAAGCTAATTTTTCGTGAGTAGTTTCATTTTGACGAGGCGACCAACTTTTTCCTTACAACAACTTTTACTGGTGATAGCATACAGGGGTAGCAGAGATTATAAAAAGTGCCTCCCGGCGCCCTTGACGTCACTCGACGCGAGAACCACATTACCATTTGGATCCAGACAAGTCCCCACCTATGGGACATTCATTAATCACGAAAGGCTTGAACAAGGGAGGGGAAGGGGTTCGGAAAAAAACACTAAACGTCACAAGGGGGCGGGGGTGTAGGTAAGAAATGTGTATTTATTTTTTTGCTAAAAATCTTGCAATTTTAATGTCTATCTAAATATTTTTATAGCGTTTCTTTTTTTTACAGAATAAAATTAGAATAAACTTACTTTTATTTAAAGATAATATTGTAAAAATAATAATATATTTTGTACCATATAAATACACGTAATTGGGAATGGGCAGGGGGTTAGTTTAAAACCTCTCCAAGTATCACTAGGGGGACATAGGAGTCAATTTTTTTTTAAACCACGTGATTAATGGACGTCCCCTGTACAAAACTACCTTGATGCAAAAAGCAGGTTTGTTCTGGACTTGCCTGATTTATCATACCAATACTTCACCTGGCAAGTGAAATTCAATGCTATTTCACATAAGATGCGTTGTACTGACCTTATTTTAGCACCAACTATGCGCAATGATAAAAATACTTAGAATATTTGCTAAAGCAATTTTTGATAAAATTTGGACTTGCCTGGTTTTTGCACCGAGGTCTTCAATTTAAAAGGCAAAAAGAACCATTTCATTTTTTAAACTTTCATTTTCACATTTGCACATCATTGCCTATGAACCTTTATTGGCTGAACGTGTGTATTTTTCAATACAGCATGGAATTAAATGCTATTTTTTATAAAAATATATTACTTAATTAAATAAAAATAGTTTTTTCCACACTTTTCAATTTATTCACTTGCAGATGTGACATTACCAAAGCAAAGCAAGCAAAGCCATGTTGAATTTAAAGGGCAGCCAGAAGAAGTTCCAGTTGATGTTCCTGTAGAAAAAGAAGTGAAGGAGGTATTAAATAAGGTACATATTAGTTATTTATTTAATTATGTTTTATTTCATTTATTCTTTTATTAATTATTTCTCAAAATATTAGACGAACAGTAGGATTGAAGTTACATATGTTCTGTATTGCTTTTGCGGATTCATTTAATTGATGGTATTTATTTGGGTACAGGCCAAATGGGACGGTTTTTCCTAAAACAAAATAGAGAAAAAAAACAAAAAAAATAATAAAATAAGAAACTAAATACTAAAAATCGACGTTTCGGTGGCAAGTCTGTCACCGTTTTTAAGATAAAATTAAATAAAAATAAAAAATTTAAAAGTTAACTAATGACGCGTTTACACACGCATGAAATTAGTGGCGTCAGTCATTACTTGCACGCCAGTTATCTAATCACTGCAAGTGTAAACCTCTACTGACTCGCCAGTATATCCATGCAAAACTTCATATTTAATATTTGCCAAGTTGTTAATTTCAAATAAAAAATAAGTAAAAGGTGGAGTTGTTAGAAAATGGTTTTCTTCTTAGGCAATGAAAGGCAATTTGTTTAAATTCTAATTTTATTAAGAATGTTAAGCAGAAAACGTGTACATTAAAATTTTTACAGTAATAACTATTTACTTAGCAACAAAATTCAACAACATATTGTTTTTACGTAGTGACGCCGCCATCTATTACTGGATTACTTTTATTTATATTCCAACACCCTCCCTTAATCCAGTGATACAAATAAAATTAATCTAATCCTAAATCCTTAACAAATTTCATGTGTTTTACACTATGAAGACCTTTAGTCAGCACATCAGCTATCATTTCATTAGTTGGCATGTACTTTATTTCTACATCTCCATTTTCAACTTCCTCTCTAATAAAATGATATTTTACATTAATGTGTTTAGTGCGATTGTGAAATACTGGATTTGCTATAATTTTATGTGCACTTTGGTTGTCATTAAAAATTCTAAGGGGGTCTTGATATCCCAAGATCTCATTAAGAAAACCTTTGACAAACAAAGCCTCTTTTGCTGCTTGTGTTATTGCTACATACTCAGCTTCAGTACTAGATAATGTAACTGACCTCTGTTTCTTTGATTCCCAAGAAAATGCACAACCTGAAAGTTTAAACACATATCCAGTATATGACTTCGCATCCTGAATATCATTTGCCCAATCTGCATCTGTGTAACAGGAAATACAATCATCTTTATTTTTAAAAATTAAACACTTATCAATTGTACCTTTCAGATATCTTAAAACTCTTTTAGCATGTTTGAAATGAGTACCATTATAACATGTATTAAATTGACTGAGATAGCTAACTGCATAAGCTATATCGGGTCTTGTGTTTACTGCTAAATATATTAACGAACCTATTAAAGAGCGATAAGGTATTTCTGCATCACAATTGATACTTTTCTCTAATTTTAAATTAGCCTCAATTGGAGTTAAAGCATTTTTAGCTTCTAACATATCAAAGTCCTTTAATAATTTTAAAATATATTGTTTTTGACTAATTTTAATGTAACCTTCACAGTTTTCAATGTTTAAACCCAAAAAGTTTGTCACAGGACCTAAATCTGTAATCTTAAAATTATCTGCCAAAGCATTTTTAAGTTTTACTTTTTCGTCATCATTATTAGAAAAGATAAGAAAATCGTCAACATATAAAGTAACTATTGTAATTAAATCTTTACTTTTTTTATATAAACACATGACTCAAATTTGGATTTTTCATATCCCAAACCAGTTAAAGTATTTTCAACCTTTTTGTTCCACATTCTAGAAGATTGTTTTAGACCATAGATTGCTTTATTTAATTTACAAACTTTATCTTTATTCTTTTCTGAAACAAAACCAATTGGTTGGGTCATGAAAATATCCTCCTCCAAATCACTATTTAAGAAAGCGGTTACAACATCAACATGATCAATAGTTAAATTTAATTTTACTGATAAAGCGAACAATAATCTAACAGTAGAATTACGTACCACTGGTGCAAAAGTCTCAGAGTAATCTTGTCCAAATTGTCCTTTCGCAACTAATCTAGCCTTGTATCTAGGTTCACCATTACCCCCACTTTTCACTTTAAACACCCACTTACACTGCACTATCTTCCTATCTGAAGGTCTGTCCACCAATGTCCACGCTTTGTTCTCCATGAGTGCATTGTATTCCTCCTCCATTGCTCGATGCCATTTTGAACGTTCGGAACTCGATAATGCTTCTTCAACTGTAGTTGGTTCTTGTGGTGCCTGTGTAATGTGATACAGCATATAATCTGGAAATTGTTTTTCTTTTCTTGTTCTTTCTGAACGTCTAGGAGTGTCATTTAAAATATTTTCATTTGAATTATCATTTGATTCATTTCTTTCAACATTTTGCTTTTCTCGAGGCTTTTCTTGACTTTCTTGCTCATATAAATCACATATAGGTGGTGAATCGGAGCCAGTCTGGTTATTTTCTGAAGTCTGAGAATTTACTGAGGAATCACAAATATTTTCCATAAATATTACATCTCTGGACTTTATAATTTTATAAGTTTCCGGATCAAAAAGTCTATAGGCTTTACTGTCCTCACAATATCCTACAAAAATACACTTTTTGCTTTTAGAATCTAGCTTGTTCCTCTTTTTCTTTGGAATATGAGAAAAGCTTCACACCCAAAAATTCTAAGGTGACTTAAATCAACCTTTTTATTATTCCATACTTCACAAGGAGTTTTTCCAGGAATTTTCTTTGTAGGTGATCTATTTATTAGATAAATAGCAGTATTGGCTGCCTCAGCCCACATTCTTTGTCACAATGACAATCTTCAAGCATACTTCTTGCTTTTTCCATAATCGTTCTATTATACCTCTCAGCAACACCATTTTGTTGAGGCGAATACTGTACAGTCAGCTGATGCTTGATTCCCTTTTCTTTTAAGTATTGTTTTAATTCGTGATTACAATATTCTGTACCATTATCTGATCTAATACATTTTACCCTGGTATTACATTCAACTTCAACAGCTTCAATAAACTCTTTTACACAGTTTTTAACTTCATATTTTGAGGTTAAAAAAATATGCAAAAATCATTCGACTATGATCATCTATCAATGTCAACATATATCTTTTATTTCCCCAAGAAGCAGTTGGCATTGGCCCACATAGATCAGTATGAATAAGATCTAGCTTGCTTTTGTTGGTTAAAAATGGTTGTCTTGCATGTTTACCTTTGATGCAGGATATACAGTTTGGAGCTTCCTGAGCAGTACCAGTAAATTTTATTCCCGTAGCTAAACCATTTTTAAGGAGATTCATGCTTACACGATTTAAGTGTCCAAGCCTCTTATGCCACAATACCTCCGAACTATTGTCTACAGCCAAATATGATTTTTCTTTTGAGTTTTCTTCTACCAAATCTAACTGATAGAGTCCATTTTTGTTTGATCGGAGGTTTCCCGTCGCCCTTTTATAGTATGGTGGAAGAGTAAAGAATGATCTAGAATCATCGAGAAATATCGTGAAAATTCCATAGTACAGGATGGCATAAAAGTTCTTAATGGATAATTCGGGCGTTTTCGGAAACCTTCGAAAGTGATGAAAGAACTTGGAAAAATTAAGGTAAAGTATTTAAATAAATTAACAAACTAAATTAAATGATCCTAACTCTCTAAAATTCTATAACCTAAACACATTTTTGAAAGTCTGTAACACTATCATAATCATATAGTAGTTTCTTTTGATATGTCATATGTGATGTTGCACCTGAATCCACAATCCAATTCTGAAGATCCAAAGATTCACTTGTCTGCAAGCTTATTTGAAGTGCTTTATCAGACTTTTTGTCTATGTCTTTATAGTGGCTATTCTTATGGAATGTCTTTTCCTTACTGTCTTTCATATCCATTTTACATTGATTTTTAAAATGTCCCAATTGTCCACATCGAAAACACTTGACAGTTTTACCCTTTTTATTTGAAAAAAGTGCTGTTTCTTTGTTGCTTGTAGCATCCTTGCCATATCTGTCATCTTGTATTAGTTTTGACTTTATAAAATCACTAGTAATCGTAGCTCCTGAGCTTTCTATAGCCATTACCATTGGGTCATATTCTGGTGTTAAACCGCTTAGTAATATAACACCTAAAAACTCGTCATCGACTGGTTGCCCCATGTTGGATAATTTTTGAGCTAATGACATTGTCTCGTTTATATAGGCCTCCATGGTGGAAAAATTATCTAATCTAACTCTCACCAGGCCTCGAATAAGACTTAATCTTCTAGACAAACCCCTATCCTCATAGGCTTTTTCAAGATTACACCATGCCTCCTTTGCTGTTTCAGCTGATCGAACATGAGAATATTCTAAAGGTTTTACCATTAGACAAATTTTTGCTAAAGCCTTCTGTTCCCAACGAGTTCTCTCCAATGTAGTGGATTTATCATCGTCTGGATAACCTTCTATTGTTCTCCATAAATTCTCGTGAATTAATGCCATTTTCATTCCAAATTTCCAGTCATTGTAGTTCTCTCTACCTGACAATTTTTCAAACGATAGATGAATTCCGCCTGAATCAGCCATCTTGGAACTTACAGGAACACTTTGGAAAACGACACCGCGAGTTACTACTTTTTACGACGTTTTTACGCGATTTTCCCGACTAAACTTTATTTGCCTTGGTGCCTGGGCCCATAACCTGTTAGAAAATGGTTTTCTTCTTAGGCAATGAAAGGCAAATTTTGTTTAAATTCTAATTTTATTAAGAATGTAAAGGAAAAACGTGTACATTAAAATTTTACAGCAATAACTGCCTTAGCAACAGAATTCAACAACCTATTGTTTTTACGTAGTGGCGCCATCTATTACTTCCGATGCAAAATATCTTTATTTATAGAAACAGATTTCATATTAACAGTCTACGTTACATGTAACAACATAAACCTGTTTTACCAGTAGATAAACAGATGGCACTACTAATATCGTTTTCTGGGCACAAATAGTATTACTGGATTACTTTTATTAATATTCCAACAATTCTGATATACATGGACTCGCAAATTTCTTATTCTCAAGTTGCGGGTGTAAAACTTTAACAAAAAATGATTTTTTTATAAATGTATATTTATTTTAAATACCATTTACCCAATTTTATTGTTATTTTCTGATATTATTTCTAGTATTAGACAGCTAATTTAGACCTGACTTGATTGAAATAGATTATGTCCAGTGGCGTCTAAAGCGTCACATAAACTAACTGCATAAATGCAGTTTTTGGCCTCTTGACTTTTTTATATTGTTACAGACTTTCAAAAGTGTGTTTACGTTAGAGAATTGTAGAAAGTTAGAATCATTTAATTTAGTTTGATAATTTATTTAAATAATTTACCTTAATTTTTTAAGGTTTCCGAAAACGCCCAAATTTTCCATTGAGAACTTTAATGCCATCCTGTATTATGGAATTTTCGCAATATTTCTCCAAAATTCTAGATCATTCTTCACTCTTCCACATTACTATAAAAGGGCGACAGAAAACCTTCGAAGGCCTAGTATAGATTCGACTTTTGTGGTGTAAACTTCAAGACATTGACATTTAAAGATTTTGTCGTTGTTGTAACCATAGTTACGTTTCATTGTTAATAAAGGTATAAAAACGAAGACACATGTTCTTATATGAGGTGATTTGAAACATTTGGTGTCAGAAGCGGAACGGGATCCACAAGGAAGGGGTAAGAAGAAAATTTGAATGCCGGTTAAAACAAGACAACAAATATCTGAAAGTATGGAAGAAATTAGTGCTAGTGCTAATCAAACTTATGATGGAAAAATAAGAAGCCCTTAAGAAATACAGACCAGTCAAGAATCCCTGAAAACCAGTCAAGAATCCCTAAAAATGAAATGAAGACCAGTTTAGAAGATATGAAGAAATGTCAAGAAGAAATAAAGACTAATCAAAAAGAAATAAAGCGGGAAATCAAAATCAGTCAGCAGAAACGAGACAACAAATCGAGAAAATTCAAAAAGATATAAAAAAGGAACTAAAGATTCGAAAACATCTGAGGGGAGAATTTCGTCAATGCCAAAACTTACAAAAGAAGATGTCAAAGAAGATATAGAAGAAATACAACAGACTGTGCAGTTAGTTTAAGGTCAAATGCAACAAGAAGTGCAACAATTACACCCGCAAATTAAAAATATAGCCAGTACAGGTGTCGTTCCAGGATGTGGTACTCTAGCAACTGTTATGAAACCACCAACGTTTGACGGAAAGGTACAGTGGGTTACGTACCTTTCCGTCCTACAATTTAAAGCTGCTGCCAACGGCAATAATTGGAGTTTACCAGAAAAAGCACGCGAACTAGTACTTGCTCTACGAGGTGAAGCCATGGAGGTATTAAGAAATATTCCTGAATAAAAACAAAGCGATTATGAATCAATTGTAATGTTCCTGGAAATGAGATATAGGGAGACACATTTGCAGGAAGTTTATAAAGCGCAGCTCCAGGGACGAAGACAGAAATATAACGAAAGCCTTCAGGAATACGAAGCTGACATCGTACGGTTGATTAATCTGACATATCCGACATACCCAGAAGAAATAAAACAAGAACTAACCGTGGGTAGTTTCATTGAAAGTCTTCGCAATCCTGGCTGGCCTGATTGAAGAAAATATTAGAAGCTCTTGCCTACGCGCTTCAATTCGAAACAGCCAAACAAACGTCCAGGAGTCAGGCCGAACATCGTAGATCATTGTCAAATATTTTGCCCTGAGAAGAATTACATCTTAGAAACTGCTAATGAAGAAGTTATACCAATAAAAGGCATACATGAAGCCAGAATAGGCCTAGGGACAACATCATTTATACAAGTCGTGTTTGTTGCCGACATCATGGACGAAGTTATTCTTGGCCTAGACATGGAAAATCAAAAGTTTGTACTGGACCTACAATGAAGAGATTGGCATTATTTCAATTTACTGAGAATATACTAGATTCTTTAGAAAGAGGAGAATTACCTCTGGGTCTGTTTCTCGACCTCTCGAAAGCCTATGACACTTTGAACTATGACATATTATCTCAAAAGTTGGAGTTATATGGAATTCGTGATAAAGCATTAAAATGGGTTTTATTCTATTTGGCTCACAGACATCAAAAAGTTATAATAGGTCATTGAAAGGATAGGGCTGTATCTAAGAATATAGAGATATCTTTGGGTGTACCGCAGGGTAGTGTGATAGGTCCATTACTTTTTATATTATATACAAACGATATTACTGAATTAAGTCACGATAATTGTAAGATCACAAACTATGCTGATGATACAAACATGTTAGTAACAGCTGAGTGTTTACCTGCCCTTGTTGATAGTACCAAATTAGTAATGACAAAGTCATATGAGTGGTTTACCAAAAATAAGTTAATTTTAAATAATCTTAAGACAAACATGCTACTGTTTCAGACAAGCAGATCAAGAATACAAGCACCAGAAAGTGTGTGTATTAATGATATGTTGGTAGACCTAACAGATAGTACTAAGTTTCTTGGCTTAGTTATAGATAAAAATCTTTGTTATAATGGACATGTGGAGCATGTCTTATCCAAACTGAATAGGGTCTGTTACACACTTAGGGTCTTAAACAAGTATATAGATAACCCAACAAAAAGAACAGTATACTACTCTAATTTTGAATCACATATTAGATATGGAATCATATTATATGGAAATTGCAGGGACATCGTAAGACTTTTTGTTTGCCAAAAAAGGGCGTTAAGGATAATTCTGGGATTACAACCACTGGAAACATGCAGGGGAAAATTTAAGCAAAATAACTTACTTCCTGTGACTGCAATCTACATACAGGAGTGTGTGCTGTTCTTTTTTAAAAATAGACGTTTATTTGATTTAAGTGAACCACAAAAAGTGTATCCAACAAGAACACTTAACTACACTTATCCTAAGCATAGATTAAAAATGAAGGAAAATGGAGCACACTACTCATGCCTCAAGTTTTATAATAGTTTACCGCAGAAAATTAAAAGTATTAAAAACGTCAATATCCTAAAAAGACCCTATTCAGTTTTCTTTTAGACATCGAGCCTTATGATATAAAGGAATTTTTAGAATTTTGTAATTAGTATATAGTAACATTTTACTTGACACTATTTCGTTTTATGTATTTTTTTAACATAATTTTGAAATAAAGAATATTATTATTATTATTATTATTATGACTACCAAAGAATAATGGAACATCAATTCGAGAAGTTGTATTTACAGAAGATGTCATATTACCGCCAAGTCCAAAAACCGTTATCCAAGCAAAGTTTGAAGACTTAGAACAAGGTGAAGTCGTTATAGTCGAACCAGTTGAAAATAGTCCACTATACACTAAAGGAATTCTACCGGCAAGAACTTTGATCAAACTAAAGGAAATATGGTATTTGTCCGAATGATGAACCTGAAAGATTTCCCTTAACAGGTCAAAGCGGGTGACAAAATTGGTACCTGTCAACCTGCTGCTATGATAGTTACCTACCCCTATGCTACACCTATCGAAGTCCCTGCACGTAAACTACCTGCTGCTCTGTACGACCTGGTGATTTCATCAAAATCCCATTTAGATTCAGTTCAGGTATCTAAGCTCGAAAAACTTTTGAGAATAAATTAAGATTTTGTTTTCTCTTTATTTGAAATGATTTGGAAAAACCAGCATAGTTCAACATCGAATAGGCACTGGAGACGCATCACCAATAAAACAACCACCCAGAATTCCTTTGGCTAAGAGAGACGAAATTGAAAACTTGCTAGGAGGCATGCAAAACCAAGGCATTATAGAACCATCCCAGAGCCCATGGTCATCTCCAGTAGTCCTAGTTAAGAAGAAAGATGGTTCCACCAGATTTTGTGTTGACTTTAGAAGACTTAATGACGTCACAAAGAAAGACAGTTTTTCCACTCCCAAGAATGGACGATACCTTAGATACATTAACGGGGTCAAAATGGTTTTCGACATTAGATCATAAAAGTGGCTATTGGCAAGAAGTACTTCATCCGAAAGACAAGAAAAAAATCTGCCTTTTTAACCGGAACTGGACTGTGGCAATTCAATGTTATGCCATTTGGTTTATGCAATGCCCCTGCTACTTTTGAACGCTTGCTGGAACTAACATTAAGAGGACCAACTTGGAAAACCTGCTTAGTGTACTCAGACGACATTATAATTCTTGGAAAATCCTTCGACGAACACCTGGAAAATGTTGACGAGGTTTTTCAAAAGCTTAGATTCGCCCAACTAAAGCTTAGTCCAAAGAAATGACACCTTTTCCAGAAAGAAGTCAAGTACTTGGGGCATTTAATTACAGAAGATGGAGTAAGAACCGATCCAGATAAGACAGAGGCTATCCAGAACTGGCCTGTACCAAAGAACAAGCACGAAATTAGAAGTTTTCTGGGACTATGTACCCACTATAGACGGTTTATACATGAGTTTGCCGATATTGCGAGACCTTGGCATCGACTCACGGAAAACAACAACATCTAAAAATGAACTGAAGATTGTAAAGCAGCTTTTATACACCTAAAGAAAGCCCTATGCAATCCTCCAGTGTTGTCATATCCACAACCTAATCAAACATTGTGGATACCGATGCAAGCAATACTTCTATTGGTGAAATTTTGTCACAGATTCAAGATGGCCAAGAAATAGTAATAGCCTATTTTAGCACACTCCTATCCAAACCTGAGCAAAATTATTGTGTCACTCGAAAAGAACTTTTGGCTATCGTCAAATCTCTGGAACAATTTCATAAATACCTGTATGGCCAGAAATGTCACGTAAGAACGGACCATGCATCACTTAAATGGTTGCTTCAGTTCAAGAACCCTGAAGGTCAGATAGCACGATGGCTACAACGTATTTAAGAATACGACTTTACCATTGAACATCGGAAAGGATTAAACCATAAAAATGCGGACGCTTTATCCAGGTGACCTTGCGCAGATGATTGTAAACACTGCAACAGAAGAGAAGAACATGAAGATCCTGATGAATACCACTGCCAAAGAACAGGTATCCAGTGCTCTCAAGAATGGGACCCTAAGATATTGGCAGAAGAACAGCGAGAAGATCCCGATCTTACAGATATTATCAAACTCAAGACAGTCAATTTGCAAAGGCCACCGTATCAGCAAATAGCTTCAAAGTCACCAAGGCATAAGGGGTACTGGACTATATGGGACTCTTTGATTATTAAAGATGGCCTATTGCAAAGAGTCTGGGAAAATTCTGGTAATCCTACCAACCAAAGGGATACCCGAAGTTTTGCAAGCCTTGCATAATGCTGTAGGAGGTGGCCACTTTGGAGTTATGAAGTACTTTGGAGTTATGAAGACTTTGAAAAGGTTCGAGAACGGTTCTATTGGCTGCGGATTCGTGCAGATGTCAAAGACTGGTGCAGAATTTGTAAGGACTGCTTTTCCAGGAAGGGACCAAAAACATAAAGCCATGGCAAGCTAAGGCAGTACAATCTAGACATAGCAGAGCCATTTCCAGTTAGTAAATCGAGGAATCGCTATATCTTGGTAGCGATGGATTACTTCAGTAAATGGCCAGAAGTCTACGCAATACCGAATCAAGAAGCTATCACTGTTGCAGACCTACTATTTGAACAATGGATTTGTTAATATGGAGTACCGAGTCGAAATTTCGAGTCTGATCTTTTCAAGAACCTTTGTAATCTCCTGGGAATCCATAAAACAACAACCACACCTCTTCATCCTTAGTCAGATAGTATGGTAGAGTGATTTAACAAAACTCTTGATAACTACCTGAAAATGAAGTTAAATGACCAACAAAGTTACTGGGATAACTGTGTACAGCCGTTTTTATTAGCATACCGCTCCGCAGTTTAAGAAACAACCGGCGAAACACCTGCTAAAGTCCTTTATGGAGTGGAATTATGTATTCCGGTTGACTTGCTTACAGGACTTTCATCAATGAAAAACCAGCAGAAGACAATGTAAGTCAACTTAGTAAAGAGCTACAGAAAATACACGAAGAGGTACATACCAGATTACAAAAAGGAGGTGACCGTATGAAATCCCGCTACGACTTGAAAGCTAACCATCAGGGATTTGTCGTTGGTGAAAAAGTTTGGTTATACAATTTGAGAAGAACCAAGGGGCGTTCACCGAAACTACAGAAGTCATGAGAGGAACCACATAAAGTGGTGACACGGCTTAATGATCTGGTGTACCGTATACAGAAGAGTCCACAGGCAAAGATGAAAGTCATACATCTAGAAAGGCTAAGCCGCTATCAAGACGGTAAAGAAAGTTGATCAAGACGTTCAAAACATGGAAGGGGGCAATGTTACAGACTTTCAAAAATGTGTTTACGAATTTTAGAGAGTTAGAATCATTTAATTTAGTTTGTTAATTTATTTAAATAATTTACTTTAATTTTTCCCAGTTTTTTCATCACTTTCGAAGGTTTCCGAAAACGCCCGAATTATCCATTGAGAACAATCCTGTACTATGGAATTTTCGCGATATTTATAAATTAATTTTAGATCATTCTTCAGTCTTCCACATTACTATAAAAGGGCTACAAAAACATTCGAAGGATTAGTATACATTCGACTTTTGTGGTTTGAACTTCGAGACATTGACATTTAAAGATTTTGTCGTTGTTGTAAGCATAGTTACGTTTTATTGTTAATAAAGGTATAAAATCAAAGACACGTGTTTTTATACGAGGTGATTTGGAACAATATCTTACTCTGTTTTCACACTGTTGCACACCCCTAAATCACACAAAAATAGGGAAAACTTTTTAAAACCATTAACCATTTTTTTTATTTAGTAGTATTATCAGGGGTAAGTGTTATCACTTGAAGATAGATACCATCCGAAATATCGTGTATCAGTAAAGTAAAGACAATGGAAGTACAAGAAAGTAGTATTATTGAGACTTAAAGTATGAAAGTATTTAATTTTCCCGTTTTAATTGTGGAAGTAGCAAATTCATATTAGAGAAGAAAATTGGCGTTTGTAATTTAATTTAAAAGGAAACATTAAAACTATTTTAATTTTTTCAAAATTGTATTTTAAACTTTGCACATCGACCAAAACTTACATCCTAAACATTATTTTTTTTTATTTTGATATATATTTTTTTTATTTTAATAGGCCCTTAGCCATGTACACCTAAGGTAGCAAATTTTTGGTGTAGATATATTGGTTTTTATTCCTTTTATTCAAAATTTTTCGGAAATTGCAAGATTTTTTATAATAATGCCAAAAATGTTAGCGAAATTATTTAAAACGCCTTATAGACCAATGACGTAGTTTTAGTGTGCCTACGTCACAAAAGATACAAGCAACGACATCCCTTGTCTATTGATTTTTCCTTTGTTGGCATATTTATTTAACGTGACTCTTTTTACATAAACACTGCCAACATTGTGAAGTTGTTTGAACACGCAAAATGTGGAATAAATTTTAATCCACTTTAAAAAATTTTACATAAAAGCTATAGAAAATTTTGTTTAACTTTTATTTTCTCGGGTTGGTGACGTATTTAACTAATAATTAAAATGGTTTTTTACCATTGTAAAATTTTGGCAAGGAGTCTATTATTTTTCCCATGACTCGCCAAGCAAAAGTGATTGCCAAAAAAGTTTGTTAATAATTTTAAGATTAAACATTTGTTCCATATGTGTCCAATTCCTTGGCGGTCAAGGTTTTTTTTCATTTCTTTCTCTATTTTCCAGATTTGTCTATGACAATTTGAAAATGTGCCAGCATTCTCCCAGTGTACAAATGCATGATGTACCAGGTCCAGCTATTCCAGAAGATTCAAAAATAAAAGAGGAAGACGATCCGGATGTTAGAATAAGTCAGGATCTTGAAGATAAAATGGTTGAAGCCAAAAATGAATTTTATGATGGAGATAAAGATAATGATAAAGATGACGTAAATGCATAAATAATTTAGATTAGGTAAAATAATAAAATTATATGTTTTAAGGGACAATGTATCATAGGTTTAGTGAACTTACTTAGCAAATTTTATAAAATTGTATTTTTTACTTAATATTAGGCTGCTAATAAATTACTTTTAGACTCTTTAAAACTTTTTAAATTTTTTCGTATCAATCCGATCATTGTCATATCCAAAGCTGTAATACAAAACCCACATTTTTACAAAAAAACTTTATTTTTACATTTCTACAAACAAGAGTCCATATAAGAGGGAAATTGGCATATATTTTCTTACTTTTCCTGTATTTTTTAAAACATTTTATATAGCCAATCAATGTATTTTGGCTCGAAGAATTTAAAAAACAAACCTACAAAAACAAATGCATAACAACAAGACGTATGCCATTAAAGTATAGCTTTTTTAAATGGAACACCTTATTTATTAGTAAATATTTGGATTCTATCGTCAGTTTTAAGTGTTGTTTAATGAGGGGTACTATAAGTCTATCTTCAAATATTTTTGAAATATTGACGCTTAAGGTAGTTGTCATGTGTACGTATTAAAGATATTATAATACAATTTCCCTTAAAATTTAAAGTTGATTAACCATTTAGAATCTGAAATAAATTCAATTAAAAATTGGATATTTAACATGGATGGTATAAATATGCTCTTTGTAGTTCTGTATCTGTTTCTTAGTAATAAAAAAAGAACAGTTTTTTAATAGATTTGTTTTAAGCTAAAAAAAAAGATAGAAATATTTTTAACCCTCTAATTTTAAATAACATATTATTATGGTTTAAAGTTTAACAATTTGTCAGAAATATACCTACTGGCAAACCGGACAGAAAGAACTTGCGACGCTGAAAGCGATTATAAATATTATTTACGCGGTAAATCAGGGTTCGTAAATATCAAAATATCCGATATTAACGATATATATAGCTATAAACGATATATATCGGATATTTTGGATATTTTCGTTGGTAATTATTTACAAGCCGGACGCATCCCCGATTTTGATGAAATTTGGTATAGGGGGATTTTTTGGGGCGCTTATCAGGAATGTGAAAGGATTTTTAGTCGAATACGTTTCGTTTTCAAGATAGCCATTATCAAACTTGAAAATTTACCCTATTTTCACTATATTCCCCATCCTTTTAGCAAACAATTCTTGATTTAGGGCTAAATTGGCAATCCATATTTTATTTCAACCTCTTAAAAACTTTTTTTATTTGTTTTACCTTTTTTCCATAAAATTGTAAAGCTTTACTTTTAATCGCAGCAGGCGCCTTGGCTATTGTGACTGGAATGATTGAAAGTGAAGCTTTGCAATTCTATGGAAAAAAGGATTAAATAAAGAGAAAAATGGGTATTTAAGACCTTAAAATAAAATATTAAGTGCCAATTTAGAAAAAACTTAAGAATTGCGTGCAAAAAGCAGGGAGAATATGGTTAGTTTAGGTTAGTTTTATATTTAAATTTGAAAAGTGTCCGACTTAAAATTCTTTTAGATTCGTGATCGGTCGGTCCGGTTTGCAAATAATTACTTTTTTATTTTCTAAAGAAATTATATTTTATTGTATTAGTAATAGTAAAAGCTTTATATCGGTAGATGTATAATAATAATAATAATAATAATAAACAATCTTTGTTACATAATTATGTACAATACATAAATAGAAATAGCGTCAAATAACAAAAAGAAAAAAATAAATCTATAATTACAACATGGCTCTAGCTCCTATAAAGTATTCTTCTAAATCATAAGGTTCTATGTCGATCAACATTTTAAATATACTTTTTTAAATTTCTTTAAATTATCTATACGTTGCACTAGAGTAGGTAAAGAATTATATAGTCGAATACAATTATAATAGGCCCCTTTTTCAGTTAAAGCCAATCTATGTCTTGGGTATATGTAATTTTGTGATCTTGTTGGATATATTGTTTGTGACTGACTATTGCTAAACAAGTGCTTATGTTTATAAAAAAATAACAGGCATTCCTGGACATACATTGCATAAACTGTTAATATTTTGTTTGCTCTAAACTTTCCCCTACATGTTTCCCTACTGTTAACCCCAAGAATTGTTCTTAATATTCTTTTTTGACATATTAAAATTCTATTTAAATTGCTACCACACCCATAAAAAATTACACCATATCTACTATGGGATTCAAAATTTGCATGATACAACATTATTCTAGTTTGTACATCTAGATATTTACACAATACTCTAAAGCTATAACACACTGAGTTCAACCTTTTTTTCATAAGTTCCACGTGTTCATCCCAAGAAAGTGCATTGTCTAAAACAACACCCAGAAACTTGGCACTGGAGTCCAAATCTAACTCTAGACTTAAAAATATTATAAGTAAAACAAAGAATATAAACATCTTATTTATTTATTGCCAAAAATTAAAATTAAACAAATTTAAACTAAAGAAGTCGCTATTTTTTTCCAAGCCTTGCCAGGGGTAAATTATCATCATCTGAATCATCACATTCACTTAAAAGTGATAGTACGAGATCCGAATAGGAGGCGACCTTTACCCATCTGTTGAACGGATAAAAAATGTTTTATATTAAAGATAGTACCCCACAACTCTAAATTTGGCCCTGCCCAGCTGTACAGCTGTATAAACTCAATAAACAATGTAGCCAGATGTAACAAAAAAAATTTTTTTCTTCTTGATATAATATATCAAAATGTTGATATTTATTCGGAATAATATATATCGCGATATATATCGTTTGATATATATCTGCAAACCCTGCGGTAAATTCAAATGCATGAAAAAATAAATTAGAAAACACGAATCGATCTATAGTGTAGAGGGTAAGCTATTTTTTGGTAAAACCAAGGATGCCATAAACAAAGCCGTCATTGTCGTTTTAGTTTCTAAGCTACTGGGCGATATTTAAAATATTACATTTTCAGGTACCCCTTGTATCTTTGTTTACTGACAACACATTAAAAAGTCAAAACGGATTCTTACATAACTCTTTACGTAGAATACATTATCAGAATTTTTCTAAATATTTGAAATATGGACCAGTGTTGGTTTTTAATGGAACGTCCTGTATATTTGTCAAAAAATATTTTTTCTTCATACAAGCTTTTTAAAATTATATAAAACTGTAGGTTTATTTTAATAAATAAAGACAAAATTCCAAATTTTTATACTTCACATCTAAAATTTTACGGTAGGCCATACAAAAAACTAGTTTTTAGTTGTCCCTATTACTGTAGAAGATCTCACGTTACGATTTTTAAAATTGGATTTTGCTTATAAACTTGTTATTGTTTTTTTATATAAAAATCGTAGCACTTTCATCAGCAAAATAGTTGATTGGTAAATAGCTGTTATTAAATATGTTTTAAATTTATTGTTAGAATATAACATACTCTGTTTATTCTTTTTAATAAAAAAAAACAACATGAAACAAAAAATATATTGCATTGGGTCAAGAAGTTAGAAACCATAATTATAATAAAAAATTGTGTTGCATATTTGGTTGAAAATGGCAGTAACCATGGTATTATATATTATGCTATTAATAAATCAGGATTTTTTATCAACAGCTATTTATTAAACAATAATTTTTCGTAAGAAAGTGCAACCTACTAAGATTTATATAACGAGAAGAAAATATTAGGTCTATTAGCAAAATACAATTTTGGAAATAGTAAGGTAGTGGTGACTGGAGGAGTTGTAAGGGCTCTTTGTTTTTACTCCCGGGGATCGAGGAAAGATTCAGGATTCATTAAAGGCATCTTTCTTCTGAAGCTAAGCACTGTGAGTGGAGATTTCTATAGCCTAATGTTTTGTTCTTTGGTGACTGGGACATGGTGTTTTCTATATAATTTATGCGTCGAACAAGTGTAAACATTTGAATTGGTTTTCCACCGACGAAGCCCTGAAAAGCATTGTCTAGAAAGGGAAGACCTAGTTGATGGTCTAGCAACGGTGCCAATAGCAGGAAAGCAAAGCAAAAGAAAAAGCACTCTTTCCGAACAGCGCGGACGTTTCGTAGAAAGCTACAAAGCTTTTCCCGGTGCCACAGGATGTGTCAGTAGTGACAGTGACTGACGGGTTATGCGCAATACCAGTAGCGGTTCTTGGTTTGACAGCTGACAATTTATGCATTGCATTGATTGTTGTTTTGCATCGAATAAATAAAATCATATAAATTGGAATTTCGGGGAGCTACAAAGCTCGATTATCCAGATTTTTCACGGACGCAGCCATGGAAATCATAGACCGGAAGGGGGAGAGCTGGCTGATCGTCGTGCAACAGGGCCAACAGCAGAGAAAGCAAAGGGAAAGAAAAAAAAGAAATGTTACTGGATATAACCTATAATTTTCGTCCAAAGGTAAACAAGCCGAAATTTAAAATTTGCTAGTGTTTGTAAAGTTCTTAAAATGAGTGGTGGTTTAGTTCCTAGCAAAAGTACAGTTTATGTATCAAATCTGCCTTATGACCTAAAAAATAACGATTTGCATAAAATATTTGAGAAACATGGAAAAATAGTTAAGTATGTGTATAAACTTTAAATTACTTTAGTTGCAAGTTTAACTTGAGTTAGTCTAATTTCACAATCATATTCGTTTGCTTTGTTCTTTAAAACTTGGGGTCTGGTGACATATAAGGGTTACCGAATTTTAGAATTTTTAAAATTGGGGTCATAGTCAACAAAATTGCAAAAACCGGGAAATGAAAAAGGGTGTTGTTAATTAAAAAAAAATGCTTTGCTAACCAAAACTAACCTGACCGTGACTTCGGGCACGTTGAATTATATTTAAAAAATCCACTACATATATAGAACTCCAACTAAAAACGACATGTTACGAGATCTAGACGCTAATATACTGGTCGCATATTATCTGTCCTTTATTATCTTGGAGCTGTAACAATGATGGAGGAATTCTGGATTTTTTGTATTGAGGTGGCGACATAAAAAGTCACATACTTAATAACATTTCAACTATCAAATGTCAAATGGTAAATTTAAACAATGCAAATAATGAAAAATGGTTAAATCACATAAATTTAAGGATAAACATGGAAAGTATTGATAATAAATATTGATACATCGGATTATTGTCGTCAAATTGTTCACTTAAAAACACTTGGAAAAAACATGTTTTCTAATTATTGCGGATATTTTTATCACTCATTGGATCTTGTAACCGAAAAACATATTGGACTGGCATCAATTTTTTTATGTCACATATACCATATTCGATAAACTTTTTCGGGCGCAGCATAACCTTTCGGCGACGTTATAACATGTCAGTCCCAGAGCATATTTTTCTTAATTATTTATTAATTACTCCTATCACAAGCTCTGAAGGTCGGATTTTACTTGAATAAAATATTTAGAATTGTTGTTTCTTTTGCTGATACAACTTTCATTTAAATCTGAACATCAGTTTATGTGAAGTAAAATAAAATATGCGATTTCCCATAAGGATCAATGTTAAAAGCATTTATTTTATAATATTTATAATTTTTTTAGTTCTCTGTAGACCTTTGAAAATTTAACTAGTTGATATTCTTATTATAAAGTACCAATTTGCTATGTTTCATAATTTTTTGAAAATGAATTCTTACACCGGTAGTGCTACCTTAAGTGAGTTAAGTGTAACATGTCAGCTGCCAGTAGACTTTTTGAGGATTTATAGAGTTAACTGTCGGTGGACAACATTTTCCTGCCACCTGAACCGCTTGCGTCCAAGAAGAGAGTTGTGTTTTTCGGAAAACTCGAAGTCGGCACATGGGGTTTAAGAAATAGGGACAAAAATCATACCAGCCTTATTGCACTAAAATAGTTCTGTTATTATATACAGGGTGCTTAAGAACTATGGGATCAAACTTCTAGGGGTGATTTAGTGCAACAGTAAAAACATGTCCTTATAGGAACTCATGTCTGGAAAAGGGTCACTGCGGCTCTACAGCCCTAAAAGAGTTAAAATTAAAAAAAAAAAGATAAGTATGCCTAAAAAAGATTTACTTAATGTATTTTATTATTGCCTTTTGTAAATGATATCATCACAGCAATTGTTCAAATTGTCAATGTCAATGTTTAAAAAATGTATTATTTTATTTTTTATTTCATTAATAGATATTTTTTAATTTAATAATTTTATGGACTCCTTGAATAGGGTGCAGAGAAAATTCTTAAGATTTGTGGCATTTAAATTGGGAATCCCTATAGATGAGGAGAACTACAAAGTCAAAGTCAAATATTCTTTATTGTTTGAGGAAAAAAATTCTCGTTAACAAAGATTATCAAAATGTTTAAAATTTACACTACAGGACTAATAAGTAGAATAATTTAAGATTAAATACATTTAACGTAAGCTTAGTTTTTTTTTCTATTAACAAATTGAATTTATTTAAAAATAGTTCCTTAGTCTAAAGCTAATGGAAAAACTGGTACTATTCGTACTATTGTGAAATTTAGAACAGAACACTGACAAGAATACAAACATAAGTACTCAATTTAATTAAAAAAACATAAAAGCGCCAAAGTGAATTACGGCAATTAAAACATTCAGAAGGTATCAGTGTAGAACTCCTGCAGGTTGTAGTATGCTTTATCAGCCAATAAGCTTTTTACTTTATTTTTAAATAATATTAATGAAACAATAGTTTTCAATGGCTGAGGGGGTAATTGTATATCTTCCTACTTTCATAAAGTATGGAATTTCTCGTAAGTGTAGATTTTAAGTGACCTGATGAAATCTTTACAATTCCCTGATTTTCGATAGAGGAGAGTATTCTGTAGTGATGTTTCGATGTAGAGTCTTGTTGATCATTAATGATTGCCTTAGTTTGTTTTTATTTTTTATTAAAGCTTTATAAATGTATTTAATGTTGTTTAGTAGTATAATGTTAATAGTATTTATAATATTGTTATAGTTAGATTTCTTTTGTATACACTGTCTTACAGAATTTATTATAAAATTACCTGAACCGTCAATAAATTATTTATTTATTTATTTATTTATTTATTTATTTATTTTATTTAATTCTTACTTACAAACTGGACGCATTGCCGATTTTAATCAAATTTGGTATACGAGGTTTTTTGGGGCGCTGATTACGAATCTCAAAGATTTTGGTGGTTCTCAAGATATTCATCATCAGACTTGATAATCAAAACTAACCTAAATTCATCATTTCCCTTTCTTTTGCACTAAATTTTTAAGTTTTCTGCTAAATTGATACTTAATATTTGATTTCCACCATTAAAAACCCCATTTTTCTATTTATTTTACACATTTTTTCCATAAAATTGTAAAGCTTTACTTTCAATCGCAGTAGCCTTGGCGGCGCCAAGGCTAATTCGATCAAAATAATTGAAAGTGAAGGTTTGCAATTTTATGGAAAAACGGGTAAAATAAATAGAAAAATGGGGTTTTTAGAAGTGGAAATCAAATATTGAGTTCCAATTTGGCTTTCAATCAAGAAATAAGTGCCAAAAGAATGGGGGAAATTTTGAGAACAAAACGCGTCCGAAAAAAACATCAGATTCGTAATCAGCGCACCAAAAACCCCGTAAACCAAATTCCATTTAAATCGGCGATGCGTCGGCTTGTAAATAATTACCAATTTTATTTATTAATATTATTTTAAAATAATTTTCGAGTGATAACATCATGTAAAAATGAAAAAGTTAAATGCTTTAAATTCTATAAAGGCAATCATCGTCTTTCTAAATTTTAACGCATCTTAGTGCTGTATTGACATTTTTCCAGACATGGGGACCTATACTCAAATGTTTTTTACTGTTGCCTTGAATAACCCCTAAAAGTTTGATCCCGTAGTTCTGGAACAACCTGTATAATTGAGAAGGGTACCATGCTCTGCATGTACAGAAAGCAAAACTGTAATGTTATTATACAGGATAATTAAAAAATTAGAGTCAATTTACAAGAATATACAGGGTTGTGGTACTTATTTATGAGCCAATTTTATAAAAAAGTTTGTGTAAACTAAGGAGACCTAGAGGAAAGAGTTTGATCGACATGCTTTAAAAAGGGATTGTTTTTTGTTTAAATTATAGTTCTAAATATATCACTAGAGGGTACTGTTTATAGTATTAAGATTTCTAGGGTTGCTGTATACATTGCATATGTACAAGATTAGTACAAAAATAATGTAGAAAAGTTGATTTTTTTTTAATTCGACACTATAGAGAACACTACTTAATTCCAAAGAGTTTTTAGTAAAAAGAATTCTAAGAATTATATAATTGGGGCTAAAAATCCCAAGATCTCTACTCAATTAATACACATAACATAATTTTAATTTTATTTTGCATTTTCGGTTTAATAATTAAAAATACTATTGGTCTATATTTTTTACTGTATCATTTTTTTAATTGTAAATTTTGTAGTAGAAACTTTTAATAAAATGTTTTTTTTTTATTAAGGTTTTCTGGATTCGGTAATGGTGTAACCAATCAGCAAATGGTTGAATAATCGAAAATAGTAAATAGAAATTAGTTACAGATGTTTGCACGTAAAATTGTAACAAATTAATAAACTTTGGTATTTTGTGCAAGTTTTAATTCTTTAAAATTCTAGCAGACGATTGAAAATGTCCAAACCGAGTGTGAACGCATACGCATGTTTTTTGAAGCGTTCGAAAAAACCGACAGCAGACTGGCTCGCGATATGCTCGCTCAAGTCATTTGCGAGGAGCAACGCATGCGGTGGGAAGCCAAGAAAGCGACTTCTATATTTCACACACATGTGTATGTATCTTTACTCAACGTATGCGTGTGCAGGTCTGTACGCGGCTTTAGACGTGTAAAAAGTTGATTGCGTTCAACAATGTCGCAAGATCGTTGAAGTGGTCTATGCCTCTTAAGCGTTTATAGTCAACAAATTAAAGTACAAAAGGAAATAATTATCATATATGCAATAAATAAGTTTGGTTAAAATAGAAGAAAATTGTTATTTTTATTTTCAGAGTTATTGTATCTTTAGTTTTAAGATTTAGTAATATTGTACAGGGTGTTTTACAACTTATCCCACAAACTTGAAGGGCTAATTCTACAATAAAAAATATGAATAAAACTTCATATGAAATATGTCCTAAACGTTTTGGTTTTTAATTACAGGGTGTTATTTTATAATAATTTCTATACCAATTTAGATATTTTAAAAAACCTTGGGGTACATCTCCTATGCACCAAGATTTTTGGCATACAAGAAAAAAATTCTTACTAGTGTTGTTCATGAGGGGTTTAAGGTAAATATTTTTAGAAAAAAATGGTACGCCACTGCATTTTTCTAAAATAAAAATATTTTTAAAATTCCCATTTAGTTTGACACAAATTTAATCTCTCGACTTTTTTCCATTTGATGCACAGTTTTCGCGTAAATAAATAAAAATCATTTCTCAATATGGTCAAATCCCTATCTAATTTAAAGAATAAATATCGAAGGTAATTTTTCACTGTAAAATTTAATATTATCCCTACAAAATGACCGTGCCGAGAAATGGTTTTTATTTATTTACGCGAAAACCGTGCATCAAATAAAAAAGTCAAAAATCAAATTTGTTTCAAACTAAGTGGAAATTTTAAAAATGATATTTATTCCAAAAATGCACCATTTTCTAATTAAAAAATACTTAACTCAAACCTCTCACGGACGACACTAATAAAATAAATATTTTTCTTGTATGCCAAAAAATGTCTTTTGGTGCATAGAAGGCGTTTCCCAAATTTTTTTAAAATATCTAAATTGGCATTAAAGTTATTGTAAAAAAACATATTTTTTAAATTTTAACACCCTGTAGTTTGAAAACCAAGACATTTAGGACATATTTCATATAAAGTTTTTGTATATTTTTATTGTAGAATTAGCCCTTGAAGTCGGATAAGGTGTAAAACACCCTGTATATCATTACTGGTAAATTTTTACCGTTGTTCTTTGGTTTGAATTTTCCATATCCCTGCATGAATATTGAAACGGTTGTGTAAAATGAGATAATATTTGTAGTAATAACGAAAAAATAATGCACCGCGATTTTAACGACAAGAAATTTTAAATAAAAAAAATCTGCATTTGCCTGGTGCCCATCTCGGGATTTCATCCAGGCGGCGCCAATGCCATCATGCATGGACTACTCATATTTTATACCGTTTTGGATAAATATTTCGGAAAAATTCAATAGGCTATAAGGAAAGAAAACAAAGCAATTTCGAGTTTTTACCCTAATAAATTTGTATTCTTAAGCCGAGTTTATATATAAGAATTTAGCTACATTAAAAAGATAAAGGGCTAAACTTTAATTTAAAAAAAGTTACTGATTTTAGCCTTTTTAATGTTATAAGGTTATATGTTCGACACCTACTTTTTTTATGTACACCGATTATTTCGTCAATTGTAGACCGATTTTACAAATTATTTTTTTATTCGAAAGAAAACCTAAGCGACTTCAAAATAAATAAAGTAACTAAAAATTTGAAAATAATGATTAGAAGAAAATCAAAAGATTAAAGTTGGGTAATACCATTTGGTACTAAAGTATAAAAAGTCTGTGTTTGTTTATTTGTTAACATTTGGTACTTTAGCGCACATGTTATTACGCGACTTCATGCTTGTGATTTTTTTAAATCATTATTTTTAAATTTTTAGTTAGTTTATTTATTTTGAAGTCGGTTTGGTTTTTTTATATGTTTTATTATGACACATAAGCAGTTAATATTTTTCCCTGTTTTAGTATTAAGTGTTGAATTTTAGAGAATTTTGAGGTCGTTTCTTAAGACTAAAAAAATAAATTTTGATTTATACATCCGGCCTTAAACTACATTAATATTAATAGCTTAAAATAACGTTTAAAAACTAAGTTAGAATATGTTATTAGGTATATTTATAATTTAGGTGTGCTAGAATTTTTCGTAGAAGAAAAAATGCATTAGTTTACATGGTGCCTTAAAAAGGTAAGATGATATTACAGATCATACTTTATAATTGGCAATGTAATATGCAAAAGTTTAGTTCTAGAGCTTCGAGAAATCTCAGATTCGGTTTACACTTTCTTTAATCTAGATATAATTTGAAAAAAGGGAAACAATTCTATTACTCAGCCATACACTCAATAATATCACATGGTCTGCAGGTATGGGGAAATTCCAGTCACGTGGGCGGAGTATTACCCAGTCAGAAACGTATAATAAGAACCATGTTTAAACTTGAATTTTCAGAATCATATCGTCCCGTATTTAAACAGGAAAACATATTGACGGTTATAAATCTGTATAATCTACAATGTAGCTGTAGTGTTCACAGTAAATCTGAAGCTTTAATAAAATGTGGTGATATTAATGCCTACCGAACTAAAAATGCAAAACAACTTTATATACTGGGAGCAAGAATAAAACAGGTCCCAATGGGGCCAGATATAACATCTCTAAAAATTTACAATCATTTACCATTTCATGTAAAAAGATGAGAGCACTGAAGACGTGTGTTTCGGCAATGGAACTTATCGGGATTTTCTTGCTCTTCTCGTCTGATGCAGTGTTTACATTCGTCCGGGCAAGGTCGTCTTGATAGAGCGTCTGCCTCCGAACTCCCTTACTTGATAGAAATAAGAAATAGGCAGGAAAGAAATTTCCTTTCTATCCCCTGTCTGTACTCTATATCATTCTTTCTATTAATATTAAAAATCAATTGAAGCTATTGCTCCAGGGTGGATAAAGTTTCCTGTTACACAAGCAGAAAAAGATCAAAAGAAAGTGGATTTTATGGCATAATTTGGATTCCCTGGAGTTATTGGTTGGGTAGATGTAACACATATAGCTATTACCAAACCAGTTGATGAACACATATATTTTAACAGGAAGGGTCATCATTCTAAAGATGTGTAGTTAATATGTGATGCATCCTTAATAATAATAAATGTAAATGCTAACTTTGGAGGCTCCAGTCACGATGCATTTATTTGAAGAAATTCACAAGTGAGGCAACACATGGAGGAAAATTATCATCGAGGTGATAGTGGTTATCCCCAAGAACTCTGGCTAATGACCCCAATTAGAAATGCTCCTTCTGATTCACCTGAGGGGAGGTATACAGCTGCTTTGCAAGTGCTAGAATTACCATAGAAAGATGTATAGGTATGTATGTTTGTTAATATATTTATTTTATTTATTTATAGAATAACTCCATCATTTACAGAGATTTCTAAAAATCCTAGATACCTAAATTTAATTTAGAACATAATTAAGATATTAAAATATTAAAATACATTTTAAATTACAAGGCTCACACAAGTCAAGGGAATTATTACATAAAAGTGTGACAAACAATAAAGATAGACTAATCAAGAGTACAACATTATTTATAATCCATCGTCAACTGAAAAGGGTATATATGGGGCTGTAATCCGAGTTAATTTTTTTACCAATCTATAATAAGATTCCATGAATTAAACAAAAAAACTTTATTTTTAAAAATGTTCAAGTTATCATACAAATTTACAAGCTTTTATATAAATATTTACAGATTTTGTTTTTTTTACAGGTGTACTGAAATTCAGGTTTCGATGTATATTAAAAGACAGGGTATTGAAGTATCATCCACACTAAGTGGGGCAGATTATTAATGCTGTTTGTGTGTTACACAATATGTGCATCATAAGAAATATTCCCCTTGAGGATGATCTATATGAAGATAAAGAAGATAATGGTGATATAGCAGCAGTGGGTGATTTTATTATCGGAAACCTTTTTCAGTTGGGAGGTCAAAGAAGAGTAGAAATTATAAATTTATATTTTTAGCAGTAAAAGTTAATATTATAATATTTTTAAAAGTGTAATTTACATATAGCTATTGCATATATTTGTTTATTGTTACATTAGGTTTTACTTAAATATTTATGTTTTACATCATTGAGAATACATTAAAATGACACAGGTTCATAAAAAAAGTGTTTTTTGCTTTTTTGTGTGCTGAACACGAAATTAAAGTCAAACCTAGTGGTCAAACTTTGCTGGTGCCAAGGGGCACTAGCATTTTTTTCAAATAGAAAGGGTGGGTTATGTAGCAGCTCGTTTTAAAGATGCTTTAAATCCCTACTCAACGTCACTTTTATTTTTGAAAATCAACCTAGCAGTTTCAGATTAAGAACCATTTGAAATTTAGCTGCGCCGATTACCAAAAACCAAGTGTTGTTCAATAGAGTATCAAAGGGCCTCTAAAACAAGGTGTTTCATGCTAGTGCCTCCTTGACATCATCAGTCCGGTTTTTGTAGTTTAACTCCCCAGTTTTGACTTCAAATTCGTGGTCAGTGGAAAAAAATGTGAGAAAATCTTTGTCCCATACCCAACACAGACCACTTTTTTAATTTGTGGATCTGTGTTATTTTTTTGATGTAACTTAATCTTATTTATTTTAGAAATAAAAAAAAATAAAAAGGATCTTGGCCTTTTTTTTTCAAGCTACTATTTTTTAGTCTTTATACCATCATAATTTGTTTCATTTTCCCTTGGGTATGAGCTTTTTCCTTTCAAAGACAACGCACAATATTAATAATGTTTTACTCCTTCAGACTATCCTTACTACAGGTTAATACGTTGACAAACATACATATAAAGGCTTATTGTTAAAAAAAATATTGTAAAATTAACTACTATCAAAAATAAACTTGAATAGAATAGTTTTTATTAGTTAATTAGGTCCAAGAATAATACTAAGACTTTTTATTGTGGCTTATTATATTATTAATTTAATAAATTGAAGATTAAGACGAAACCTTGGGCTGTGTGGCTTTTCATGTTATTTACAATAAGCCCTTAATATGTATTATTTTATTTAAAGGTATCCCTAGGTCACTATCCTGTAATGTTTTTGGGATTCAATAAACAAGCATTTTATCAGTATTATAAGAAATGTGTTTTCTTTCCTTAAATTAAAAAAAAAAACTCAAAAATATAAAATATTTTTTTAATTTCACAAATAAACTCAAAATACATTCCATGTAACAAAAAAAAGCAACAAAAAATATAAATTCTTAACAAAAAATTAAAAACAGAACTAAACTAGAATTATTAAAGTAATGAGGACTATACATATTAAAAACAACTAAAAAACATAACTAATAATAACTTAACAGAATTAACTTAAGAAAATATTTTTTTAAAGTCTCAGGTAAGTCCTAAAATCATCTCGCATGTCATATATAAGCCATTCTTGACGTATTTTGTTATATATTTTTTAGGATACTTAAATTTTCTGTGTAAATTTGTGTCATTGTGACCATTTTTTTTCTTTGGAGTTGATAAAGGTATTTTTCGTTTGATTTTCTTCTTTTTTAAATGTACATTGTGTGGTTGTGGACTACCCAGTTGTTGTTCTAATAACCTTAGGGGTGGGGTAGGACTTTGTTTACTGTCCAGTTGTTGTTCTAATAACCTTAGGGGTGTGGTAGGAATTTGTTTACTGCCTGATTGGTGTTCTACTAACCTTAGGGGTGGAGGAGGGCAATCTTTTTGTTCTTGAATGGATATCTAGGGTGTTTCCTAAAAGTTGAGGATCCATGTATATATCAATATATATATATATTTTTATGAATATATAGTGACCGCCAGAAATGTTGAACCATATGGAAAACTTTTTTATTTCTCAAAAAATTTAATTCTTGATTAAAATCTCTGCATACACCGAGACTCACACAATACTGATCAAAATTTAATTAATCCATAGCGTATACGAGGTAGGTGCAAATTAAGGAATATGACACAAGAGAATACTACCTTTATTTTTGAACTTAAAAAAATATATTATTTGGAAAACTTGTTTAAAATTTAAAGTTATATCATATTTTAAAAGCAGAGCCTCCTAATAAAAAAATAGAAAAAAAAACTTACTTTTTCAATTTACCCCGTTAGATCGAGCTAAATTAACTGCCGCAAATTAATCTTATTGCACTTAAATTTTAAAAAATGTCTAAACTGTGTTATTCTTACTGCATTTAGGTACATTTACTTCAAAAAACAAAAGTAATTTTTTTGTTTCAATAGGTGCTAAATTTAAAACCCCTTTTAAATTAATGTTCCACATCGTTTTTGCCTTATGAAAAACGTCTTGACTTTTCCAAAATATAAATTTATTTTTATTATTTTTCATTACAATGTTCAAAATTTGAACTTTATTAGGATAATTCTAAAAAAAAACGAAGATATGATAATAAATTTAAAAATTAAAAACATTTTTTATAAGGCAAAAATGATGTAAAAGATTACCACTATTTTCCCCTTAAAATGATCTCATACTGTTTTATTATAATTTATAACTAAGAAAATTGTAAAAAATAAATTATCAATCATTCAATGAATATTAAAAAGTTCATAAAACTAGATCGAACAAAAAGGTTTGTTATAAAATTTAAGTTTTTTTTACAGATAACTCAAAAAATAAAACCAAATATAATACACAATATGTCACTTACAAATCCAAATTCTACACTACTCAAAAGAATTATCGCATATGCTCGATTTCTTCTATAAGCTTCAATACAAAAATGCTTTCATTAAAATGGCCGTATATCTTTTAATAATTAAGTTATCAAGACAATTAAAAAGAAAATGTTAAGAAAACGTGAAGCTATAACTTTATATTAACCGTTGTTATTTACTGTTAGTTTACATCCTTAGTTAGTTAGGTTACATCCTACGGGGTGATAATTTTTTGAAAATTGATAATTTTTAATCGCCCTATACAATGTGCTGTTAAAAGGGAGAAATCTCATTTGTGAATAATTTATACCCTTACCTATTTCTGACATTTTATAATCACAAATTTGACTACTCCCTTTTAACAGCACATTATACAAGGCGATTAAAAATTAATCGAGCATATGCGATAATTCTTTTGAGTAGTGTATATTATTATCCCCCGTAACCGTCTTCCATCCCATGAGGGCCATTATCCTTTCCTCCAGGTCGGTTAACGGGGAGTCTTTGCAGGGTCCCCACCTGTTTTTAGTTTCTGCATCCTTAAGGCACTTGCCTTTGCCTTTACCTTACTCTTCCATTTTCCAATAGCTTATAAAACATTTAGTTAAAGAAACAGCAGAAATTATATGGTATTCATATTTAAATTTCATTTTTTTAAATATTTATTAATCAAATTTATTGATTAATACCATACTGTCTGAACTCTATAATAATAATTTAAATATTCCTTTGATTATAAATCTAAATGAAACTAAAAATTGCGTAATTATTGTAGGAAATGAAAACAATTTTAAGTAGTATTCTTTCTTATTAAATAATAAATATTTAAAACTTTTAAATAATTATATTTAACTTACAATTTGCCACTTTTCTATAGGTTTTTGGCCCATTCCAAGGCTATTAAGGTGGACTGTAGGGTCTTCCAACAGTTATTTCGTTTTTAATGTGTAAGTTGGGGCTATAGTTCTAAATAATTCGCAATAATTTGCCAATGTTCAGTAGTTGTTTTGAATTTGCGTTCTTCGCCTAAAAATATGGATATGCCCATGAGATATTAAATATTGTACAATTTCACCCAAGATAATTATTTATTTACTTATATGATAATACGTGGAAAATACTTACTCATGTCTCTTTAATAAAACAAAAAATAAACAAAATTAAATAACACAAATATCTGAACAAATTTTACAAGACAAATGGCAGATGACAGATGACTTCAATGCCGTGCAGACTCACGGTTCAAAAAAGTAAAAAGGGCACACATACAATAGAGCAGGATAAACGACAAAAAGGTGCAAGAAAGAACCAAATCATCTTTCTATTTCCAGGCGTTCGTGTTGCAGATTCGTAAGTGCTGAACGAGCCGAAAGACTTTACGGAGTTCGAAATAGACAGGAAAAAGAAAATAGAGAAGAAATTTCTTTCTTGCGAGATACGGAGTGCGGGCTCAAATTCTTATGGTTTATCCTTTTTGATCGCCATCGTGCTATCTGACCTTCTCAGGGTTCTTGAACTGAAGCAACCATTTAAGTGATGCATGGTCCGTTTTTAGATGGAATTTCTGGCCATACAGGTATTTATGAAAATGCTCCAGGGATTTAACAATAGCCAAAAGTTCTTTTCTGGTGACACAATAGTTTCGTTCAGATTTGGAAAGGACTTTTCTAAAATAGGCTATTACTTTTTCTTGGCCATCTTATATGTGACAAAATTCTACCAATAGAAGTATTGCTTGCATCGGTATCCACAATAAATTATTGATTAGGTTGTGGATATGACAACACTGGAGGATTGCACAGGGCTTTTCTTAGATCTATAAAAGCTGCTTGACAATCTTCAGTCCATTCATAGCTGTTGTTGTTTTCTGTGAGACGATGTAATGGTCTCGCAATATCGGCAAATCCCTGTATGAACCGTCTGTTGTAGGTACATAGTCCCAGGAAACTTCTAATTTCATGCTTGTTCTTCGGTACAGGCCAGTTCTGTATAGCTTCTGTCTTAATATACGCGCACATACGTCGGCATCGGACGGACGGTACGGATTGGAAAAAATAGTTTTAGTGAAATTAAATGAAGCCATGCAGAATATGGCAACTTTAATCAAAATCCGGCCATTACCGTTTCATATGTGCAATACAGGTCCGAAATTGCGTTATTTGACAAGAATTTAAGCCGATTTCTACCGGAGGGTTTTAACCGAGTGGTTTTGTACCGCGGGGGAAAAGGCGCTAACTTTTAATATTTACCTATGGCTTACCCATAACTCGCGTGTGTGTGTTTAATTTTACTAAAACTATTTTTCCGATCCGTACCGTCCTTCCGATGCCGGCGTATGTGCGCGTACCGAAAAGGTGACATTTCTTTGGATTAAGCTTTAACTGGGCGGATCTAAGCTTCTGAAAAAACTCTTTAACATTTTTCAGGTGGTCGTCAAATGTTTTTCCAAGAATTATTATGTCATCCAGGTATACTAAGCATGTTTTTCAAGAAAGTTACCGTAGTGTTAACTCCATCAAACGTTCAAAAGTAGCAGGGGCATTGCATAGTCCAAAGGGCATAACATTAAATTGCCACAGTCCGGTCCCTGTCGAGAAAGCAATTTTTCTTCCGGATGAAGTTCTACTTGCCAATAGCCACTTTTTAAGTCTAATGTGGAAATCCATTTTGACCCCGTCAGTGTGTCTAGGGTATCATCAATTCTTGGTTGTGGAAAAAAACTGTCCTTTTTTGTGGCGTCATTCAGTCTTCGGAAATCAACACAAAATCTGGTGGAACCATCTTTCTTCTTAACTAGAACTACTGGAGATGACCATGGGCTCTGGGATGGTGATGCCTTGATTTTGCATGTCTTCAAGTAATTTTTCAACTTCTTCGTTCTTGGCTAAAGGAATTCTTCTGGGTGGTGGCTTTATCGGTGATCCGTCACCGGTGTTTATTCGATGTTGCACTACACTGATATAAATGATGTTGTCACTAGGCTTATTCTGGCTTCATGTATGCCTTTTATTGATATAACTTCTCCATTAGCAGTTTCTAAGATGTATGAGCTATGACGTTCGGCCTCACGATGGTATGTGTGGAACCAGTATCTAGTACCATCTCACATTTCAGACCGCATACATTTCCATGTACTACCAAGCTGGAGCCATTGTTCTACAGCCGGAATACACTAATAGTTGTTGTTAAGGGGGCTCGGTAGCACCTAGCTAGCTTTTGCCCATTGAAGCTGGCTATTGGAAGTTTTCAGGACCACTAGTAGGGGCATTGAATCTGGTACAATTTCTCTGTAGATGACCCTTTCTACCACACTTCCAACAATAGATGGTATTTTTTCTTCTAAATGTCATAATGTTGCCTCCTTTTGTTTGCTTCTTAAGAAAAATCTCTTGCAACTCCTTTATTTCTCTTGCATAATCGTTATTTGAACTGTCTGCTTCTGGTACGAAGTTTATTCTTCTTATTCTTGTTTGACTCTTGGACGTTTGTTTGGCTGTTTCAAAGTGAAGCGCGTAGGCAAGATGCTTCTGATATTTTCTTTAATCTGGCCATTCTTAAAGCTTGTTCTTGTTTTATTTCTTCTGGGTACGTCGGATATGTCAGATTAATCAATCGTACCATGTCACCTTCATATTCCTGAAGGCTTTCGATATATTTCTGTCTTTGTCCCTGGAGCTGCGCCTTATAAACTTCCTGCAAATGGGTCTCGCCATATCCCATTTCCAGACACATTACAATTGATTGGTAGTCGCCTTGTTTCTCCTTTGGGAATATTTCTTAACACCTTCATGGCTTCACGTCGAAGAGCTAGTACAAGACTCGTGCTGATGGATTCCAGTTAGCGCCATTGGCAGCTGTTTCAAACTGTCGAAGGTACGTTACCCACGGTACCTTTCCATCAAAAGTTGGGTGTTTCATAACAGTTGCTGGAGTACTACATTCTGAAACGACCCCTGTACTAGCTATATTTCTAATTTGTGTCTGTAACTGTTAGACTTCTTGTTACATTTGACCTTGAACTAACTGTACAGTCTGCTGGATTTCTTCTATTTCTTCTTGGACATCTTTAGTAAGTTTTAATTCAAGCAACATTTCTTTTCTCATTTCATCTTGGCATGAATGAAAACCGGCTTTTTAAGCTCATCAGAGTTTTTAAGGCTTTGACATCCTGTCTCGTAGCTTACTTAAAACAGGCGTCCCCAAGTCTATATTAGTTTTAGCACGAATATCTAATAAATATTTTGGTAAAAGTATACATAGTATACATTCTATGACCAATCTATATCTTGTTTCTCAAATTTACCGCGATTTCTTGATGCCTTCAACCATCTTCTGTGTAAGTGTAGACAAAAAGTCTACGTAAATATTTTTAGTTTGGTGTAAGAGATCACTGACATTTAGGAAAGAACTCAATTTTTCAAATATTACTAGCTTTGCGTTATCCTTTTAATTCTTAAGTCACGTTTTTGATTGATATACCCCCTGAAAAAATAGATACCTTGGGCGCAACCTGAAGCAATATACAAAACGAAAGTATATTAATGTGTTAACAACAAAATATAAAAACTGCACTAGGTTTAAATGAGTTTTGTGCTGTCTTTTTAAAGTTAAAAGACGTTTAAAATTTTATTATATTTACGGGTTTTCAGTTTATATTTATTATTATTCAATGCCTTAAAGTCTTAAAAATTTCCATACAATTTTTTAAGTATCTTGGTACACAATACCCATACCTAAACTTTTTTGCAGCTGCAGCGTTTACTTTATATCTTGTAATACAGATTAAAACAGTCTTAAATTGCTATAATATAAAATACTAATCTGCACGCCGCAGCTTAACATAATTGTTGAAAAAAATAACAAGGATTTTAAATAATTAGAATAAAATTAATTTGGTTTTGTGACTATTGAATTATAGTCTTTAAAATATTACATGGAGGTATTACTGAATAAAAAGTGTTTGTTTTTGTCCATGGGACGAACCTATTTAACGTAGCGCTATCGGTATCGTCCAGATTTTAATTCAATGGCTATATTCTCACGGCATTTTTAAATCCGATGTGTACCGTTCGGAGCTATGTGCGATGCTTCATTTAATTTCATTGGGATAATTTTTTTCCGTTTCGTACCGACGTATGTGCGCGTACCTTCAGTCTCCATTTTTAAAACCATACCGTTGTTATATTTATCAAATTCTGAACTTCTTGAACAGCTTTTTTAAGGTTTTTTGATAGACAATTAAAGCATTGTGTCATCAGCAATTTGGAGTATATACGATGTGGCACTGATTTCTTCCTTGTTTATCTAATCATAATTTTATATATCAGTTTAAAAATAAAAGTTTAAATTATTTGGATAATTTCCAATCCCTTTTGCTTTCAGACAAGTGGTTGCTTTTTATGCACACTATTATGTTTCTTTGATTCTAAGCTCTATTTAGCAACAATACAATGTATTATTTATTAAAATTTAAAGCTGTACGTTTACACGTTTAACTTATTTTAGCAAATTTGTTTATTACTATCACGTGCATAACTGACACCGGCGCAAAATTAATGGCGGGAGCCTAGATTGTCTTTACATATTTTTAATTTGTAAATAAATTGGAAGCAGTGTTGTCATTTAACAAATTGAAAGTAATGTCTTAAGAAAGAAAAAAGTTTTTAATTTGTATAATTTAAATATTATTAGAATAAATAAATAGGTATATAAAATATATATATATATAAAAAATTTATACAGAGTTTTTAAAAATCGGGCTCGTTAATACCTTTAAATTTAAAGTAATATGTACATCGAAAAGTTAAATAATATTTTATAATACAGGTGTTTTCTTCATTGTATACTCTGTTGTAATTTTATATGCCCTACAGAATAATCTTTTCAGAGTTCTCTTAAACAATGATTAGGAAGCACAGTGTAATATAACGATGGTCTGGTGCACAAAAATGTTGTGAACAAATAATTTGTTAAGTTATATTAACTTTAAAGCTTAAAAATGTGCCATAGGTACTTAACGCTATTGGAAAATGGAGCTTGCATCTTCAAATTTAAATATTTTACTTTCTACTTGTGTGCATAGAAATGTTCTTACCGTGCATTTCTTTAATGTTCCCTCCTTTCTATTTTTTTAACCGATCAATTTAAAAAGTAAAACTTTGGAATATGTAATTAATGCATAAATACTATATTTTAGAGTAAAACTAACAGATGAAAATTTCTAGATGGCAACTGGGCGCCATCTTAGAAAAAAATAAATGGAAAGGGGGGTCCTGTGGTACATCATTTTAAAGCTCCTTACTAGTACTTTATAACCCTATAATATAGAGTCAATACCTTTACCTAATACAAAATATACAATTTATAAATTACATAAATAGCTTATTTTTTCTAGTTAAATGAACCTAATGTAGTATTTTCCACAAGGTCTTTTAAAGTTCTTATTAATGGTGATACTGGTGATTAATATACCTGGTAGGAAAAAAGTATATATTTCTTTAATAAAGCACCCTGTATATTATATCACCAATTAAAAGATCTTTAAAAGAGATTTAAGAAAATACTACATTTAGTACATCTAGCTTTATTAGTTTTGGAAATATGGCCATGCAAATCAGGTAATTGGGTAATTTTTAAACCGTCATTTTGTGTCAGGTAAAAGTATTGACTTTATATTCTAGGCTTATAAAGTATCCTAAAATTCTACTTGATAAGTATAAGATTATAACTAAATAATTAAATTATTAATAAATCGAATTATTTTTATTTGGTTTTCGCTTTAGTTGATAAATTATTAATTATTATTTAAATGGTAAAATTAAAACGTCAGATCAAAATCAAAACATTTTCAATGACATTACAAATCCTTGAGTTAGCTTTAGCTAGGACTGACCAATTAATTCCGAGTTAGTTGACTCGACATTGTAAAAGCGGTTCTAAAGGGGTAGTTTAGCTGTAACCTTGTTGAATTTAATTTATTAAGTGTAGTGTCGTCTCGAGCGGCACTTGAATGAATATTTCTGACACAAACATATATGTCACTGATATTTACTCTTATATTTTCTTGGATAATGCAAATAAAAATAGAACCTTTTTGTTCATATTTTTTGTAGCTTCCTTAGTTTTCAACAAAAATAAATAAAAATAAAATAAAATCCATTAGATTGCATGTTTCTAAATCACTCAATAAACAGAAGCGAATTTTTTATTCTATTTTGAAAAATACTTTTTATTTTTATTTATTTACAGTTACCTAACAACATCAAACTAAATAAGAATAAAACCTAAACTATGAAATTTTAGGTTTTTAAGTGTTTTTAAATTTCATAGAAAGTTGCAGGTAGTGGCAGCTAATTAATAATAGTGTAAGTCTAGATTACTTTTTAAAACCTTTTGTTAATGTTGAGAATAACCTAGACCTTGGTTGCCATAATTTTTCCTGTAACCTTTTATGCAGCAAATTTTATTGTCAAATAATACTTTCTTGCATTGCAATCATTTTTTAAAGATTAAGAAATCCATTATTTTTTGAAATAACCAAAGCTTTTGTCACATTTTTTAAAGGGAAAAGATTGAGGCTGGGTTTATAAATCAAAATTTATTTTTAGTATTAGTATTACCATTAGTCACAAGATTCCCATATAACATTTTTTGCCGGCGTTGTACATTTAATTTACTGGCATTGCCAACACTCTTTAATGGCAAGGCATTGGCAAAAAGGTATCAAAAAGACGCAAAAGTGGGCAATTGGCCGTTATTAGGCCACGTGTTGCAGATAAAGTGATGGCATCCGTCATTAATAAGTTATTGGCAAAACAATGCGTTTAAGATGATGGCATCCATCATTAATAAGTTATGGGCAAAAAGATAACAAAAAGACACGAAAGTGAGCAAATGCAGATACTCCCAAGCAGCAAGCTGACGTCTTATTGACGAAAATTGTCGCATATACTTTTTTTAAAAGCTAAAATTATGCGATATTTTATTTGAAATTTAAAATAGGAAAAACTCCTTACTGCATGCAATTTCCTTGCAATGCAAAGTACCATCTCTCGGAACACTGTCCAACTTGGAGATGCAGATTTTTACACTAGCCGAAGATATTTCTTTCAAAGCCAAGTGAGATCACCTACCGCAGACCACTCTCGAATTATTTTTGTTTGAATTATTTTGTCTAATGGGTACGGTACTTTAGATGATAAAAAGCAAAGATACAGCTCCTAACAGTCTACTTGAATATCTTGCCTTCTCGACTAGCCATCACCAATTAATCACACAACACACACTTATTAGGTGATGAATACATTTAATTATGTCTGTTAAAAAGCTCTTTTCTTTAAAAAAGAAACTAAAAAGCTAGAAAACCACGTAGAAAACAAATGCACAAAGCGGTCACCTTCGGTCGAAATTAACGTAGCTAATTTTACCATCATTTTATTTTTATTGCTCCAAAATACATAATAAACATTTTGTTTGACCTAATTTTTATTTGCATGATTTTTAACATTAAAATGTTATGAAAAGGCCATTTCAATTAAATTATGTAAAAACATAAAATAATGTTGTTTAGCTGTTATTATAAATAAAACAGATCAAAAAATTGCTTTAATGTTAGTTAAATACCAATGTTAATAATATGGTTTAAAAAGTATGAATATGCGTTGAAGGTTTGCTTTGAAAAATCCAATATTTATATGCCTGCAACAAAAACGCGTGCTTTATTTAATCAGGATTGGTATGCCGCCATTTTTGTATGCTTGCCGGCAATTCGCCTGCATCTAAAATTTATTGGCAATTAAGTGTTTATTTAGGGTTGACTTTTTAATGCGTATAAGATGTTGGCATAATATTGCCACCAATTGCCAATGCTTTACCATCAATGCCAATATGAAAAATGTACATTGCCGACAAATAGTGTTTGCTGGGTTGAAAAACATACTTTTAAATTGAAGTGTTTATAGATCAAATTTAATTTTCTGGTTTTAAGGAACGACCTTAAATTTCTTTAAAATCCAAAACTTAAGACTAAAAGGGGAAAAATATTAATTGCTTATGTGCCATAAAAAGGTGAAAAACCGGTAACTCCTTTTTATTGAAGTTTCATTACTTATTTTTTGTTAAATGTAGCTAATTATTGCCACCAAAAATTTCTAAATTTCAGTTAGGTTAAAACTATTACTAATACTAAAATTAAAACTTAACTAAAAAACATTAGTGTTGGGCGATATATCAATCACCGCGATATTTCACCGGTAAATGGAAAATCACTGGTGCTACCGGTGATTTACTTTTGCAAATACGGTGATCAGTGATTGAAGCGAATACTGCACTCGGCATCGACACGACACGCATTGGATGATCGCTGATGGCGCCGATCGAAATATGATATACCTATGAATTATTATTTAAAAATAATATGTAAAGGAAAACAGTGATGTAAGCTGATATAACATTTATATTGTTTAGACGTGGAGGGTGGCGGGCACCGCCAAGCCATGTGAAAGACTGTTTTCCATAGCCGGGTTAATATTAATCGACCGTAGAAATAAATTCAGTGCAAACAAAGCTAAAAAACTAATCTTTCTTAATGCTAATTTTTAATTTTCATTGGAAAAAGGGTGCGCTATATATTTTTTTATTTTTATTTATTTAAAGAATTTAAATTTTTTATTTTTTATTATGCATTTTCGTTTTGCTTTAAAAAAGTTTTTTATTTTATATTTATCTTTTTTGTAATTGAATTTAAGTTCAAAATGTTAAAATGGTGTTCGAATAATAAAAAATGTGTTTTTATTTTTGAAAGTAGGTAATGAATAATCCCTAAACTTGATATTATTTTTACATAATAATATTGCAATATATCACATTAAGCTTGTTGTTGTCACACCTTATATAAAAATGATTATTTGAGTTACGAACCCAAAAAAATAGATTTCGTAATATTGTTAATTAATTTGCAGCATAATATTTATTTTTATAAAATCAATAAATAATATGCTGCATGTCAATGAAAACCGATAAGAGCTGCATAAATAATATATTCGTATTAGTTGCCAGACACCGAGCTGTTTTTATATTTCCATTTTTCGTTATATATTTATGTATATTCAAGTCACTGCAGTGATTGAAATCACTGTTTAAAATCACGGTGATTTAGAAATCACTGTCGCCGTTTCACCGGTTACCGAAAAATCACCGTATTTCCCAACACTAAAAAACATGACCATGTACACTACATGTGTTTATTTATAGGTTTGTTCATAGAGCAGTCAGAAACTGTCAGACGCAAGCGCATTTCGTTAAAAGCGTTCGTAGAGAATAAATCCCAAACTGCTGATCAAAAATCTCCTGTTTGCAAACGTCCAATTTTTCGTTGTGAACCAGTTTCCAACTATCAAAATAATCCGCTGATTTTGTAGAAATTTTTAGTTGGAGACATGCGCAATGGCCATTAGTGTGATTTCATTTGATTTTACATGTTTGTTCGTTTGTAGTTGTTTACAATTTCAACATCTTAGCCAGATTAAGTATGTTTTCAGTCTTTGCTTTTAGAAATTATCTCAATTATTTTAATATTTCTTAGGCTATTGCCATACATCTTTTTAAAAAATTTCGGCGTTGGTCCAATTGGCATTTTATGTCATGCCGTTCGCAGAGTTTAAAATTCCCAACTACTCAGAAAATTATTCAACCAAGTATGCGCAATATAAAATTAAAAAATCAATGGAAATTTTGCTCTACGGACAAAGCTTATATTCATAAGTTGGAAAAAGTCGTCCATTTTTCTCAAAGAGACCTCTTAATATTATAAGTAAAAAGTATAAGACAAACTCGAAGTCTGGGTCTCAGTCACTTCTGACGACTTCGAGTTTGTCTTATACTTTTACTTATTATATTCATAAGGACAACTATTTTCATGAAGCTAGCTCAAACCATAGATAACCTATATTTAGATCCGCAGTGGCAAGAAGCATTTTTCGGTTTTTACGACCTCACGCAGTGGGTGGACGATCATGTGCACTTAAATGCTGTTGCAAAATGCAAACACCGGCATCCCGTACCCTTCGTCCGCGGTCTGACCGTAACGCTCCTTAGCTACCGTACTTCGAACAGAAAACCAGGACGCCGTCAACAAATTCTTTTCGATAATGCGGATAGTTTGTTTGTCGCCGGATGCGTTTACCCTCAACTGGCTTGCGCACAAACCGGTTTTAGTAGTAACTAAAAACTAAAAATCGACGTTTCGGTAGCAAGTCTGCTACAGTTGTCAAAATAAAATTGAATAAAAAAATAAAAATTTAATAGTTAACTATTATTAGGTTTAAAATTTTAGCTTTATTTTCAGGATATTCTGAAAAAGCGTTTGACATTTAATGTCAAAGCTTTTTATAATATCCTGAACCTAAAGCTCAAAATGTTCAAATTTTAAACCATATAATAGTTAATTTTTATTTTTTATTTTCATTCAATTTTATCTTGACAACGGTAGCAAACTTGCTACCGAAACGTCGATTTTTTGGTTTTTAGTCACTTATTTAATTATATTCTTTTTTTTTTGATTTTTGGTTTTTATCATGGCGTGTACCCAAATAAATAACATCTATTAAAAGTCCCTCCCTACCCTTTATTTTTTGAATGGGACAAGATATCGATAAAATTTTGGTAAAAGGGTGTCACTTAAACTACTTTTTGCATAAAAATTATTTCGTCACAGGGCTAGTGCCATTGGGGCCTTAGCAACTTTTTTAATGGAAAGGGGGATCATGTAACACGTCGTTTTAAAGGTGTTTTGATTCTCTAATCATTACTGTTTTATTTTAAAATCGGCCGATTCGTTCTGCAGTTAAAAGTGTTTAAAGCAACGAATTGTTTGAAGTTTAGTTTTAATTTTTACATACATTTGTGTGGTTTTTAAAAGTTCTTACCCCCACAACTTTTGAATAGGACAAGATATCGAAGTAGGAAAAAATTTGGGAAAAAGGGTAATTCTTTAATTACTTTTTGGCATGAAAATATTTTTTCTTACATGGCCTAGTGTCAAGGGGGACTAGCAAATTTGTTTTTCAAATGAAAAAGTGGGTTATGTAGCACCTCGTTTTGAAGGCCCTTTAATTATCTACTTAACGCCACTTTGTTTTTTAAAATCTGCCCAGCTGTTCCAGACAAGCGAATTAAAACCGCATTGTTTTTACACTATTTAAGCCAAATTTCAAACGGTTCTAAGTGTGGAAAACAAAGTAGCATTGAGAAGAGAATTAAATGGAATTTAAAACAAGGTGCTTTATGACCCCCTTTCCATTAAAAAAAAAAAAGTTGGTACTAGGACACGTGACAAAAATTATTTTTATGCCAAAAAGTAGTTTAAGTGACATTCTTTAACCCAAATTTTTGAGCATTTTTCTCTTTAAATTAGTATTTTAACCAGTACGGCTTAATGTAAATATTATAGCGTATTTATTAAAACTTTTCTGTTTTAGGGTAACAGTGGTAAAAGATCGCAAAACTCGTAAAAGTAAAGGTGTGGCTTTTATTCTGTTTTTAAAACCCGAAGATGCCAAGGCATGTGTGCACGAAACAAACTTGAAAGAGGTATATAATTAATCAATTTTTAAACTTCATCTTAAAGTTACTTTAGTGTAGAAAATTAAATTGTTTATTGAGGAAGCAATACCTATACACTGTACAGGTCTAGTAAATGATTATCGAACCATTGGGATTACCAAGTCGAAAAAGGAGAAATCGATCTTGCCTCTTCAGGCATCAGCATATCTTCATAGAGAATAACAGAAAATAAGATATTCCACGATTTTTCAAATGCAAAGATGCCATATGTAAACATACGCGCTTAAAGCCTTGCTTGCACCCCCAACCTTTCCTGCAGTAGTGGAGATGGAAATCACACCGGCCTGGCCGCCAATCGCGGAGCATTTGCAGAGAGAGTTCTTTTGCAAGCTGTTTGGGCTGTCGCAAACTGCTGCGATTTCTTTTAAATTTAGATTTTTTTTTAAATGTTGGTATATATCGTTCAACAAGGAGTTAAAATTATTAAGTGGTACTATGCTGGTAATTCAAAAGAAGAAGTAATCGGGATACTTTCATTTTTATTTGAATGAAGTTTTGTGCCAGTTAAAAGTAAAGTTTTGAAAATTATAAGTAAGTTTGAAACCAGCGGCTGTCTATAAAATTGTAGGAAATGCATGTGTAATGATGAGGTGCCGCCTGCACTGACGGCAAGTCCGTGAGACTGCTGTTTGCAGCTTAGCCGAAATTAATTTTCCTTGTAATAGTACCAAAATTTCTAAATAACTTGATATTAAAGCCCGAACAGTTAGGAATATTCTGAAACAAAACAAATACCATAACCATAAATTGCACACAAGGCAAGAGGTTTTTTCTGAAGACCATGAAAAACGTATGGTGTTTTGTTTTGAAAATGTTCTTTTTACTGATTAATCTTCAGTTTTCTGGAATGGTCATTACAACATTAAATTTACAACTCTTCTATCTCTGTAGGTTATTCAATAGAAAACAATCCCTCTTAGAACACAATACCCTCAAAAGGTCAAGATGTTGACTGGTATTTTGGGCAATTTGGGCCCTTTTTAATTGAGGGAAATTTAAATGTCATCAGGTACTTATATATTTAAAAAATCCGGCTATTTTAACTCTTCGGGCTCTCAATATCAATTTTAAAGATATTTGGTATTTACAAGATGGTTATCTGGCTCATAACGTCAGGGAAGGTCAGCAAATCACCAGATTTGGCACCTAATGATTTATTTCTTTAAGGACAAGTTAACCAACAAATTTATAGGCACCGTCACGAATGTGCAAACGACTTGGACGAACTGTTGCTAAAAAATAGTCATACATCACCTCAAATGCTTGAAAACCAAAGAGAACCGAATTTAATAACAGATTGAAATAATGGTGGTTGCTTTCAGAACCATAATAAACTAAGATATTAAAAGATTTTCCACATTGTATAAAAATTTCTGTTAGAAATATTTTATGTTCTTTTATTTATTTATTTGTTTAGAGAAGTATATATAACCTGGGTTATAGGGTCCTGATAGGGGAGAACGTTTGAATGTAAGCAAAGAGAACGGGGAAAATTTTGTGCATTAGACAGCATCGCATCGTCTGTTTCAGTCGAACCTATGTGATTCAGTAATCCTCTTTATTCCACTTGGGCAATTGCAAAGGGCAAATAAATATTTACCACACCTGTATACAAAGCAAATTGACCTAAAAATATACCGGGCAACAACCAAATTATGAAAGCATATGATTTTTAAATCTTAGTATGATATATTGTATATAAATGTATATAATTGCCTAAATACTAAAGTGAATCCACATCCCGAATTTGACGGGACAGTCCCGCTTTTTGGTGGAGTTACCTTCGTTCTGCGTCCGACTATTTTTTGATCCATTTTGATCGCGAACAAGTTAAGAACAAATAAAGTTATGAAGATGCAGTTTTCGCAGAAAGCCTTACATCTTTTTTAAGTTTTTTCATATCCTTGCGATTTAACATTTCGTTGACACATAAAAAAATGGCCGATTTTAGGTTATTTTAAATGGATCACCATATATATTTTGACCCATCTTAAAATTTAATCTTTTTCCTTTAAAAAAATGTGACATAAGTTAGTAGTTATCTCAGAAAAATTGACTGCATGGTATGTAAGAGTATTGATTGACAATGAAAATTTGCTACATTCAAGGTTACAGAAATAAAATTACGGCAATAAAGCTATACGTTATTCAAAAAATAATAGCTGCAGTAAAGCTAAAACTTGTTAATATTGTAAATATCCAAAAGCTTTGTTGCCGTATTTTTTTCTTGTAACCTTGTATGTAGCAAATGTTTATTGTCAAATAATACTTTAATGCCCAGTTTCACAATATATGGTTACCATCACTTTTGGGTTAACTATTTGTGCAACACCAATCACATCGAATTTTGTTGTTTGTATGGTAACAAACCTATAGTTAGGGTTAACCAAATATTGTGAAACTGGCCGTTAATTGCCATGCAGTCAATTTTTTTAAATCAATAATTCCATGATGTTTATAGTAACCATGGCTTATGTTACATTTTTTTTTAATGAGAAAAGAGTAAGTTTTAAGATTGTAAAAAATATACATGTGTTCCATTTAAAATAACAAGGTTGTCCTATATCGGAAAATCGGCCTTTTTGTTTTAGTGTAAACTAACTGTCGCAACCAAATGGTAAGAATATGATTAATAGCTATTTATGTATCAAGGGCGTTACTAGGACTATAATGCCCTGAAGGTCGAAATAGTCCAAGGGCCTCTGGCCCGAGGGCTAGATTTCGACCAGTAAAGCCCGTGGTGCCTACAATGCTTTATGTTTTACCCAAAAAGAGTTTTTCAATGACTAATTACATTATTTATTCGCAATATAAAAATAAGTTGCACCTGTACCTGTATACGTAAGTAGATAATGACTGGTGTTAAGTTTGACTGTGATGTTTCTATCAGTTAGTCAGTTGGCATTTTTATTTAACGATTTGCTCAAAATGGAAGAAATTCCACAAAATATAAGAGAAAAGGCCATAAAAGCGACCGAAAATCTTTTGCCAGTTAAATCAAGGCAACAGTATGATCGGGAGTATGGCATATTTGGTATTTGGAAAGATGCGAACGCAATTCTTCAAATAATCGAAATCGTTTTAATGGCATATTTTCAGGAACTGGTAAGTTATTGATTTTATTTTAATACATATGTTTAACAAACTTTATTATTTTTAGTCGGAAAAATACAGTCCGAACTCTCTCTGTACCAAGTAATCCACCCTAAGGTCTACGTTGATGGTCTATGAAAATATAGACATTTCGCAATACCATCGTCTCATATCTTTTTAAAAGTTAAGTCGAAAGGATACGTCCCGAAGAAGTCTAAAGTTTTGCAAGGAGAACAAATATTAAAATTTATTAAGAAGGCTCCTGATGATATCTACTTGGTACACAAAGTCATATTGGTAATGGGTGTTTTTGGAGGTTTAAGACGAGATGAGTTGGTCAAAATGACTATTGATGACATTGAAGATAGAGGAACAGTCTTGGTTATAAAGGTACCAGAAACTAAAACTTCAACTTCAAAAAGTTTTACTATCATTGAAGAAGATTTAGGCGCTTTAAATTTAATCAAAAAGTACACAACATTAAGACCAGCTGGAATAAAGGAGCGAAGATTCTTTCTTACCTATAGAAAGGGTCGATGTACAGTACAACCCATTGGAAAAAATACCATAGGAAGCGTCCCAACATTGATCGCAAAATTTTTAAAATTGGATAATGAAGAAGCTTACACCGGCTACTGTTTGCGTCGCACATCGTCAACTTTACTTGTTGAGGCAGGTGCTTCGTTTGAAACGCTAAAACAACATGGGAAATGGAAAAGCTCTTCAGTAGCTGAAGGATATATAAAAGAAAGTATTTCATCCAAAAACAAAGTAGCCAAAATGATTGCCAATTCAGTTAATTCCGAGGTTAATTCCGTATCGACTATTGAAAATTCTTTAATGGACTGTTCTTCTATACAAAATAGCGTTAGTGCTACTACCGCTGCTACCATCACAAAAAACACCGACCATTCTATAGTGGGACATTTCAAAATTGTAATTTTTATTTTGGAAATAAAGTTTAATTTTTAGTATTGTTTAAAGAAAAATTATTTTTTTGTATAAACTTGATCTTTATTGTGAGAGAAATAAAATTGGATAAGCAATAAAATTTCCATATTAGCGCATTATAAGCGGGCATTATCATAATGCCCGCTTATAATGCCCTAGGTGTGATAGCAGGTATTATTGCTACCATAACATATTCCGTTTCTAAGGTATTACAGATCAATAATAGATGGGTAAAACATAAATATCCTATTGACCCATAATATCCTTTTTGATTAAAAATTTTAATTATTTGAAGAAGACAATCGCTCAATTTTTTTATTTTAATAGAAATATATATAAAATAAAATCCTCTTTGTTATATTTTTAATATAAAATAGTATAAGACCCTGTACAAAATGCAAAAGATAAATTATTTTTCAAGTTTAGTAACAGATTTATGAAATACCCTGTATGATGAATATGCGAAATACAATAATTGTCAACATTTTAAACACATTGTATTAAGGGTATTTTTTAAAAAGTCCAAAAAAGGGTTTTATGTATATGTATACCTTACATTTTAACCTTACTTTTGTTGGCCGGAGATACCTAAACATCCAAACAAATTTTTGGTGATTTTTAGGCCAGATTTTGTCATTTTTTCTTTAAACCAATTTTTTACCCATTTTCAGTTATCGTAGAGAAAAATGGTAAATATGTTTTTGACAGGCACTTAAACGATCAAACGGATGTCGCAAAAGTTTTTTCATAATTTTAATAAATAAAGCTACAATTGTAGGTCAAAGTCGATTTTTTTAGTAAAATTTAAAAATTAATAGCTTTTAAAGCATATATCCTTACGACTTGAAAGTTTGTTATGTTGTAGTGTTAGTAGTGTATTATAGGCCAGAATTATTTTAGAATTTTAGCTCTAATGGTTTTTTTGTAAAAAAATAAAATGTAACAAAATGTCCCATTTTTTGACAAAAAAAAGAAAATTTTCAAGCTTTATAAAACACGCTGTGTAAATATTAGGGTTATGTTTAATATCTTATTTTATAGAACATTTTGTGAAGAATTTGATGGCATTTGCATTTTTTTGATTCAAAGTCAGAATTTGAAGAAAAAAAAATAAAAACATTCAAAATTTTGGACATTTTTTTTCATTCAAAAATTTCTCAGAGAAAATGAAACATTTTAAATAGAAGACCATTCAGGCCTTTTGAGTCCGAAAGAGGCCCTTTCATATGCTACTAACCCCATGACCATTGGTGAAACCGTTTTCGAGTTACTAAGCCTCAAAATCGGTTAATTTATTCCTACAAAAACGTAAATAACTTTTTTTCTATTTATCCGAATGAACCCAAAAACAATAGGTTTCTAAACGGGACCACTTTTGACCTGTGTGCAAAATTTCATCAATAAAATAAAACCCTCGATAGTTATCGCGTTATGCTCACCTCAATTTTTAAAATTCGCGATTACTACAATGATTCGTAATAATTCGAAAAAAAATCGAATATTCGAAAAATTTCGAATTATTCGGGAACTTACGAATAATTTATTTGATTTAAAATTGATATTCGATTCGATACGAATTATTCGTAAGTTCGAATTATTCGCACACCCCTACTTTAGAACAAATCAAATTATCAAGATGCGATTTTCGCAGAAAGCCAGCCTTAAATTTTTTAAAGTTGTTTATTATATCGTCGCCATTTGGTTGTGACATTCCATTAACATAAAAAAAATGAACCATTTTCCGATATAGGACAACTTTTTTATTTTCAAAGGAACACCATATATAATTTTGTACCATCTTAAAATTTAATATTTGTTTTAAGTTTTTTTATGTTTTACCCATCTATTATTGATCTGTAATACCTTAGAAACGGAATATGTTATGGTAGCAATAATACCTGCTATCACACCTAGGGCATTATAAGCGGGCATTATGATAATGCCCGCTTATAATGCGCTAATATGGAAATTTTATTGCTTATCCAATTTTATTTCTCTCACAATAAAGATCAAGTTTATACAAAAAATAATTTTTCTTTAAACAATACTAAAAATTAAACTTTATTTCCAAAATAAAAATTACAATTTTGAAATGTCCCACTATAGAATGGTCGGTGTTTTTTGTGATGGTAGCAGCGGTAGTAGCACTAACGCTATTTTGTATAGAAGAACAGTCCATTAAAGAATTTTCAATAGTCGATACGGAATTAACCTCGGAATTAACTGAATTGGCAATCATTTTGGCTACTTTGTTTTTGGATGAAATACTTTCTTTTATATATCCTTCAGCTACTGAAGAGCTTTTCCATTTCCCATGTTGTTTTAGCGTTTCAAACGAAGCACCTGCCTCAACAAGTAAAGTTGACGATGTGCGACGCAAACAGTAGCCGGTGTAAGCTTCTTCATTATCCAATTTTAAAAATTTTGCGATCAATGTTGGGACGCTTCCTATGGTATTTTTTCCAATGGGTTGTACTGTACATCGACCCTTTCTATAGGTAAGAAAGAATCTTCGCTCCTTTATTCCAGCTGGTCTTAATGTTGTGTACTTTTTGATTAAATTTAAAGCGCCTAAATCTTCTTCAATGATAGTAAAACTTTTTGAAGTTGAAGTTTTAGTTTCTGGTACCTTTATAACCAAGACTGTTCCTCTATCTTCAATGTCATCAATAGTCATTTTGACCAACTCGTCTCGTCTTAAACCTCCAAAAACACCCATTACCAATATGACTTTGTGTACCAAGTAGATATCATCAGGAGCCTTCTTAATAAATTTTAATATTTGTTCTCCTTGCAAAACTTTAGACTTCTTCGGGACGTATCCTTTATACTTAACTTTTAAAAAAGATATGAGACGATGGTATTGCGAAATGTCTATATTTTCATAGACCATCAACGTAGACCTTAGGGTGGAATACTTGGTCCAGAGAGAGTTCGGACTGTATTTTTCCGACTAAAAATAATAAAGTTTGTTAAACATATGTATTAAAATAAAATCAATAACTTACCAGTTCCTGAAAATATGCCATTAAAACGGTTTCGATTATTTGAAGAATTGCGTTCGCATCTTTCCAAATACCAAATATGCCATACTCCCGATCATACTGTTGCCTTGATTTAACTGGCAAAATATTTTCGGTCGCTTTTATGGCCTTTTCTCTTATATTTTGTGGAATTTCTTCCATTTTGAGCAAATCGTTAAATAAAAATGCCAACTGACTAACTGATAGAAACATCAAAGTCAAACTTAACACCAGTCATTATCTACTTACGTATACAGGTACAGGTGCAACTTATTTTTTATATTGCGAATAAATAATGTAATTAGTCATTGAAAAACTCTTTTTGGGTAAAACATAAAGCATTGTATGCACCACTGGCTTTACTGGACTATAATGCCCATCAGGTCGAAATCTAGCCCTCGGGCCGGAGGCCCTCGGACTATTTCGACCTTCAGGGCATTATAGTCCTAGTAACGCCCTTAATACATAAATAGCTATTTGATGCCCTATGTTATGGAATCTAAATTAGATAAAATAAAGATTCCATTCATATTTTGATAATTAGTAAATAGTTCGCATTATTCGTGAATTATTCGAAAATTTTCGAATTATTCGTCGAATTTCGAATAATTCGAAAATTCGAATTATTCGATTCGAATTTCGAATCGACTATTAATATTCGATTTGATCGATATTCGCACACCCCTATTTTAAAGTTATTCGCGGTTAAAATGGGCCAAATGTAGTCAGACTATATTCACTACATTTTAATAAATAATACGGATCTATTGCAAACTATTTACTCGGATCGCAAATATGACCGTTAAAGAAAAACATTTCTAATAAAAGATTTAGTTCAATTATTTTTTACAATTTAATTTTTTTTAAATTCATGATGTTCGGATTATTATTTTTTGGAAATATTTTTATAGTTACCAATAAATAATAATAAATACATTTTGAACAAATATAATAGTGTATACAATAAAATATACAGGATTATAAGAAATTTTTCAAATAAAAGTATCCCCAAAAATGCTTTTTTTTAGATACAGGGTGTTAAAGTTTTAAGAAAAAAATGTTTTTATCATAACGTTCCCCCACCCAGATATTTTCACATACTTTAGTACTCTTCTTTTGACCATTACATTAATTTTTTTGCTGTAAAAGAAAAAAAAGAATTGTATTGAATTCTTCGTTCTTACTTTACTATACTTAACCGTTCGTCGTACGAAAAACTATTAGAAGACCAAATTAACCGCCAAGTAAATAGTATTTCAAAAATATTATTAACTCGAAAAAAGCATTGGTACTATTTTTTCTTTAGAACAATCGATACAAATCTTCAAACGCACCTGGTATTTTTTAAAACTTTTTCAGCAAAAAATGTAATGTAATGGTCAAAACTCTCTGATTCTTTGAGGAATATTGTTCTTTAATTTGGACCGCGTCAAACTGACATCGTTTATCAACGTTTTGCCAAACGAAACACAAAAACTTTATTTACTCGGAATTTAATAAATCAATTTCTCTTGAGTTAGAAAAATGCAATAATTTTCTGTTTTAATGTACTTAAACATGCTCGGAACTAAAAAAATGAATAAAAAGTTTAAAACATTTTTATACAGTGAATATCTTTTAAACGGTTAATTTAAACGACTAATTATAGGAGACCATTTTTGTAGAGCATTGAATTTTTGACAAAACCATGAGTTGCGCGTATCATAATATTTTTTTGTTAACAAGTTATAAAATTTAAAAAAAAATAAAAAAATATGAAACTTTGACCTTTAATAACTTCTGAACGGTAATTGTAAGAGACCTTTTTGTAGAGAATTTAATTTTTTACACATACTTAAAACGAAATATTTTCATATACTAGGGACCGAGATATATATTTTTCTTTTTAATACGAAAAAATATAAAACCGAAAGGCGGAGGACCTTTCTATTAGAATTAAGGGCTCATATTTGAAAATAATTTTTTTAAGGTCTCTACCATCCAGTTTTTTAGAGTACAAAATGAAAAAAAAACATAGTCGATTTTTTACCCACCCTTTTATACACCCTTGTCCTGTTCACCAAAGCGTGCCCCTCTTTATTATGATGTAGACCTAAGGTCTTCACGTACTTTTTTCTTCCTTTACTCTTCCGATATATCATTCGGACAATAATTTATAAAACCGCTTATCAGAAATAGATTTTTTTCTTATTCTAGGTAAAATTAAAGAAGAGCAAAAAAAGGTCTTCGCCTCAAAACCAACCTGAAAAAATATTTCAACTTTACTTTAAATGTATCCCTCCCATCGCCACGGCCGATTGGTCGAATTGCGCTATGACCATCATCGTCATCTCCTGATTTGACCCCGTGCGACTTCTTTCTGTTTCCAAACTTAAAAAGTCACTCGCCAAGCAGAAATTTGAGTCGAATGAGGAAGTAATCGCCGCCACGGAAGTCTACTTTACAGTCCACGAGAAAACGTATTTTTTCAGACGGGTTAAAAAGTTCAAGCATCGCTGCCTCAAGTGTCTCGAGCTAAAAGGAGACTATGTTAAGAATTAAACTACCACTTTTCCAAAATTTTCGTTTTTCTTTTGTAGGCTTAGTACTTATCGGACTGCCCTTGTATAAACGCTTGCCTTGGAATGAGATGGAAAGACGTTTTCTTTTCGAGATCGCGATTTTATGTCGACAAAATAACGGGTTTGGTCACTTTAAGGATTATTTTTCTGTTTAGTTTTTTAAATTTAATTGGTTTATTTTATTTAAAATTTGGCAAAGGCATCTTATTAAATAAAAAAAAACAAAAAAATTGACACCTTTGTTTTTTTACGCAATAAAACAAGAGGAGGGAAGTTTTACAATAAAAAATGAGGACAATGAAAACACGAAAACATAAATTTTATTTATAAGATCAAACTTCAAATTTCAAACTTTATTCATGTTAATATCCAAAGTGGCTTACATACGTCATAATTTAATAATAAAAAATACAATATTAAAAATACAATAAAATTATTAAACACAAAATATTTAAAATTTTTAAAATCTTAAAATCCTAAAAACCATGGCAACACAAATAATTAAAATAAAATTTTTGGCAAAAGTTAAAACTTTAATCTTTTCCTCTACATTTAAGGTTTAAAATAAGTCCAAACTAACCTCTTTATCACCTGCTACACAATTTGAAAATTACATTTAAAAATGAGATAAAATCCACAGCTTAGTAAACACTTTTAAAATTGAGATGAAATACACAGTCTACTAAACAACCTAATTACACATTAAAACATATAATCATTAATATTGAAGGAGAGATACTCCTCATAACAATAGAAGGGGTTCTTTATCAAGAATACCTTAATTCTATTTTTAAATTCTTTATATTGTAACTGTCTAATTTTTAATGGCAGTTTATTAAAAAACTTTATGGACCAATACCCCGGGCCGTCCTGACACCTCTTCAGTCTCCAGTAGCTCGGCACTATATTGCTCTTATTGCGAGTATTATGACCATGAACATCTTGGTGAGTGGTACACAGATCTAGGTTGTTTTTTAAATCTAATAGATTTCTATATATGTATAGAGATGTCATAGTCATAATCCCCAGAGTTCGGAATGCCTCTCGGCAGTCCTCCCTATAGCCAAGGTTGGCAAGCAACCTTACTGCCCTTCTTTGCAAATTAAAAACTCTACTTGATTCAGCCGAGTGACCCCATACTTGAACTGCATATGATATGTGGGTATGGAAAAGGGCAAAATATGCAAGTTTTAGTATTTCTGGTCCTACATTATTGCTTAAATTTCTGAGAAGAAAAAGGCCGCTGCTTAATCTTTTACAAATCTTATTAATATGACCCCCCACTGAAGTTTTGGGTCCAGACATACCCCCAGAAAGGTCACCTGTTCCTGGTCCTCATTTTTTATGTCAGTATTTCTCATAGAGAAGACAATTTGCTTAGTTTTCTCCCCATTTAGCAAAAGTCTATTTGCCTGGAACCAAGCACTAGCCCTCGACCGTGCCGCCCCAGAACCCTGCAAAGACTCTTCGAGGGTTTTGCCCTTATAGGCTATTGTGGTATCATCAGCAAACAGAGTGAAGCCTGCTGAGACCTCACCCACCGGCAGGTCGTTGATATAAATTAAAAACAGAACCGGGCCGAGAATGGAGCCCTGAGGCACCCCAATGTTGACTACACTCTCACCAGACTCCATCCCCCCCGTCTTTACTACCTGGCATCTATTTTGTAGGTAAGTTCTCAGCAGCTCCACACTGCCCGAGGAAAAGTTGTAGGCCCTGATCTTTTGCAGGAGGATACTATGGTCGACACAGTCGAAGGCCTTGCTCAAGTCGCAGAACAAGACGGTATTAAAATTTTTGTCATTAAAAGCTTCTAAGATATCTGAGACTAGATTTAAAATTGCCTGCACAGTATTTTTATTCTTTCTAAAGCCATACTGGAAGTCAGTAAAAAGGTTATGGTTTTCAAAAAAGTTACTATTTGATTTACCATGCATTTTTCAATTATTTTCGAGATAATTGGTAATAGAGAGACAGGCCTGTAATTGGATGGTAGATTTTTATCCCCTTTTTTATGAATTGGTACAATAATACCTTTTTTAAAATAGTTGGAAAAATATTTTCTTTAAAGCATAGGTTTATTAATTTAGTCAATGGTGATATAATAATGTTTTTAATTGATTTTACCAACCTAACATTCATACCAAAGGTATCTCTACTTGTCTTATTTTTTAAACCATTTATAATGTCCCTGATCTCGTTTTGTGTAACTTGTGTAAACTCAAAACTTACTTGGGGCCTCGCCACATTGGCAAGGTTGTCTATAGGATTTAACTGAGATACTGGGATTTCATTCACCAAATTCAAAGCAATATTAGAGAAATAATTGTTAAAACTATCTGGAGTTATGTTACAGTTCCCCAGTGTTTTGCTTGTTGATATATTTCTTTGAGAGTTTATAATATTCCAAGCACCCTTTGCAGGGTTAGGGGAGTTGGATATTATCTTGTTGTTTGCCCTTATTTTGGCCTTACGTATTTCCATTTTGTATAATTTTTTGCACTGTTTTAATTCTTTGGTTAAATTCAAGTTGTGTCGTCGAATTAACTCCTCAAGAAAATGGATACGCTCTCTCATACCCTTTATCTCATCGTTGAACCATGTGTTACGGACCCGATTCGACTTTACATGAAATACCTTTTCAGGAAAACATTTTACATAAGCATTGTTTAAAATATTCATGAATATATCAAATTTATAATCCACATTTTTATCATTTTGATTAATGAAATCCCAGGATGTCTGTTCCAAAAAATTGTAAAATTGATTTATACCCGTTTGAGTTATAGGCCTAAACATCTGTTCCCTGCTTCCTGAATCTGATACCTTCCCCCCACAGAGATCTCCACAAACTGACCCTGGTGGTCTGATAAAGCCATCTCTACAACGCAAGCAGAGTCCGACTCTATGTCATTGCCTAAAAAGATATTATCTACACAGTTATTACCTCGTGTGGGTTCATGTATTGATTGCTGTAGGCCAAAACTGAGAGCAAGTTCGAGTAATCGAGTTGCTCGTGGATCTGACTTACCAAAGTGTACATTAAAGTCTCCAGCAAGGATTATTTTTTTCCTGTTTCCAATCTCCACTAACGCCCCTCTAGCGAGTCCAAAAAGGTGTCAAAACTGCCCGAAGGTGGTCTGTAGACTGATATTATGATAAGATTAAAGTCCCTAAAATATACATTACAATGCTCTATACATTTATCAATACTATTACCTAATTCAATTTTTATAAGCTCTACATTTATATTGTCCCTAATAAATATGGCAGTGCCACCTCCTGTTCCTCGAGATCTTGCTGAGTAGCTCACCAATTTGTACCCCTGTATTTGGATTATATTTATTTCTTCCTCTGATAGCCAATGCTCGGTAATGCACATGACATCAATATTCTTATCTGCTAGGTACCCCTCTAGTTCTCCAATTTTGTTTTTCAATGAACATATATTCACATGTAAAACATTTAGTTTAACTTTTGAGCCGCATGTAGTTGGGAATTTGTTCTTGTCACCTTCCCTTGGCGTTTTAGGTTGAGAAAATGGTTTATTATGGCCCCTACAGGCCATAATGATTCATTTAAGTACTCATCTCTTCTGTCTAATGGCACAGCTAGTTTAAAGGAGCTGCGGTATTTTTCCTTTTGGTTTTTAATTTTTCACATGTACAGAGATAAGATAATTCAAATAGTTACATATATTTATAATAATTAATTATTGTTAAGAATTACAACACATTTTCAATGTACTCACAAAAAATACTTATTCTAGTATTCTAGAGGACACTGCCGATCATGACGACTGACCACGTTAAATTTTATTTTTCAAATAAATCTATCAATCTCCATACCATTTCTCTAATTGATAAATCAGCGATGTTTACATTTATGTGAAACCGCAGGTTTAATAAAGTCGCCTAAATCACTAAATTGCAGCATTGTTCAATTTTGAATATGTTAGTCTTCAAACAAAAGTGGGAAGCGCGCTTATTTTTCGTTTTTTCGAACAAAATCATACATAAAATTTGATCTTAATTTAAAATACAGAAATTACTAAGCATTTTTAATTCCATTCAAAAAAGAGCTATTTTTCTTATTAATGATCCTTCACTTACAGAAAGGCCCTCTCTTGCCCATCGTCGGGCTGTGGGGGATTTATCGCTTTTTTATAGGTACTTTCATATGCTCTGAAGAATTGTCCAATATAGTTCCTCCACTCACGGTTCCCAACAGGGAAACTTATGGGGCCGCGCGTATGCATCCCTATACGGTCCAACTGGACAGGCCCCGAACTTTCCAGTTTGTTCGTTTTTTTATCCCTAGAGTTTCTAGAATGTGGAACCTGCTGCCCGCGGTGGTCTTTCCTTCCCTCCCAAATCTTTAAGTATTTAAGTCCCGTGTCAACAAACTCCCTCTTACCTTTCTTAAGACACCCACTGGATTTAGTATTTAGGCTTTTACCCTTCGTGGTTTGTCCAAAGATAAAACAAATAATGTTGAAAAAAAGCGTTTTTTGAAATTTTTCTAAGAAAAAGTTATTATTTTTTATTTTAAATATGAGGGGCTCAGAACCAGAGTGGTGTAAGTAAAAATATATATATTTTTTCAGATATTTGTCCTAATATATTTTACGATTATTTTAATAATAACACATCTTTCCTTATTAGTATATTTAGTTCAGAAAAAAATATACTTTTTTGAATAAAAAAAGGTTTCATCCAGCAGGTCGTTTCTTTCGGGGTAAACCGCGTATATTATCAAACAGTTTGAGTGTATATGAAAATGTTTTTATTCTTATATGTCTTTAAGTAAACCTTTTATAATTGAGCATATTATAATTTTAGATGTTTGGGAGAACCCTCAAAGTTAGTATAGCAAAAGATAATGGTAGAACGACGGAGTTTATTAAACGACGAGTAAGTATTGGATAATTTAGTTAGTGACTAACAGAGATTTCAAAATATTGATGGATAATTTAGTGTGTAGAAGTTTTTCAACAGCAGCCCTTAACCGGAGAAACTTGACTTGTTACACACTCATATTTTTACATAGTTATTTATTCTCAAATCTGCCAGTGTGTTTCTCTGTGATTTATAGCTTTCAAGGGTTGCCTACCATATTCGACACGGTGTCTAGCTAAAGAACCATGGGGGTTAAAAAAGTTGTTCAAAAAAGTTCACTTTTTCAGGAAATAAAATAGCAAAAACTCCTATTTTAAATGAAACACCCTGTAGTTTTTTAAACCACACTATGAAAAATAAAATACCCTTTTATATGGTGTATAGCTTGCCTATACACCCCAAACAGCAAAAACTTTCCGATGAGCAATCCACCATATAAGTAAAGCACGGGTCTCGCGATGCTTTATGTCCGCCAAAGAGAATAGACAAGGATAGAGGATCAATCGCCGTTTCGAAAAGTGGCACAATTTGAAGAAAGGGTCTGCGGGATGGCAGGGCATGCGCATACGCACTCCCAATGTCAAAATCGGCGGTATATTCAAAAACATTGATTTATTGAGTAAATATACATAAAACATTAATAAAAAGTGTAAAATGTGGTTTATACTGAAATTTATTAATATTTTAATGACTAAATATTGGTAATTTAGTGCTAATAGTGTATTAAAATCTATTTGGTAGAAGACTATTTTTTTTTAGATTGGAATAGGTTAATGTGGAAAAATGTATAGGTATAAATTTTAGGGAAATGAGAACTGAAAATAAAAATCTAAATAGAATTATTTCTTGAAAACTAAACTTTTATTGCGAGATTACTTATTTAGCATAAAAAATGGTACTAAATGTAAAAGAAGTGTATAATTTTAAGAAATATATGAAAATAGCATGCTCAAACTTACCAACCAAATAAATTTTAGATTTATGTTGATCCTATTTAGTTGAAAGGTATTATAGTCTATAAGTTAATATTACCTACTTATACTAAGAAAAGCGTAGTAGGATTTCAGTTTCCATAGGCCACTGTGCTTGGTCCATTTTATTCGATATCTACATACTTGTTTTTTAGGTATAAGGAAGCAGATAAGATTGTAGGTTTTAATTAACAATGAAAATTTAAGTTTCCACGTTACTGGATACTTATTTTGAAATAAAATACTTTTGTAAAAGAAGCTCAAAAATTCTCTATTGCAGAAAAAAAATCCTAATCCTAAACATCTTTTTTACCACAAATTTTCAATATTGACAAAAATAAGTGTACTTTCCTCTTAATATAAATTTATATTTTTTAAGATATTTCATATACCTACCACTGAAAACAATTATTATCGAATGGTTAAATTTTTTCCTAAAATTAATAATAAGTTTGCCTTATGGTACAAACTTAAGTAGACACACTCTATATCTTGGTTTGTACCTTAACTGGGTCAGTTATTAAGTTATTTAAGTGTTTGGGCTTTGGGCCTTTTTATTTTTTCGCTTTAGACTAATTTTTATCACTATTAATACTTTTTAAACTGATCATTTGTCTGACTTTTACAGTTCAGGAAACATTTTTAAATAGAGTGACGCACACAGAAATCCTCTATTGGTTCATTGTGCTTTTACCTCCAGCAAGATAATCATTAAATAGATTTTACGGATGTATATAAAATATTAATGTATATAATGTTTTGTTACATAAATAAACCCTAGATAAAGTGTTAATTTGTTTTTATTAAAAAAACAACGTAAATAATTTAAAAAATAATTTATTAAAAAACCCATACATTTCCACAAATTTTGTTTCAATAATTTATATCTTTAACACAGGTCACACGTAAAATCAAACCAAATAAAACACAAAACAAATATACCGCCACAACAATCACAAAACATCAGCCATATTGAACATGTGAAAGTCAAGAGTTTTGACATTTATAACAGCCAATAGCAAGCCGGAAAAACAACCTCCCATGCGCATGACGAGTAATCCCGCTGTGTTAAGTTAACCATCAAACCGGTGAAAGTTCGCAAGATATTTGGCTGATAGTATTGATTCAGACACAAAAATGTTACGTAAAAAGTGCGTACTGAAACAAAAAATTCTAAATAAATCCATACTTTTAACCAAGCACGTCCTTTTTACCAACGTTAAGCAAGAATAAAATAAAACTTTGACGAGCTCTTTTGGTCGCTGAACACAATCACCAGTCGCAGGTGTGTGCCATTTCTTAATTGGTGGGGGTAAATCAACTGTTTCTCTCCCCTTGTCCATTCTTTTTGATGTCCGCTCCACAGCTTAACCATCGTTTGGTAGTGTAGCCCAGCCAAAGAATACCAATCCATAGAACCCCACAAGTGAGATTTCAGCGTACCCTAAAAAAATTTAGTACCTACCGCGACCAACAGATGGCGAAAGTAGTACAATGTCGCTTTGCTAATAGGATTACCATCAGAAATTGATAGCAGTCGCTGACGAGCAGTCGGCCCGATCAGTTAGAGTGAGGATATACGCAAAATTTAATAAAAATAAAATCCCCGATAAATGGACCCAGTATCCATAAAATTATTAAATTTATTATTTCAGAATAGTATATATCGATGCGTTTTTACAAAACATCGTAACCGACATTCGCCAATTTTACGGGAAACTATTTTTTCTTCCCATCGCGTTATTTTTAAAGAAAAACGGTGGCAGACTTGCCATCAAAACGTCGATTTTTAGTTCTCTATTTACATGCTTTATTTATTTTTTTTGGTTTTTTGGTACTAATAATTTATTTTTGGCGTGTAGCCAAATAATTACCATTAATTAAATGAACCGCCGAACCAATATAGAACATATCTTCATCTGAAATAAAGCCAATGAAAAAAAAAACATTTCTCGTAAAACTGACGAATGTCGCTTACGATGCTATTAATTTCTGATGGTAATCGTATTAGCAAAGCGACATCGTACTATTTTCGCCATCTGTTGGTCGCGGTAGGTACAAAAATTTTTAGGGTACGCTGGGGTTCTATGGATTCTTTGGCCCAGCTCTGCAGCAAGGTTAAGAAATAGTGTGAACGCATGTTTTACTTATATGGTGGATTGCTCATCGGAAAATGTTTGCTGTTTGCGACCATTTATATAACGTGTGTATCTTTTATACTTTTTTAGAAAATTTCATTATTACATACTTATTTTTATTCCAAACGTCTATTTAAATCTAAGTTGCCTGTGATATAGCAATTTCGGTTTACCAAGCTACACACAGATTGGTTTGAAAAGAGCACAAATTTAAAACCTTTTTTAATATCTGCCTTTTTTTCTGAACTCCACAGACAAAATTTAATTCGGTGCTTATAATGCTACTTCAAATAATACTTATTACAGCTGAATATGGCAATGATAAAACTTGTGTTTTTAAACCATTCTAATAATGCCGCTGATCAGTTATAATGACATTCTGTGACCTAAAACTCGTTTCTTTTACTATCCAGACTATTTCTGCTGGGTAAATATACCGGCGACCATTTAAAATTAGAGAGGCTATATGATTTTCTGAAAAAGTAAAATTATTTTTTGAACACCCTGAACAACATTTGATCTCGATATGACCTACGTATCATATGATAGACTTTTTCTAACCTTTTAAAACAATTTCAAGTTCAAAGTGTTAATAGTGTTAAAATAAAATTATGTTAATTTTACCTTTGCATTAAAAAAAAATCAAATATCATAAGGCAAATAGAATTAGACACTTGGTACTATAAAGAAACTTGAGTTGTTTTTTATGTAAAATTTAAAACCGTCAAAAAATTTAGGGTGATTCAATTAAAAAAATATAACTTCGATAAGTCACACTTTTGAGATATCCGGTGTAGGCTGAAATAATTTGTGTGTCGAATATAGTGGGCCACCTTGTAATAGTATTATAGTACCTAATACACAATTTTTAGGAATATCCAGATAAAACTCAATGCTATGAATGTGGAGAGCTTGGTCATTTAAGTTACAAATGTGCCAACAATTTACTGGGAGATCGAGAACCGCCCCTAAAAAAGTCAGAATTCGGAAGAAAAATGGAAAACAAACACTTACGGAGGTAATAATGATAAATACATTTCATTTCATTAATTTATTTTCTTATCAGCTTGTCCATTTCCTAAATAATTAATTTGAGGGTTCATCAATAATTAATACTTTATTTAATTTTAATGCGATTTAGAATACTGGTGTTATATTTATAATGATTCTATGGACTACCTGACACACAGTTTGGATACTACAATATAGGAGCCAAAGAGAGACATAAAGTAACAATATTAAACAAAGATTTCTTTTTAATATGAAGATGTAAATTTGCTTTTTTGTTTGTAGAAATTTGTTATTCTAGACAACTAGTACCCACAAGTACTAAAGCTCTGTTTCGCATAACAAAAAGTAATAACTAGTGTGTTTGGCATTCAGTCCTCGTTATAACTAGTTTTAACTCAACTACACTATTTTGGAGGTCGTAAAGTTAGGTACATTTTATTAAAACAATAATTGTTGTCGAATAAATCTTTGGACCACTAGTACGAACAAGTATAGAGAACAAGAAACTCAAATTCAACATAAATTTAATTTATTTGTTTATAAATAAAAGCATAAAAGCTTTTTTGACATTTGTGATATAACTCAGTTAAACGCGTTTGGCATCAAACTTTTTAAACTTTTTAGAACTAATTTTCGTTCCATAAATTTGCTGTTGCTGCGACAAAATTTTGGCGTTACACACCGCTTGTCAATAAGAATCTTGTTTCTTGGATAATAAAGCATATTTTGACTTTGACTTTGACTTTGACTAGAAACTGCAACAAATTTGGCAATACATTGTGTTTTAAATATCATGCATTATTTTTAAATGGTTGGAATCACCAGTTGGATAGGATTTAGCAAACTTTGACCTGCCTGGAGAAGTCTTAAAAAAACAAAGAGAGATAGTTCAATTTTTCTATGGCTACTCAACTTTAAATTAATCGTTTTAGCTTGATCATGGCACTCTAGATAAAAGTTTAAAAAAATAATTTTTAATATGATTTAAAATAAGGTAAAATATACCGGTGGTGCAAAATAAATTTTAAAAGTAGCGTTTATTTCCGGTTAAAACGGGAGTGATAGAAAAAGGGTAATTAGGTTAACTAATGCGCATTTATGTCAAGTATATACCAAATTTTATTTTTCTACTACTGTATAAATAAGAAAACTTTGTGGTCCTAGCAACGCGAATCATAACGAAAGAGAACCTTCGTGTTACCTGGTTGCTAAGCGTTGCTAGCTACGAAAGTAATATTTTCAGCGCCTGGACAAAAAGTAAGAGTAAAAAAAAAGAAAATATGCTTGTGGGAAATATTAGGATTTATTTATAAAAAGTAACTAATTTATGACAAAATATTTTAAAAAACTAGGTTAGGTATTGACATTAAAAGTAATTGTGCAATTTGAGCAATTAGCAAAAGAAATTGGAGGAATAATACTTGAATTAACAGTTTTTAAATTTGTTGTTGGGGTATCGTTATCACCTTTAACTACGTTAATATTCATATTTTTCACTGTTACTTCATTAGAGGAAATATTGGTAGGAATTTCGTGTAAAATCTTCTTTGAAATTTCCACCTTATTACTATAGGATTCAGCAATATATCCCTCCGCAACAGAAGAATACTTCTAACCTCCATGCCTTTTTAAGTCCAAAATATCGACATCCGAAGCATTGGCAAGGAACGTAGTTGACGTTCTTCTAAAAGAATGGCCAGTGTATCTACTGATGTCTTCAAGCTTCAAAAACTTCGCAATTTCTTTAGGTACATTTGAAATAGTGTGCTTTCCAATTACTTGATTAACACATTTACCTCTTTCATAACGATACAATAAGCGCTCATCTAGAGCATTCCTTGGTCTCAGCTTAATATATTCCTGTAGAAATCTGACATAAGGAACTGAGCCTTCATCGTTGGTTACTACAAAGTTTCTTTTAACTTTATTTTTAGACTCCACTATTTGTACTATAGCCACGTCATTTCTTATTTCTACATCACTTAGCTTCATTCTGTATATTTCGTCTGTCCGGCATGCCCCAGCCACTCCCATAATGGCTATTACTTTCATTGCTAAGTAACTTTGATCGAGGCGCGTTAAGTAAAAACTAAGGAGACCTTGAAGAAGGAGTGTAATCGACATGCTTTCAAAACGGGCTTGATTTTTTGTCTAAATTATAGTTCCAAATATGTCACTAGAGGGTACTGTGGTCAATCGGGATCTTTCTGGGGTTGCTGCTTATGTTGCAAATGTACAAAAAATAGTACAAAAGTAAAATAGAAAATTTCAATAATTTTTAAATACGACGCTATAGAGAACACTACCCAATTTTAATGAGTTTGTATTTAACAAAAATATGATATTTTGAAAGAATTACGTAATGGGTGCCCAAATTCCCAAGATCACCATTATTTTAATTTTATTATATGCATTTTTCGGTTGAATAAAAAAAGTATTATTATTTTAATTTAGCTTCAGCTCTCATTTCCCTGAAGGAGGAACAATTCCTTAATTATTTTAGATAATAAAAATAGGAATAGGAATTTTGAACTGTGTCATTAATAATCAAAAAAAAGAAAAATAGAATTTTTTACTTTATCTTTAATTATTTAAATTGTCGTTTACATTTTTGGAAGTTAAACTTTTGTTTAGTTTTTGTATTTAAAGTGTTGATTTAAAATTTTGCTTGTCTCTTAAGATACAAGTATAGTTTAAAACTAAAGATTAGACTTGTTGCATTAAAATATACAAAATAGAGTTTTGCAATGTTGCGAATACTTATTTGTTAAACATAAAAAAACAAATGATTCTTTTGAACAAACCCTGACTTCCATTAAACAGTTCACTTTATATATAAAAAAATAATTGCTATTGTCACAAGGCTTTGTATACAACAATAAACAAGATTATTTAACGTTTGTGTAAAACTTATAAGCTAAGTATACACGTCGTGCAAGCTTGAATCCTTCCACTGAGTTTTAGAGCGGTGAACACTGGCAGGTAGCGATTAAACAAAAAATATTTAAGTCTCGCCCACTGCTTAAATGTAGTAAATAATAAAATTTACTTTTAAGCAAGGACGTAGCTAGGATCCGCTCACCAGTACTAAAAAATTGTCAAGGTGGTTAGATAAGGGATAAAGTTATGAATAAAGTATTGTACAGTGCTACATTAGGTACGCCGATATACGCTTTCCTTGAACTTCAGGATATCATATTATTTTTTATTTATGAACCTAACAGTACAGAGTTTTTCAATAAAAAGTTTCCAACAAAGGTTTTTAGGATTCGGTAGTAGTGTAATTAGCCAGCAAAAACTTGGGTAATCTAAAAAGTAAATGAAAATTAGTTACATATACAGCGTGCCTTCGAAAGTTTTTACCAAATGAGAAACTTTTTATTTATTTACTTTACGAAAAAAAATGCCTCTTTAAAAAAGTCCTGCAAATTAATATACACCGGATATCCTAGCTACGGCACAAAACTTTAAAGGGTGATTTAATGAAGAAAAGTTTCCATAAACATATGTCCGGAATTGCCTGAAATACAGGGCGTTAAAGTTTTAAAAAAAATCGATATTTTATAAATATATTAAATACCCCTTAATCGACTGGGTTCAAATTAGATTAGAATCAGAAAAACATTTTAGTGTATTTGTTTAATGAAATCAAACGCTTGTAAAGTTTTACCTAGATTAACTTTATTGGATCCAGTAGCGTCTCAGTGGGCACAACAGCCAATATTATTGAGAGAAAAATGTTCGCCACTGGCTTTTTATGTAGTTTGTATATTTTTTCTATAAAGCAAATAAAAATACAAATTTTTAGTGATGTACATTTTTGTTGTATGTGGTTTCGTATTTAAGATATTTATAAAATACCGACTTTTAAAAAATAATTAACGCCTTGTATTTCAGAAACGAAGCAACTCGGACATATGGTTATAGAAACTTTTTTCATAAAAGGACATAGGAAATCACCCTTTTAGTAAGTTTTCTACCCTAGTTAAAAAATACTCTAAATTTCAATTTGGTAACATTTTTTAGGCCACGCTGTACATCTAACCTACAAATATTTTTGTGAAAATGTATTTTCTTATTAAGCAGGTTTTATGAAGAAAGCACTTTTTTCGAGTTGTTAAATAAAAATTTTCTTATTTGGTAAGAACTTCCGAAAACACACTGTATAATATAAATAAAGTAATTATTACTTTATACCCAAGTGGCAAGACTGTCTCTAACAGAGGCGCACTTACATGTTTGCCGCCCATAGGCTATTTTATTTTCGCCGCCCCTTTCTTCTTCTTTTTTCCTTCAGAAATATTTTTGAAGAGCAAAAAAAAAGGTCCTTACTTTCATTTCTTTTAATTATAGGTATAAAATTGAATTCGAAATACAACAAAATTATTCATAACACATAATCTGCCGCCCCCTAAAAATGCCGCCATAGGCTTCAGCCTACTCAGCCTTTTGGTAAATGCGCCACTGGTCTCTAATATGCATAACCTCGAAGGCACGTGTATTGCATCTGTCAAGGATATACCTAGTACAATTCTAAACTATGAAGTTACCCTACTTTAACGTCAAATTTTAAATTATCTACTAGAGAGTAAAAATTCCATTTTAATATAAACGAAAATTTTACAGTAATTTGGACTAATAAACGGCGTAAAAAATAACTTTGAGATCAGTCAAGTAAGTTTCAATTACAAAGAATCAAGTTCTACTTAAAAATATTGAAATAATTTGCCAGTTAAATACTTACCGGTTAAATTTTAAAAATAGATATCTCCTTTTTTAGAATTATTTCCTATTTAGTTGTTTGAAGCAAGGCAGTATTTACTTTATTTCTCATTTAATACAATAAAAGATCCATTTTAATGCACATAATCATCAACATATTGTCTTTTGACAATTTTTCGAACGTCGTTGTTAACCTAGCATAACACGTCAAATTTAGAAAAGTTAAAATTTAATAAAGATGCCCATGAAAGCTGTGTTGCAAAATGACATTTCGTAAATTCCTACTCAAAATGTAAAATGGATTATTTACTATGTTTTATACAAATAAATACATTTTAAACTTAGAAATTCTTGAAATTTTTAATAATTACACATATAAGGTTTTAAATATACACCATTTAAGTAATGTTATGTGTTGTGGTGTATTATTTGGTGAATAAATATGTCAAATTTACAAATACAAATAATACCCACGTAAAAGAAAAGAAAATAAGGTAATTTTCTAGAAAATGGGAGCAACTCCGATTTTGACGAAATTTGGTATACAGGGGGTTTTTGGGGCGCTGATCACGAATCTGAAAGAATTATTTGGCGGAAACGTTTCGTTCTCGAGATATCCATCATCAAAGTTGATATTTGAACTAACCTTATTTTCACTATATTCCCCCTTCTTTTTGCACACAATTCTTGATTTAAAGCTAAAAGTGTCACACAATATTTGATTTTCACCTTTTAAAACCCCGTTTTCTACGTTTTTACATTATTTTTGAATTAAATTGCGTGGCTTTTCTTTGATAATCCGGCAACCATACATACACATAGGGCTTCATGGCAAACTGGGATTAAAATGATTCAAAGTATAGCTATGCAGTTTAATGCAAAAATAATGTAAAAACGTAGAAAAACGGGGTTTTAAAAGGTGAAAATCAAATATTGTGTGACACTTTAGCTTTAAATCAAGAATTGTGTGCAAAAGAAGGGGGAATATAGTGAAAATAAGCTTAGTTCAAATTTGAACTTTGATGATGGAATATCTCGAGAACGAAACGTTTCCGCCAAATAATTCTTTCAGATTCGTGATCAGCGCCCAAAACCCCCGTATCAAATTTCGTCAAAATCGGAGTTGCTCACATTTTCAGAAATTACCGAAAAATAACAATAAAACCGTGATAACCAGGTAACATTTTAATAGTTTAAATAGATTTAGGCTCTTTTTATTACGCTTTAAAAGTCATAAATCCAAAGTCGTCATATTATCTGTGAAAAGAAATGGGATAAATTCCACTACATATTGATATATCTTGAAACACTGTTTCATCTTGGTTTCATTTGATCCCGATTGATATGACCTTTGTTTTCTTATAGAAATGCTGTAATTTAAACCCGTTTTTTCAAAATAGACCCGTTGTCGTTTACACACCTTCCTCTAGGTCACCATAGTAAAAACTTTATGATTTCTTCTTTTTAATTTTTTTGACTTTTATGCCTCATAACCATCGTTTTTCCTTTTAATAAAAGCAACTAGTTTCTTGAACTCCGAAATATCTTGATTTTTGTTTACGGAAATTGTTAACTTGAGCATGGAATATACAGACCAGAGGGTTGGTGGTGATTAAGACTCGCATTTTTCTTGAAAATACGCCAACATCACATTCTCGTCAATCCGCCCCACACTTTTTGTAGCAAGCCATTCAGAAAACGATTTATATGTTTTATGGTACCTCTCTTTAGATTTGTCTGGCAGAAGTGGGGCACACGCAAGGTCAGCTGCCTTTTGGATGCCATTTTCATATTCATTTAACATTTTAAAATGGGAATGGATTTATACTAAATTAACAATAATTCAATATCTGACAAGTGCTGATGACAGACAATGTCAACAATAAATGTGTTGCTATGGATTAATTTTTAACAGGTAAAATTTCAAAATCTCTGATATTTCTATTAAAACATGATGTTAATGATTATTAAATTATGCGATACATAGAAGAAGATATAAATAACTATTACATTACAAGATGCAAAAGTTTACTTTTTGGTGTGAGGTGGTTTTAAATGGCCGAGGCGAAGCCGATGGCTATTTAAAACCTCCAAACACTTGAAAGGCCTTTCGCATCGTGTAATGTATTATATATTTTTCTGCTACTGTTCTATGTATCGCATAATTTAATAATCATTAACAAGATGTTAATGATTATTAAATTATGCGATACATAGAAGAAGATATAAATAACTATTACATTACAAGATGCGAAAGTTTACTTTTGGTGTGAGGTGGGTTTTAAATGGCCGAGGCGAAGCCGAGGCTATTTAAAACCTCCGAACACTTGAAAGGCCTTTCGCATCGTGCAATGTATTATATTTTTCTGCTACTGTTCTATGTATCGCATAATTTAATAATCATTAACAAGATGTTAATGATTATTAAATTATGCGATACATAGAAGAAGATATAAATAACTATTACATTACAAGATGCGAAAGTTTACTTTTTGGTGTGAGGTGGGTTTTAAATGGCCGAGGCGAAGCCGAGGCTATTTAAAACCTCCGAACGCTGAAAGACCTTTCGCATCGTGTAATGATATTATATTTTTCTGCTACTGTTCTATGTATCGCATAATTTAATAATCATTCAGATGTTAATGCTTATTAAATTACCGTTATAGAACGAGTTCTAAATAACTATTACATTACAAGATGCGAAGTTTACTTTATGGTGTCGAGATGCAGTTTCAAATGGCCGAGGCGAAGCATGAAGCTAAATGTCAAAAAACCTTGTAAACGTGTAACACTTATGGTGTCGTTCTGCTGCTGTTCTGGATGTATAACAGGAATTTAATAGTCAATTAACATCATGTTTTAATAGAAATATCAGAGATTTTGAAATTTTACCTGTTGAAAATTAATCCATAGCAACACTTTTATTGTTGACATTGTCTGTCATCAGCACTTGTCAGATATTGAATTATTGTTAATTTAGTATAAATCCATTCCCATTTTAAAATGTTAAATGAATATGAAAATGGCATTCAAAAGGCAGCTGACCTTGCGTGTGCCTCACTTCTGCCAGACAAATCTAAAGAGAGGTACCATAAAACATATAAATCGTTTTCTGAATGGCTTGCTACAAAAATGTGGGGTGGATTGACGAGAATGTGATTTGGCGTATTTTCAAGAAAAATGTGAGTCTTAATCACCACCAACCCTCTGGTCTGTATATTCCATGCTTAAGTTAACAAATTCCGTAAATAAAAATCAAGATATTTCGGAGTTCAAGAAACTAGTTGCTTTTATTAAAAGGAAAAACGATGGTTATGAGGCAAAAAAGTCAAAAAATTTAAAAGAAGAAATCATAAAGTTTTACTTAACGCGCCTGATCAAAGTTACTTAGCAATGAAAGTAATAGCCATTATGGGAGTGGCTGGGGCAAGCTGAGACCAAGGAATGCTCTAGATGAGCGCTTATTGTATCGTTATGAAAGAGGTAAATGTGTTAATCAAGTAATTGGAAAGCACACTATTTCAAATGTACCTAAAGAAATTGCGAAGTTTTTGAAGCTTGAAGACATCAGTAGATACACTGGCCATTCTTTTAGAAGAACGTCAACTACGTTCCTTGCCAATGCTTCGGATGTCGATATTTTGGACTTAAAAAGGCATGGAGGTTGGAAGTCTTCTTCTGTTGCGGAGGATATATTGCTGAATCCTATAGTAATAAGGTGGAAATTTCAAAGAAGATTTTACACGAAATTCCTACCAATATTTCCTCTAATGAAGTAACAGTGAAAAATATGAATATTAACGTAGTTAAAGGTGATAACGATACCCCAACAACAAATTTAAAAACTGTTAATTCAAGTATTATTCCTCCAATTTCTTTTGCTAATTGCTCAAATTGCACAATTACTTTTAATGTCAATACCTAACCTAGTTTTTAAAATATTTTGTCATAAATTAGTTACTTTTTATAAATAAATCCTAATATTTCCCACAAGCATATTTTCTTTTTTTTACTTTTACTTTTTGTCCAGGCGCTGAAAATATTACTTTCGTAGCTAGCAACGCTTAGCAACCAGGTAACACGAAGGTTCTTTTTCGTTATCATTCGCGTTGCTAGGACCACAAAGTTTTCTTATTTATACAGTAGTAGAAAAATAACTATTTCGTCCTTAAAAGGTAAACAAGTTATTGGGGAAACAACTTTGGGAATCACCCGGTACACTTTTATTTTATTCTGGTCGACAAGCAGATTTATCGATTATAATGATCATTTTGAATTATTCGGAAATGTTCGATCATTACTTTTTATAATCGTCTACAACTATAAACTTTAATAATTAACTATTGTCCAAAATTAAATTTAAACAACATTAGAGAATACCTATGTTTTCTAAATTAGTTCATTAAAATTAAAATATTCGAAATGGAGTCATCCTATTAATCTCAACCTATATACTGTTTTACTGTTAATTTTATTTTAAAAATTAATGCCGTTTATGTTTAGGAGGAAAAACAGTACTTTGACAGTTCGGATGATGATGACATTAAATTAGTGCCAGATGAAGAGAGTCTAAGTGCAGCGATTAAAATAGAGGTAATTAAAAAATATATTTAGCTATCAACTACTTTATGCATAATTAAATCATTTAATTAAAAAACCACTTAAGCCCAACATTTTTATTATTGGGTGTTTGCAATTTTTTTCTTTTTAAATATGCATTTCAAATATAATGTCTTTCTTATCTATACATATATAAGCATATAAATTATATTTATTTGCTTACCTTTTTAAGAAATATGGGTTCTTTGGTTCTTTTTATTCATGCCTATTTTTCAACTAATACATATTTTTTCTTCTAGACAAAATTGCATACTTTGTGCTTATGTGGTTTTTAAAATAAACGATTCAGTTGTAAAAGTAATTATGATTTTTAAAAAGCAAACCAGCTTATTTCTCTTTATAATCAAATGCCAGAGTTTTTACGCCACAGGAATAATTTTAGTAAAACTATTTTATCTTCTAGCAAGAGAAACATGACTTGGAAGAATATAGATATAAAGTTGCTACTGGTTCTTATAATGATTCCTTGTCAGAAGTGCCAAAAAAGAAAATAAAGAAAAGCACTTACTTTAGTGATGAAGAGGAATCTGACTAAAATAAAACACTAACTGTTATAAAGCAAGTTATAAAAGTACATAATAATACAATTTATGTGATGTTCTCTTCCGATTCAACGGCTGATGGACGGACGCAAAGTGAAAAAATGATACACATATATTCATATGTTTAAGGGAAATTTGTTTTTGGTATTTAATAAATAGATATCTGTTATAAAAATATCGTTTGTTGTACGAAAAAAATCCAAACCCCATGTAATGGACAAAATTAGACAGGACATAACCCCCCACCCAGCTTTTGAATGGGGCAAGATATCGACATCGGATAAAATTTAGGTAAAACGGTGTTACTTAAACTACTTTTTGGCATAAAAATGATTTCGGCCACTTGGCCTAGTACCAAGGGGGCACTAGCCACTTTTTTTATTCAAATGGAAAGGGAGGTCATGTCGTTTTAAAGGCCTTTTGATTCTCTAATAATCAGTATTTTATTCTTAAAGATGGACCCATTAAAAGTTAGCTCCAATTTGTAATCCAGTGCGGTTTTAAAAGTTCCCTTCCCCTTTTTGACATGAACATATATTTCTGTAACGCGGCCTATTGTCAAGGGGGCACTAGCTACTTTTTCCAAATGGAAAGGGGTCAGGTAGCACCTCGTTTAAAATGCCGTTTAATTCACTACTTAACGCCACTTTGTTTTTTAAAATCGGCCCAGCCGTTCCAGACTTATAAGCCATGGCATTGGCTTGTAACCGCATTGTTTTTATAGTGTTTAAGCCAAATTTTAAATGTTTCTAAGTCTGAAACAGCCGGACCGATTTTCAAAAACGAAGTAGTCCTGAGCAGAGAATTAAAGGGCTTTTAAAACGAGGTGCTATATGACCGTCCCCTTTTCATTTGAAAAAAAGTGTTAGTGCCGTCCTGGGTACCAGGCCACGTGACCGAAATTATTTTTATGCCAAAAAGTAGTGTAAGTGACACCCTTTTACCCAAATTTTACCCGATGCCGATATCTTGTCCTTTCAAAAGATAAAGGGGGAGACTTTTAATATCCTCGCTGTATAGACAAACATGAACGCTTTAAAATTTTGTTATAGTTCTATAAAAATAGAATCTAGGCTTTTGAGGCAAAACATTAATGTGACCTTTATTCCATGTTTATCGCAATGTAGTGATTTGCACAAAAAATACATTTTTGTTGGGACAAAAATATACAGTGTATCCAAATTTGGGAGGGAATGTATTGTGATATTGGAAACTATAAGAGTTAGAGAGATGGTTAAATTGGAAAAGTTGTGGGCCATCTAATGGTAAATCTAATCCGGTGATGACGGCTGTATCTTGTTTGGTTTTGAGTTATTAAAAAAAAACTGAAAATGTGCATTTTAGAAAAAGTGCTGTGGTTTTTATTTCAAATAATTTTTGGAATCTGTGAAAAGATTATTGGGGCAACTTTTTAAGATCAATGCATTTCTGTATTTAGATTTTAATTTCGACGTTTCAGTTTTGAGATACCATCATCAACTTTCGTTTTTCTTATGGCGGCCACTTTTTTTGCACATTTTTAAAGAACGTTTTTTTCCTTTAAAATAATGTATAATACTTTATTGGGATTTTTGATTTTTATGTCAAAAATTGTCAAAATTAATTTTTGTCCTATGAGCCTATGTTGGGAAAGGTAATACAAGTTAATTCCAACTTTTATAATCTCATGTACCCAAACAAAAATTAATATTTATTATAGCTTGTGTGCATCGGCACAATAAAATATGTGTTAATTATACCAAGCTGTTCCCTTCCTATCAGAAATAGGTTTATATGCGCAAAAACATTTTTTTGTTATTTTGTTATTTTATTGTCCATAACATACAAAAACATTATTCATAGTCTCCGAATTATCACGAACACAATTATAAAACTAAATTAAACTTACTAGTTTCTAAAAAACAATGTTCTCTTCACCTTTTCTTAGTAATAGCAACGATTGATTAAATAGGTTTTTGGTAATAGGTAAAAATTTAATTGCATATGGGAGTTTAAACAAAGCCAAAGAAAATATTAGTAAAAAAAATCATATTAATTGCTGCCATCAAAGAGTTAAACTTTTTAAAATACTGTTTTTTTTTAAAGATAACTATGGTAAATATTAAATAAAAAAAATAACAAAAAACATGCTATAATTTAAAATAGAAGAGTGGTAATAAGTGCAGATAACATTTTTTTCACAGACTAATAACTACATAAGTAAAATGTGGTTTTTCAACTGTGTTAGTGCCAATTAATAGACATAATGAGTTTGGTTTCTGATGTTACACGAGGCGAGGCTTCGACCGACGCATTTAAAGTGTAAACTGGAAAAATGACAAGTCTGCCGCCAAGCCTGCCGCAAAAGAGGTACGAAAATTTTAGCATGCCATGGTTTCTCTTATCCGTAGGTATGTTACTTTATGGTATTAGTCATAACCACAACTGTCTTATGATAAACAAATGGCAAATATCTTGAAAACAGTTGCTTGAAGCCATTCTTACAAAGTATACTGTTTTTGTGTAGAAAGAATATGGGAGTTTATTGGTTTACTTAGATTATACATACAGAGCAGCACAAAAAAGTTAGGACGTTTTAGAGAATTTTAAATAGTGTAGCTCCCTTTAGTCTACGCATAAAAATTATTATCAGATCTAAATAGCTCGAGTCAAAAAATCTCTAAATACCGAGTTTCACTTAAATATTCAATATTCATCTCTTTTTAATCTGTAATATTCTAAAGGTGCATTTAACCTAGAGCGACCACAAGCAAATGAACGAATTAATTTCTAAGGATAATTGCATTTAAACGGCGAACCGAACGGTTTCGTTTGAGCTCGCACATATTTGATCAATGTCGGTAAATGCGCATTTAAATTACAGCAAACAAAAACGGGAAAACGCGAACGAACGAATTCGTTCATTCGCTTCTGCTTACTCTAATTAAATACACCTCAAAGAGACCCCACAGACGATCAATATTATTGCGCAAAATATTGCTCAATAATATTACTCAATAACTAGTTTAACATTTAATAACTGGTTAAAAAATTGATAAGAAAGGTAGCTGCTGTTGCCATTGATTTTGGCAACATGTTTGAAAAAGAAAAAGCCTTTCTGTTTTCTTTTGCTTTTTAGATTTGAAAACTAAACTAATTGTGCAATATTATCCATACACAACACAATAAATCATTTGCCCAAAAAAATCAAACTGTTTTTGATTGACACAATATATTAAACAACCTCTCTATATAGATCATAAACGGTCAATATTAATGTACAATATAAAATGTTGCCCGCTTAAGAGATCATTATTTTTGTGTAAAAAGTTGCGGCTTGTGGAAAGTTGAATATTGTATGATAATTTTAGATAATTTAATACCTTTTAATACCTTATTATGTTAAAAAAATCTATAATTCCATCGTGTAGGTGAAATATAAAAAATAAATCTTTTCAAAAAAATATTTAAGCTAAATTCTAAACGGGACGCGGTATCCCAAGAGGTCCCCATCCCCATGCTTTTGCAGTTTTTATGGCGAAAAATTTAAAAGTAGGCTTTGTTAGGTGAAGACCTTTTTTTTCTTTCCATCAGGTGAAAACAGGTTAGATATGTATATGAGTGAAAAACTACGTTTTATTAGGTGAAGACCTTTTTTGCTCTTTAAAATTTTTGCACCCCCTGAAAGTCAGCTGGCGGCGCCCATGTTAAGGCTAAGTTTTAAGCACAAATTTTTAACAGTTTTTTTTTCTAAATTAAATCGCCACCACAGCCTTTACACTAAATTTCAAATTAATACTGTGTATCCGAATTTCGCAAAGAATTGGGATCTTGAAATATAAAAGGGCTATAAAGATAGTTAAATAGGGAAAGCTATATAATTGTAAATTAAATTTTATATTAATGTCTGCTCAATGTTGCTATGTTTTTAAGATGTTTTGGAAAAACTAAATATTTGCATTTAAAAAAATGCTTCATTTTTTATTTGAAAATAGTTGAAGAGTCTACAAACACATTATTTAGACAAGAGCTCTGTATCCTGCATTCAGATTTAAATTTCCAAGTTTAGTTTTTGACGTAACTTTTTATTTTCTTATGGCGGGTATTTGGCTTTTTAGCACATTAAAAAAAACCTTCCTTTTCTTTAGACAATGTTAAATGTTTTATAAAAATATTTTACTTTAATGCTAAAAACCGTAAAAATTATTTCTTGTCCACTTTTAATATAATTTTATATAAATTATCTAAAACGCTGAAAATTAACCATTTTTTCTTTTATTTAGGTTGTTGGACAATGATGTCTAATATTTTCTTTCTAATATTTATAAAGGTGCTTGTTCTAACCAAGACACAAAGTATAATCAAGTAATTTCTGTAAATATATTTCGTTATTTCCAGTTGCCCATTTTTATCAGCTGATTGACCGTGTTGCAAAATAGTAGTTCTGTGTTTAATTTCCACTCAAGAAATGCTGGTGAGAAAGCCAATGCAAAAGTTTTTCCAACCTTTACATAATTTTACATTTTCTGGTGGATATTTACAGGAATGGACAAAAGTATATGGAAAAACACATTTTAGATATTTTTTTAGTTTTAAATACTTTTATTGAAATATTAACATAGTATAATTTATTGTTTATGACAAGAAACAATTTGCAAATTAAAAATTATTTAATTGTAATGTTAAGAACAAAAATATAGACAAATTTAAAAAAAATCATTAATGCACCATATTAAAAAACTAAAATATTTTTGTTTTTAGGGACAATCCTCGGTACAATCACTCTAACATTTAATGGCATAACTATTATTTTGAATCACCGCCTGGCATCTTCTTGGTTTGGGCTCTGAAAGATTATTGATTTCCAGGAAATCAATATTTTGTTTCAAATTCTTCAAAAAGCTCATCGTTATTTAAATAATGTTTACCTTTATACATAGTTCTAAATGTTTTCTATGAAATTAATGCTAAAAGACTGCGATAGCGCCCCAAGAGCTTGTATTTCTCATTCCTTAAAAAATATTTTACCAATTTCGAAGTGTGTTTTAGTTCGTTATCTTGATAAATTGCCGACTTAAATTCGACACAGCAGTTCCATTTTCCCCGTATTTTGACTTAGGGAGTAGAAATTTCTGATGGAAAGGTTTTTTACCTCTTTCTATTACAATCAAAAGTAGGTAATTTTAAAAGAGAGGAAAAAACCTTTTCCATCAGAAATGTCTACTCCTAAGACGAAAATCGAGGCGAACGTCTCCATATTTAACCGTGAACAAAATGTACACTTGGAATTAAGTCTTTTACCAGTATAATGTTTTACATATTGGATACCATCATATCCAAATCCATTAACTTTGGATATATCTAAAAAAACATACTCTTTTCCAGTTATTGATTGTGCAGTGCAAGTGTCACCGTGCAAATTCCAATCAGGTCTTACCATTTTTCTGTCGATGAAAGAGATTTTTTTCAGTCATTCCTTCTGCAAGAATTTAATTTTTTTTGGTTTGGTGTTTTAAAAGGATCTTTAGATAAAATAGTTTCACTAGCATCATAGCTCTGGATTCTGGGACGAGAACTGTTTTTCATAACATCTATTCTTCCCTTTTATTTATAGTTATTTAGAATTGCCCATACTGTTTTAAATTTTAGATTTCAACTTTTGCAATATTCGTATGTCGCATGTCATCTGTTTGTAATTCAAAGTATTTTTTTATTAAAAGAAATTTGTGTGTGTGTGAAAATTGAGGTATTGTTGGAAAGGTGCATAAAGGAACTTACAATATTTTAATATAGCGTACTTAACGAAGGTAAAATATAGACTGTATGAAATAATGTTTTTTTTCAGAAAGCCTATACAGTGTGTCCAAAATTGCTAGGCAATGTATTGGAATATTGAAAACTATAAGGATAGAAAGATGATTAAATGGGATAAGTTGTTGGCCATTGAATGGTTAATCTAATGTCGTTTTGATGACGGCCGTATCTTGTTTGCTTTTTGAGCTATTTTGAAAAAACTGAAAATGTGCATTTTAGAAAAAGTACTGTAATTTTTATTTCAAATAATTTTTGAATCTGTAAACACATTATTGGAGCAACTTTTTGGGAGCCATGCATTTCTGTATTATTATTATTCATTTTGACGTTTCGGTTTTGAGATACCATCGTCAACTTTCGTTTTTTTATGGCGGCCATTTTAATTTTTCGCACATATTTGAAGAACGTTTTTTCCTTTAAAATGATGTATAACACTTTATAGGTATTTATGATATTTATGTCAAAAGTTGCCAAAATTATTTTTTTGTTCGAGTTGGCCATGACTGCGGAAGCCATTCGCTCTAGAAACAATTGCCATTTAACTTCCAATAAGGGCCTATGTTGGAAAAGGTAATACAAGTTTATTTCCAACTTTTATATACTTATTACCTTGTGTGCATTGGCACAATAAAATATGTGTTAATTATATTAAGCTGTAACTTTCTATCAGAAACGTGTGTATGTTCTCAAAAACATTTTTTTAATTTTATTACTTATAGCAAAACATACAAAAACCAAACTCATTATGTCTATTAATTGGCACTAACACAGTTGAAAAACCACATTTTACTTATGTAGTTATTAGTCTGTGAAAAAAATGTTCTCTGCACTTATTACCAATCTTCTATTTTAAATTATAGCATGTTTTTTGTTATTTTTTTATTTAATATTTACCATAGTTATCTTTAAAAAAAACAGTATTTTAAAAAGTTTAACTCTTTGATGGCAGCAATTAATATGATTTTTTTACTAATATTTTCTTTGGCTTTGTTTAAACTCCCATATGCAATTAAATTTTTACCTATTACCAAAAACCTATTTAATCAATCGTTGCTATTACTAAGAAAAGGTGAAGAGAACATTGTTTTTTAGAAACTAGTAAGTTTAATTTAGTTTTATAATTGTGTTCGTGATAATTCGGAGACTATGAATAATGTTTTTGTATGTTATGGACAATAAAATAACAAAATAACAAAAAATGTTTTTGCGCATATAAACCTATTTCTGATAGGAAGGGAACAGCTTGGTATAATTAACACATATTTTATTGTGCCGATGCACACAAGCTATAATAAATATTAATTTTTGTTTGGGTACATGAGATTATAAAAGTTGGAATTAACTTGTATTACCTTTCCCAACATAGGCTCATAGGACAAAAATTAATTTTGACAATTTTTGACATAAAAATCAAAAATCCCAATAAAGTATTATACATTTTAAATTAAAATTTAAAACAGTATGGGCAATTCTAAATAACTATAAATAAAAGGGAAGAATAGATGTTATGAAAAACAGTTCTCGTCCCAGAATCCAGAGCTATGATGCTAGTGAAACTATTTTATCTAAAGATCCTTTTAAAACACCAAACCAAAAAAAATTAAATTCTTGCAGAAGGAATGACTGAAAAAAATCTCTTTCATCGACAGAAAAATGGTAAGACCTGATTGGAATTTGCACGGTGACACTTGCACTGCACAATCAATAACTGGAAAAGAGTATGTTTTTTAGATATATCCAAAGTTAATGGATTTGGATATGATGGTATCCAATATGTAAAACATTATACTGGTAAAAGACTTAATTCCAAGTGTAAATTTTGTTTACGGTTAAATATGGAGACGTTCGCCTCGATTTTCGTCTTAGGGAGTAGACATTTCTGATGGAAAAGGTTTTTTCCTCTCTTTTAAAATTACCTACTTTTGATTGTAATAGAAAGAGGTAAAAAAACTTTTCCATCAGAAATTTCTACTCCCTAAGTCAAAATACGGGGAAAATGGAACTGCTGTGTCGAATTTAAGTCGGCAATTTATCAAGCTAACGAACTGAAACACACTTCGAAATTGGTAAAATATTTTTTAAAGAATGAGAAATACAAGCTCTTGGGGCGCTATCGCAGTCTTTTAGCATTAATTTCATAGAAAACATTTAGAACTATGTATAAAGGTAAACATTATTTAAATAACGATGAGCTTTTTGAAGAATTTGAAACAAAATATTGATTTCCTGGAAATCAATAATCTTTCAGAGCCCAAACCAAGAAGATGCCAGGCGGTGATTCAAAATAATAGTTATGCCATTAAATGTTAGAGTGATTGTACTGAGGATTGTCCCTAAAAACAAAAATATTTTAGTTTTTTAATATGGTGCATTAATGATTTTTTTTTAATTTGTCTATATTTTTGTTCTTAACATTACAATTAAATAATTTTTATTTGTTTCTTGTCATAAACAATAAATTATACTATGTTAATATTTCAATAAAAGTATTTAAAACTAAAAAATATCTAAAATGTGTTTTTCCATATACTTTTGTCCATTCCTGTAAATATCCACCAGAAAATGTAAAATTATGTAAAGGTTGGAAAAACTTTTGCATTGGCTTTCTCACCAGCATTTCTTGAGTGGAAATTAAACACAGAACTACTATTTTGCAACACGGTCAATCAGCTGATAAAAATGGGCAACTGGAAATAACGAAATATATTTACAGAAATTACTTGATTATACTTTGTGTCTTGGTTAGAACAAGCACCTTTATAAATATTAGAAAGAAAATATTAGACATCATTGTCCAACAACCTAAATAAAAGAAAAAATGGTTAATTTTCAGCGTTTTAAATAATTTTATATAAAGCCACAAACGCAAGTTCTTGGTTTTTTAGACTTACTGCAGGCATAACAAAACCGACTTGGTACATTTTTCTTCATTGCTGAATTTTTTATTGATTTATCTTATAAATTCTAAAAAATGTTTAAAAGTGGACAAGAAATAATTTTTACGGTTTTTAGCATTAAAGTAAAATATTTTTATAAAACATTTAACATTGTCTAAAGAAAAGGAAGGTTTTTTTTAATGTGCTAAAAAGGCAAATACCCGCCATAAGAAAATAAAAAGTTACGTCAAAAACTAAACTTGGAAATTTAAATCTGAATGCAGGAATACAGAGCTCTTGTCTAAATAATGTGTTTGTAGACTCTTCAACTATTTTCAAATAAAAAATGAAGCATTTTTTTAAATGCAAATATTTAGTTTTTCCAAAACATCTTAAAAACATAGCAACATTGAGCAGACATTAATATAAAATTTAATTTACAATTATATAGCTTTCCCTATTTAACTATCTTTATAGCCCTTTTATATTTCAAGATCCCAATTCTTTGCGAAATTCGGATACACAGTATTAATTTGAAATTTAGTGTAAAGGCTGTGGTGGCGATTTAATTTAGAAAAAAAACTGTATTGTAAACTGTTTTCAAGATATTTGCCATTTGTTTATCATAAGACAGTTGTGGTTATGACTAATACCATAAAGTAACATACCTACGGATAAGAGAAACCATGGCATGCTAAAATTTTCGTACCTCTTTTGCGGCAGGCTTGGCGGCAGACTTGTCATTTTTCCAGTTTACACTTTAAATGCGTCGGTCGAAGCCTCGCCTCGTGTAACATCAGCGGTGGGGAGACACGTAAGCTTACTGAAATGACTAACTGGCGGTATTTCAACGAGAAACGAATAAAATTATATTGGGAGTTTTCGCATGACCTGTCCTTAAATCGGCTATTCCATGATAACTCTTATAATTTCCTTACTCTATGCTAATACGTTATTTTTAAAGCCAGTTTTTGGTTACACTAAGACACTTAAATTTAATTATCTTAAAAACGGTTGCTCAGAGCATTTCTTACAAAGTATACCTTCTTGTGTAGAAAGAAGGAGGGGGGTTTACTGATTTACTTAGATGATACATACAGTGTGGCACAAAAAAGTTAAAACGTTTAAGAAACATTTAAATAGCCTAGTTAGCCCCTCTGGCTACCACATAAAAATAATATTAGTTCTAAATAGCTCATGTCAAAAACCCCCAGTTACCAAGTTTTATTAAAATAATTAAAACGTATCAAAAATTATCAAAACAAATTTAAAATATTTTTTTCACCTTGACACCCCGTATCTTCCTTATTATCAACTTTTGCATCTAGGTATGTTTTGTTAAATCTTAATATTTTGGCATAAGAAATCTGGGTTTTTCCTGTGTACCATTAATTAGTGGACACCCTGTAGTGACAGTGACAGAAATATTATTACTAAAAGATATAAAAAATTTGTTTTTAAGATTTGTTGACAAAATTTTTAATTTATGTAAAGATATAGGGATCCTCAAAAAACAAACCAGTTAAGAAATTCGTTTATTTTAAAATATCATATTTCATCTCGTATAAAAATAAAATATTTACAATTGTATTTAATTATTTACATTATACTACATATCACAAAATATTACAAATTGTTTGGGCCCATTAAAAATACGCATTTCTCTCTTTTTATACTAAAATTTACTTTAGAGTCAAGAATACTCTTTCTCGCACTGGTAAAGATTAATTAAACTGTTTTGGAAATATTTATTGGTGTTTGTTTTAAATTTAGTAAATAGCCCTTCTAATTTTATTTTTTTCAATTTTATTCTTTAAATCTTGTTTGACATTAACTGACACATGTTTTGTAGAAGGAAATAAATGTATTAAGTTTGAGTAAGTATGATCATTTGTGGCGCTGTGAATAATCGGAGATTCAATTTTGATGGCTTTTTGCTTGCTGGGATCAAGAAACTTTTTGACTATGGTATTTGTTGTTGTATTGCCTTCTTCATTAGATTTTTTCTTTATTTGCATTTGCTCCTCTTGGGTGTGATTTTTAACATGCTTTCGAAGGCTGCTGGGATCTGTGTATTTCTTAAAACAGCCAGTTACTTGACACGCATATGGTTTCTGAAAAAAAAATATAAAAGATTAGGTTTTAACTTTGCCAAGTTAGTGTAATTCCAAAACTAGTTCGTGTCACAATGTTGTAATGACTACCAATGTATTAAAGATATTATGTTCTATATTGGTGAGGCGGATTAATTTATTTGATGATACTTTGTTGGGTACATTTTAAATATAAAATTTTAATACATGCAAATCGCAATGTATTTCGTTTTAGGTTTCAAATATAGTAGTAAGTTAAAAAGAAAAGATATTTTCAAAGAAGGTATGTGGTTGGGATAAGTAAAGCATTTGTTAAAATAACAAAAAAGGGGCTTTTTGCATATAAATTAGTTTACTTATTTGCAGCCATGATTTTTGTTTTTAAAAAGATGTAGTTAATTATTGTTTTTTTAAAAATAAATGTAAAAAGCACTGATTTGAAACTTGCTAAGTTAAATTTTACGAAATATAGAGTAAGTAACCGGAAATTACGCGTCAGGATTTCTGTGGGCGATTCTGCACGAAAAATTAATGCAACAAACAGAAGTTACAGTTTTTTCGAAAACTTAAAATTAACGGAGTTGGTGAAAAAAAATTGTTATTTTTTCTAGTTTACTGATATTTGCCAAATTTTGTATACATATTAATAACAATTTACCCATAAACAACGTTTGTTTTTAAGGCTTGCTTTCTTAATTTTAAAAATCAGATTTTCAAATTAAACGTACGTAAATGTTTAAAGTCGTTTTTCTCGGAAACCGTTCATTTTAACTATATCCAAATTTATAAAAGAATTAAAACAGAAGAAGTCCTAAGTCATTTTTCTAAAGTAAAGGATAGTTTAGGCCCTTTGGCATTGACTACTGGCGTCAAATGAATGTGAATACGAAAAATCAATAGTGATATATATGCAAAATTTGATGAAAATCAGTACACTAGAAAAAAGTTAATAAAAAAAAACAACAAAAGAAACAATGTTTTTTTCAACATCCTGTATCTCCGTTAATTTTGAGTATTCGAAAAAAATTTACAGAAGTTTGTTGCATTAATTTTTCGTGCGGAATCGCCCACCAAAATTCTGACGAGTAGTTTCCGGACACCCTGTATAATAAAGCAATTATAACAGAACTTTGGATAGAGATTTTTAAAAATACCTATCATAAAAGAGCATCAGTAATATATCATATTATTATATCCTCACAGAAAAATATTTTAAAATGCCGTTTTAATATTCGTGTTTCTGATAATATTTTACCAATTTAAAGAAAACTCCAGAACCATTTTTGGCAAAGATAGCTTTTTCAACATTAAAAATTCATAATTTGTTTATTTCTTAACATAAAAATCAAACTGCCTAAACATATCAGTTAACTCTTTAACTTATTAACCTTCCCCTCCCCCATTTATAGAAATTAAAAAACGGAAATTTTCTAAAGGATTTTGGTAGAGATCTCAAACTAACTTTACTTTTCTAAACCGAAATAGCGCAAATTTGCATAAAAGCCGACTAGTTCTCCCCATTTGGAGTCGTGCACAAACTTTTATGCGTTTCCTGGTCATTATAAAGCTGCGTCCGGACTTGCAACAATTCGCCAAACATCCGTCCAAACAAACCAATCTATTTGTACGCTCCTTTGATGCAAAAATTGACAAGCTCTGCATCACCACAGAATCATTCCCCAAGCCCTTGGAACGATGTGAATTCCGACCACGTTCACGTCCGCGCCATGGGGTTCTATGTGACGCGCTATTCGGCGCGGCGAATTGTTGCAAGTCTGGACGCAGCATAACGCTAAAATTCATATTAATATACCTAATAAGTAAAAAACTTACCGTGTCAAAATGTGTCCTTTGATGTTTGGCCCTATCAGAACTATTTGAAAAGCATTTTGAGCATCCCGTAAACTGGCACAAATATGGTCTTTCTCCAGTGTGACTTCTTTGATGGATTTTTAAGTTTTCTAACCGTGAAAAAGCCTTGGTGCATCCTTTAAACTAAAACAAACAAAGCCTTTCTTAATAAAATCTCATTAGGACTTGTTACTGCAACATAAGTTGCGAAAAAGCTTGCCTTTACCAACGGGGCTAGATTCTAGATCAACTTTTCCTAAAGATGTTTTTTGTCCGATAACTTCTTATTAAAATATTTTACGTGTCAGAAATAACACGAATACCGCATAAAGGTGTGATTCCGAGCACGGCGGCAGGCTGCTTACCGCCGGCGCACGCGCCTAAATATTATACTTATTACGCTTTCGCCTTGGGTAGGAACGAGTAGTGTTGCAGGTAATGTAAATTGGTCTGGCGGTAACGTCGGCGATTAGTAGCTAGCCGCGATGCTCGGAATCATACTTTAAGTGACCACGTTCACTTTTCTTTTGTCTCCCCGGTAGCACAGTAAACTACCGATACCCAGCCAGTGAGGAATTTTTAGGTAATAGTTTAAAAATAACATTGGTGGCGTTATTGCGTTGTCTAAAAAGTGCTGTGACATGCAAAATCTGCTGTTTAAGTGCTTAGGGAAAGTTGACAGAATAGGGGAAAGATGGGTTAAACATGTAATAACTCGACAAATTAATATGGCCAAGGCTATAACTGGTTTAAAACTACGAATATTTTGACTTGAAATACATATTTTTTTTTCATATGCATGGTAAGGTATATTATTATTGTGTATACGGGATCTTGCAGAATTTTGTTAAAATAAAAATTAAGGTCAGATATTACAACAGAAAATATTAAAAAGTTCATATAAACAAGGATCCACAAATTTTTGTTCTTAAGATACAGAGTGTTGAACTTTTTAAAAACTGCAAAATTTCGAAAACTCATAAAAAGAAAGTGCCTGCAATGCTTCTTTTATGATCTAAAATACGCAATTAAGAGGATTTTTTCTCTCTTTAACTAATCACGATACAAAAAAAAATTAAAGAAATAAAAGCTATATTTTTATTTGCGTATTTTAAAGAAAACATAAAAGTTTTACACACATTTTATATACAGTCAGTGGCGTAGCGCTTTTTCGTTAAAAATATTCTTTCAGTTGCCGCTCGGGACGCTACTGGACTGTTTAAATGTAATTTAAGTTAGTGATTACCCCCTTAATACCATTAATAACATTGCTAAATTAAATCAAAATTGGGTAAAGGATATTTAAGACATTAAAAAACAACATTTTTTTTACAAGTTACAATACCCTGTATCTAGAGAACGTGGAATTAACGGACTCATGTTTATATGAACTTTTTTATATTTTTAATCTGTTCTTAAAGTTTTTTAACAACATGCTGTAACACCCTCTATTTTGAATAATAAGGATGTTCCAATAAGTTGTAATACATTTTTAATTTTCTTAATTTGTATTTTTTTTTTGTAAAACTGGAGGAAAGAAAAAATTTATTACGCTGGAATAATTCATATTTTTATTTTATTATTTAGTATTATTTTAAAGTAGCAACTGAATACCGGATGTAATTTAATTGATGTCTAAAAATACAGGATATGATTTTTCAGCACATTTTAGGAAGAAAATTTTACATTAACATATGTTTAAACCTCTTAACCTAAAAGCTACAGGGTGTTAAAATTTTAAGAAAAAGTCGTATTTTTATCATACCTTTAAAACTGTTCGAGATATTTTAATGAAATTTGGCACGCACCTACTAAACACCAATTGGATTTTTTAAATGTATTTTTTAAAATATTTCTACCAGTAGCGTCGGTATGGGATACATACTGAAGATTTTTAAAAAAATAGTACGCCATTGCTTTTTCCAAAAATAAGAATGTTTTTTTTTTAATTTCATTTTATTTTGCAACAAATTTGATCCCTTTACTTTTTTTTCTTTGATGTACGGTTTTTGCATAAAAACAAAAATAGAACACTAGCCTACTAGTTTAAAATAATTTCGCTATACCAAATATGCATCAAAAGGAATTTTATTTTTTTACGCGAAAACAGTGCATCGGATAAAAAAAGTTAAGAGGTCAAATTTGTTGCAAAAAATATAGAAATTTAAAAAATAATTTTTATTTTCGGAGAAAGCTGTGGCGTACCATATTTTTTTTGAATAATTTAAAATCTTACATTAAAAAATGCCTATTTTAGTGCTGAGTAGGTGCGTGCCAAATTTTATGAAAATATCTCGAACAGTGTTAAGCTGGATTTATAGATTGACGTTTCTGTTTCCGTTTCCGTTTGCCGTTTGACGTTTTCAGTTGAAAAATGAAACAAAACACCATTCCATTTGTCAATTTACAGTATTGGTCATAATAGTTGAAACTTTTAAGAACTTGAAATATTTTTGCTTGGTTTTCGCATATTGTAAAATATTGTAAAATCATATTAACTATGTTGTATATGTATATATAATTTATTGTTTTGCTTTGTCTACAAAGATATCTAAATATTTTTCATGACAATAAAGCTTATTATTATTATTATTACTATTATAAAATGTTGCATAAAACAGACCAAAGATAAGAAATTATAATATATTTATAAATTCACTAGCATTTGGTCTTTGGAATAAAGAAAATTTAAAAAAGGCTGGACAAAATACTTGGAAGAAAACTTTTTAATTTTTTAAAAATACTTATATAAAACTAAAATTTCTAACAACTTAAATTATTATATTAATATTTAGTGTGATAATCTCTTCCATTAACTACTGCTTGTATTCTTCTAGGCATTAATTCAATTGAATTTTCTATTATTGTTCTGTCTATACTGGCCCAATCCCAGTTTTTAAAATAATTTGTCAGCATTTTTGACCGTTCCAGAGTCAGGAATTTTACGATCCAGAAGTTCCCATAAATTTTCATTCGGATTTAGATCCGGACTTTGAGCTTGCCACTTTAATATTGTTATTTTTTTCTCGCTCCAACCCTTCGTTTACTATTAAAGAGTGTTTAGATCATTTTTCCGTTGAAACACAAAATAAATTGGAATTGATTAAAACGTGTAGGGCTTAATTAAATCCCGCAGAATATCACAATACATGAACAGGGCCATTTTTCCTACCACTTAAGGAAAGCCCCTTACCATACGAAGTAAAGCACCCCCACACCATCATGTTACCAGCTCCATGCTTGATTGTTGGACGAATATACGTCTTAATTAATCTCTGGTCCTTTGTTTGCCGAACATGCACTATTCCATCACCAGAAAATAAATTATATTCAAATTGGCCGCTGAACAGTACTTTCTTCCAATTCTGCATTGTCCAGTTACTGTCATCTAATGCAAATTGTAGACTTAGCTTTACGTTCTTCCTCCGGGTTTTTTTGCTGGTCTATAGCTCTTATGGCTTCTTTGTACTATGCTTGCTGAGATATTGCAAAATTTTGGATGAAGATAAAATTGGGTCATTATGACAAATTATTAAAATTCGCTTATCCATGCGAACAGCAGTACCTTTAGGCCTTCCAGAACTTTTTTCCTGGAATCACATGACCAAATATTACTCCGGAGCTTTTAGACTTGCAGAAATATTGTCTTCCTTGTGGCGCAGTAAATAGAGCTTTGATCTTTAAAGCCAGAAGTCGCCGGTTCGATTCATAAATAACGTCCGTGGTGGGCACTACCGCGTTGTCTAAAAGGTGCTGTAAAATGCAAAATTGCATGTTTCAGTGCTTGGACAACGTTGACGGAACAGGGGAAACGATGGGTTAAACATGTAATAACCCGACACCCACGGTACTCCGGTATTTAGGCATATACCTTCAAAAGATTATATATATATATATATATATATATATATATATATATATATATATATATATATATATATATATATTACACTGCTCAATACCCTGTCTATAAAAGTTCATAATTCCTTGGCGAATATGGCTAGAATAGGATTTTACTTTAGCCACCTTAACCCAAATAAATTTAAATTATCGCTAATTCTTTTAAATTTAAATGTTCTAAACACTGCCACTGGCTATTCGAAAACTGAATATAGGGTACATAATTATAAGTATAAAACAACTGTTCTAAGCATTTTGACCAGGAAAAAATGAAAATATGTCTTAAAGTCAAAAATATGTTCGGTGGTATTTTGCTTATTGAAAGATATGAAATTTATTTAAATATATAGTAATACAAAATACGTTTGCAACATCAGTAATATTTACAAAATTTATATGGCCAATACTGTATATTTTCTGTTTACCTTTTCCATATGCCTTATCAAAAACAGAAACGTCAAATGGCGATCGGTGACGGAAACGTCAATCTATAAATTTAGCTTTAAAGTAAGGATAAGAATACGACTTTTATCCTTAAACTTAACACACTGTAGCTTAAAAGTTAAGAGGTTTAGGGCATATGTTAATATAAACTTTTCTTTCTAAAATGGGCTAAAGAATCATATCCTGTGTATTGATATGCCTATTAATTTATATATTTTTTAATAAAATATATATTATTTTGCAAAAATCGTTAAAAATATTAACCTTTTGTAACCTTCTGGTCATTGAAGATAATATTAATTAAAATAAGTATATAATAGGCTAAAAAGTAGTACGAACCATATGCCTGTACATATTTTAATTTAAACTATTCACATGTGTGTAAGACGCACAAGAAGATATTTGTTAGGTTGAAATTGTATAATAAAGCATTTTTGTACAGTGGAGTCGAAAAATATTACCTTAGTTTTAAAGAAGGTTTTTTACCAAAGATAGTTACAATAGTATCTCTAGTTTAATTAACTGATGAATTATTGGCATCTATTTACAATTTTTTTTTTTAAGTTTTAAAACTAAACTTCATGTTTTAACTTTTAAACAGTTCTTTTAATTTGTTCTTTTGGTTAGTAGTTTAATTTCTCATAAAATGCCATTATTATGTATTACAAAATACATCGACTTTTATGCAAATGTGTTTTGCATGACCGTCTGTACCCCGGTTTATACCAAAAGCCGTAGAATTTGTATTTCTGGTTAAGTCAGCACGTTTCCTATTTTTTTTTTAAGGGTGAATAACGTGGTAATGTCCAAAAACAATAAAACCTTTAGGTCATGTGATACTTAACAAAACATTTTTTAATCAAATGCTTCAACAGCGTGTCTACTTAAGTTCGTATCATATGGAAAACTTTTTATTATTAAATTTACAAAAAAAATGTTTTTTAAAAAGGTTTTGCATGGTCTAAAACCTAAAATGCAATCATCAGATATTCATTTTTTGCACTGGTATACGAGGTATGTTAAAAACTATGAATTTTGCTTGGAAGGAAAGTACCTAAATTTTTTATAAAATCGAAAAAAAATTTAAAGATATTTAGAATTTAAAATATCATTCAAATTTAATATTTTGCTGTTTGTGTGTGTTTTTTTTTACATATAACATTTTGAAATAAGTATACCCTAGGTAATTTACAAACTTAAATTTTCACCGTTAACGCATAAAAAATAATAAAAACGTTTTTTTTAATAAACAATCTTAAATATTTGATTTTTTTTTAAATACTTACCATTTTTCTTTATAAAAATTTCGATGTTATGAAAAATAAAGGTACCTTTTTCTTGAGCCAAATTCATATTTTTTGACATACCTCGTATACCACGGCAATAAATTAATATCTGATGATTGCATTTTATGTTTTAGACTATGCAGAACTTTTATACGGAATGACTTTTTCCTAAAATCAATAATAAAAAGTTTTCCATATGGTGCGAACTTAAGTAGACACGCTTTATAACAAACTTAACATGTTTTTGAGTTAAAAGTTTGAAAATGGTATTAAATTAAATACTAAGTCGGCACTATTGAAAACGTTTTTATTATAAGACTTTAATTAAATAAGTCAACGATTTTATTTTTTAAGCTGATTAACTTGGTGATGTTAGAAAAACAATCATCTATTTGGGTAAAGGGTGATGGCGCATTTAGCAAAACATCCGTTTTCATTAAAATTCCTTAATTATTATATACTTTTATTGCCATGTCATCCATCAGCTTAAAACAGACACATTTTTTATTTATTTTTACCGAATTTTTATTTTTGCATTGATAAGAAACTCGATTGTGCTGATTTAAGGTCGGGCCACATAGAACCGCACCGAGCCTGGATTCACGGTGATAGAGGAAAGTGGGGCAAATTAATACGGAAAAATTGAAAAGCATATTTTATGCCCTCAAAAAAATATAAAAAGGATTTTTGTCAAGTCTATTGTTTTATGTATCCAAACTTTGAGTGCATGTAGGATAGTTAAAAGTCTTGCCACACATAATTACACCGTGTTTCGAACGATCTGAAACATGACCAGCCCATGAAATTATACGTGGATCGGATAGCGCCGATGTTTCCCGAACTAAGCTTTGGGTTTACGGGCGTCACCTTTTATTTTAGGTCATTACGTATGAAAATTAAAACTTAGTGGTTAAAAGTTACTTGTTGTAAACAAACAATACAAGAAAAAGTTATTTAATAAGTATTAAAAAGTGTAAAATTAATTTTATTGTTAAATCTTGTAAATAATATGTGAGTAATACTTACGAATACATTATTATTTTTTGTTGTATAAGTTTTTAAATTAATATTTTAAAAAATTAAATAAAATATAAACATGAAGTTTGAAGCAAAGTGACTAATTAAAAATGCGTCGCAAAGACGCGGCGGGCAGCGTGACGTACCACGGATATGTGCTGGGGCACGGAGCGCTACGGCATTTGATTACAACGGTAAATTTTAAAACCGAGACGCGCCTGTGCTACAGTGCCAGACTCGGTGTGTTTAAACTTTTTGCACCGCATCCCGCTACAGTTTACGAGGGAAAAGCACGGCTATACAGGCTCGTTGCGGTTATGTGTGGCCCGATCTTTAATCAGTCAATTTTTATACTGTGAGTATCTCATAAACTGCCGTTTTTTTGATTAAAATTGTGTTTAATTAAATTTACACAAAACAAAAAAATATATTTTCTTTATTTACAAAGTTGGACGTTGCGTTTTTTTTTCTTTGTCACAGTTGGATGCGACAAAATAACAATTGTCTTTTACAAAAGTACGTGTAGAATTTTTTTTGTTAATTTACATAACTTATATTTAATTTTACACCAAACATATATTAGGAACAGTATTGATGTTTTGTGTAATATCACATATAAGATATGTGAATTTCCAAATATTTTTAAATGACTTTTATAAATATCAGTTGTAATTTCGTAACGACTAGTGTGGCAAAAAATAACCAACGTTGTAAATTCAAATATTCTTTTCAGTGTAGTGCACTTTTTTAAGTGTAATCTATTGGACTACACAGATTTTTAAAATTTTTTAGTTTCGTTAAAAATATATAAAGCTTAGTTTTTAAAAATATAAAGTATAGTTGGGCATGATCTCAAAAAATTGTTTATTTTTTGCTCTTTCCAATGATATATTATTATTCATACTTATCTTTAAAATTGAGCGAGATATTTCAGTTTTTTAATTTTTTGCTACAGTAGGCCATGGAAAAGAATCGGCACTTGTCAAAGTCAGGTAAATAATTTATCATTTTTATCGGTTACTAATTGGAACTCTGTTTTATTTGAGAGGATTGCAAAAATGTATGAAAATTACAAGAAAGCTGACATGTTAAAGTGTCATTTCCTGTCTGGTGAAAACTCCGAAGCTGCAATAATTATTACATTATATTTAAATAAATTTTCTGAACGTCATCATCCAGATAAGAGACTCTTTTAAGTTCTGAAATTAAAATCAACAAATTTAGGAAGTTTGAGGCCAAGAACGTATGCAGTTGATGATGAAAGTGAAATTCAGGAACTAAATATATTAGGTGAGGTTTAAGACCATCCTTAAACGTCTCATTGATCGGTAGCTAAGGTAACAGGTGTTGAGAAAACTTAAGTTTTAAAAAAAAGTAAACAAAAGCACAAATTTTAACCGTACAGAGTAAGAAAAGTTCATCATCCTCAGAATGGGGATTTCCAAAGAAGGGTTACATTTTGTGGGTGGTATGTGAAACAGTGCAGATTAAACAATAACTTCCATATGAACGTTATCTGGACAGATAAAAGCCGGATAGATACTTCAGGGATATATAACAGGTATAATTCATATTATTGGGCTACAGAAAAGCCAGGTTTCAATATTTGGGTTGGAATTTTTGGTGGTCGATTTTGGGTCCCCATTTTTTAATGAAAGTTTAACCGCACAAAATTATGTGAATATTTTACAATCATATGCTGCACAATTTTTGAAAATTTGCCATTAGCGCAGGCTTAAAATATCCATTATCAGCAAGATAGTTGCCCTTCGCATAAAGCACGAATTACAACTGATTTTTTGAATCAAGAATTTCAAGATAAATGGATTGGTACCAGAGAATCTATACTATGGCCTGCTAGGTCCTGCGACTTAACACCATTAGATTTTTTGGAAAGATTGAAGGATATAGTGTTTAAAGGAAAAACTATCGAAACACGGGAAAAGCAAGTAGCGACTAGGGGCAAGTTTTTGGTGCGATTAGACCTGTTGATAAATAATAATAAACGCTTGTAATGCAGTGGAAAAAAGGTATTTATTATGTGTTAAAAGAAGGGGCGAACTTTGAACATCTACGTTAAATTAAGTTTTTCCATAGGTTCTGGTTTTCATTTAAACTCGTTTAATTTTTACGCCAATTTTTCTACTATAATATGTTCATAAATATAAAGTTTGTAATTTAATTGCATTATTTTTTAGTCTGTGTTTGATAGTTGACATGTTTGCATGGCCTACTTTAGCAAAAATGAAAGAACTGGTATGCTATTTACCTGTCTTTGACAAGTGCCGATTTTTTTCCATGGCCTACTATAGCAATAATTAAAAACTGAAATATTTCGCTCAATTTCAAAGATAAGTAAAAGCAAAAATAGGCAATTTTTTGAGATCATGGCCAACTATGATTTATATTTTAAAAAACTAAGCCTTATATTTTTCAACGAAACTAAAAATAATTTTAAAAATCTGAGTAATTCAATGGATTTCAATAAAAAAATTGCCTTAAGAATGTTTACACCGTTTTGGAAAGTTGAAGAAATGACGGACTTACAAATTTTTTAAAATGGCCAAAAATACAAAACTCCCTATATCTCGGATATCGATAGAGATTTCGGGATGATTCACCATTTATCTGATTTCAAAAATCGTGCCCAAGACACCTATGCCAATTTTTTTCTATCTGGTCAGAAAATACGAGTCTCCTGTTAAAACAGTCGAAATCGCACCACCCTGTACAAACATAAATGCTAGTATATCTGACCATGAGGCAATTCTATGCAAATTGTCTTATAATATTAAAAAACAAAAAAAAGTTACGTAATAGAATAATTAACTTAAAAATAATTACAACAGAGACGCATTTACATATTTGCCGCCCGTAAGCTATTAATTTTAGCCGCCCCTATTTTTTCATTAAAAACAATTTAATTTTGAAGAGCAAAAAAGTCCCTACTTTCATTTCTAAGTACAAAATGAAAATCGAAATCAACTAAACAATTTATAAAGTACAAAATCTGCCGCCCTAGGCTCCAGCCTATTCAGCCTTCTGGTAAATGCGGCACTGAATTACAATAAATTTTGCCAACTCATAAATATTTGGAATGATTTTTTTTCTTCTGACACACTAAGTTTTTTCATAAAAAAAATTGTTGACGTTTTCGATAAAGCTTTTCCATTAAGGAATATAAAAACATAACAAGTAAACCTTGGATTACAAAAGGTATTAAAGTAAGCTCAAAAAATATAAGATCATTACACTATATAAGAAGATTTTTAAGATCAAATTATCCTTTTATTTTTTATTTAAATAAATATAAAAACATTTATAGAAAGGTAATAAAAATGCTAAAAACATATATTATAATGATCTTATTTCAACATCAAATAATGCAAATAAAGAATGTTGGACAATAATAATTTAAGGAAAAAATAATTTTATTTCAATTAAAACATTAATTTCAAGCAATACAACATCGTTCAGTATATAAATCCTCTTAATTATATGGAAAATATAAAAATTCAAGATACATTTTATTTTATTCCAACAGATATTAATAAAATAAAACAAATATTCTTCGAAATTAAGAAGAAAACTTCTTCTGGATTGAATTAATTATTAATAAAAATATATTCTTGTATTTCTAATATTTGTTTAAAGGCATTAGTTAAAGCAATAAATATTATATATAAGTACTAGCAGCAAAACCCGGCGTTGCTCGGGTTAAAATACATAGCATGTTTAGTGGTATAAAAAACATTTAAAGGTCCATTTCCTAAAGTAGATATAAGTTTCTTTCTTAGATAGTAAGAGGCTTATTTGACTATTAAACATACGGTATCAACAAATTGAAATAATTATGAGTTGAAATAAAAAATACTTTAGTAAGTGGTAGACTTATGTTTTATTTACACAATTATTTACATATTATATGTATTACCTATGACAAACATATACACATATTACATATTATTATTATTATATTTTATATTTGCATGTTTTATGTTAGTTACATTTTTTATTAATTTCTTTTTATAATACTTGTTTATAGACTACATTTATGGTTTTATTGTCCGGGCTGTAAATGAACAAATTTCGGGGTGATCCGACTCGAGAGCATGCGACGTATAATTGTCCGTGGGCAAAGCATGGTTCCTTTAAGTCAACGCCACAGTATTGAAATGTTTGGCCCTGTGCTTTGTTGATGGTCATGCTGTAAGCTAACCACTCGAGCAACACATACCGGCAGTTTCGCTTTTAAATTTTCGTGCATGACAATACTTGCATATTATATTCATTTTTCCGATAACAATATCTGGATGTCCACTATATTGTTTTTTGCAATCATAATAGAAAGCCTCAAGTTCTAGACGCTTACATGTAGCAGCTTGTTGTTGGCGAAGATTGGTTACTCTTTCTTTATATCTGCTCTTTTCCACTTCACGTTGAACAACAGATTGACGATTTCGCCGTGATCTTGCTCGTAATCGCGCTTCATCATTAGTTTGTGCTCTTTCGTCTTCGGTTTGAGTTTCTCTAGATTTTTTCATCCGTTCACGATTATCCGAAAGCCGTTTTTCTCTTTCTTCTTCTGTCTCATTTTGCCGGGTGACTTTCTTTTTTTTGAAACTACTTGAGGTTTCGTAAATATTTTTTACGTTTTGGCATTGTACATTTGTAATAAAATAAAATTATAAATAAAAATTAGTCCCTCGACTGAGGACACGACAAAACTGAAGAAAAGTCACTGGATTTCGATGTATATACCGTCAAACATCAAAATTTCTAGTACCAGAACACTCCAGAATATTTAAATCGTTCGATCGTTTTCGTTTCTTGAAGTTACTTGAATTTGTTTAATTACTGTTCACTTGCACTTTAAATAATCTCCGCTCTACTGAGAACACGATAAAACTGATGAAAAGTCACTGAATTTCGCTTTATATACCGTCAAATATCGAAATTTCTAGTGCCAGACCACTCTAGAATATTCAAATCGTTCGATCGTTTTTGTTTCTAGAAGTTACTTGAATTTGTTTAATTACTGTTCACTTGTACTTTAAATAATCTTCACTCTACTGAGAACACGACAAAACTGAAGAAAAGTCACTGAATTTCGCTTTATATACCGTCAAATATCGAAATTTCTAGTGCCAGAATACTCCAGAATATTTAGATATACATCACATTGGGAGTCATAATTATTTCAAAAATTTAATTCTATTAATTGTTCTGGAATGTTAAAGAACATTCTAGAACATCTACGATTATTCCTGTTAAAGACAGACCATCCTATACAATATAACTATACCCTAAAAAAATTTTTATTGATAGTAGATCGTTCTAGAATATTCTAAAAAATTACGGCAAACTCTGGATTATTTAAAAAAATTAAAAATCTAAATGAACATGCCTTAAGCACTCATATCATACACAAATTATAGCTGAGCAGTACTATATCAGTAGCTATGATTTTCAATACACCTATGTCTAAATGATCAGTCTTCCTTTTAAATGCATGCAATAGAAATTGAAAGAATTTTTTCTTTTCATTATAAATTTTTTTCTAATTTAACACAAATTTAGATCGATTACAAAATTGTACGGCTTTTTGGAACTTTCTAGATCATTCCAGAAATTTTTAGAACTTTCTTGATCATTTTGAATCGATTTTATCAGTTGCACATATCTTGGAACTTTCTAAATGATTCCAGAAATTCTTAGAATTTTCTAGGCCTTTTCGGATCGATTTTATCAGTTGCATATATTTTGGAGCTCTCTAGATCATTCCAGAAATTTTTAGAACTTTCTAGATCATTTTGGATCGATTTGATCAGTTGCACATATCTTGGAACTTTCTAAATGATTCCAGAAATTTTTAGAATTTTCTAGACCAATTCGGATCGATTTTATCAGTTGCATATACAGTTGCACACATTCTTGAGCTTTCTAGATGATTCCAAAAATTTTCAGAACTTTGTGTCTCCGCCAATTTGTCAAGAATGAGACCCAAATAACCGTTGTTCTGAATGAAGTTCAACTACTCGACAACAGATGGCGCCACTACACATTTTTACATTTTTGCCACCCACAACCCCCCACTTCCACCAACCCCGACCAAACTCCCTTACTCACAATGGGAGACCAAGGGGTATTTGTAACCCCGACGGGAAGTGGATCGGAGTTGCGGATGATAGCGAAAATCGTGGACACACGAACGTACATTAGCATTTTATAATATATATTAGATATATAAGGAGAACTTCCTCAATGTTTAAAATGTGCTTTAATAATACCAATACACAAAGGAGGCGACGGTAATAACCCATCTAATTTCAGACCTATTTCTTTATCATCTACCTTATCTAAAATTATTGAAAAAATGTAAAAAGAAATATTTTTTTTAAATAAATTTAAAACCTTAAATATAAAACAATTTGGATTTCAATAAAACAAATAAACAGGTGATGCTATTTTTTCATTTCTTGAAAGTTTATATTTAAATCTAAATAATAATGTAATTTTTGTAACCTAACTAAGATTGTGTTAATCATGAAATTTTATTAAGAAAATTAGAAATATATGACTTTAGTGTTTTTTAATGGATTAGATTATATTTAAGTATCTAAAATAAGCGAAATTGTCAACTTAAATGGACATACATCGGGAGCTCAATGTTTTACGTCTGGTATACCACAATGTTCTGTATTGGAACCACTTTTTTTTGTTATATATAATGATTTATTAGGATCAGTTAAAAAATAGCTAATTTACGATACTACAATTTTGTGGCATTATAAAAATGTAAATGATTTAAACAAAAATATTGCAAAAGATATTTAAATAATTTAGCAATTGTGTGATTCAAATTTACTTTCTTTTAACATAAATAATACAAATATATTTACATTTAGGTGAAACTTTAATAATATCACTTTAAATAATGAAATTATTATTATTCCTTCATTTACTAAATTTCTGCTTAGTGTTTATGTACATAAAAACCTTACAGAACATATAAAATGTATGTAAAAACTTGCTCAGTTGTTATGCTCTTCTTTTTACTGAAGTTGATTTTTACTACTAAAAACTAGTTATTTAGCATTGATTGAATCAATGATAAGATATCGGATTTGTTTCTGGGGAAACTTTAGTCAAAATCTGTTAAAATCAGTTTTTATTTTGCTAAAAAGAGCTATAAGAATTATGTGCAAAATTAAATCTAGGAAATTTTGCAAACCTTTATTTATTAAACATAAGATATTGACAATGACATCTACTTTTGTATTGGAAACTGTTTGTTTAATATATAAAAAATATTGGTGTAAATATAATGAAAACTATATAATTTTAGAAATAACTTCTGCATTGATCTACTTATACCGCAATTAAATATGATTAAAAAATCTATAATTTATAAATCAAAAAGATATTTAATCATTTATTAAATTCTATAAAAAATATTACAAACATAAAGAAATTTAAAAAATATGTTAAAACAATTTTACTTAAAAGAGCGTATTACAATTTAAATAATTTTTTCGAGGATACATTTTCATAAAAAGTATTTCTTTTTACTATAATATATTTGTGTGTGTATCTGTCTATGTTGTATATGTATACCGGGTGACAACGAGATCACTTGCCGGCTGCCATATTTTTATTTCTTTATCGATACTGACGAAACTTGGTAGGGTTGTTAGACTAACAAAAGTCATTTTTAGGTGTATATGATAGACTTTTACGACTTCGGGTTTCACCGGAAATGACTGAAACTTTTGATTTTTAAATGGTACACCCTGTATAGTTTTTGTGTTTTGGATTCTCTAGATCGTTTTTAGTCGAAATACAATATTTTTAAACAAATTTTGGTCAAATTTTATTTTTAAGTTAAATTTTTATTTTTCATCTAGAGTGCCATGATCATTCTAAAATCACTCCTCATACTTTAACTTATTTTCAGAAAAATACGAAATCGATTTTATCTTTTTAAACTTTTTTACTAGAGGGCTCTAAACTTCATTTTTTTAGTTTTTTTACCCTATTCCAAAAACCAAAATAGGACCATATCACTTTCATAATATTTCTAAATGCAGTATTTTAAAGCAAATCCAACGATGTAAAACACTACGACACTTTACTTAATTTTCTTTTAAAATAACAACATTTATTATGTAGGTAAATGATATCTTTTGATACTAAATGGCGTACGTTGCAATTCATCGTAGTTGCCATGAAAACAGAAACTAATAGAATATTATGTTGTAAAAACAATTGCTTGTGTTCCGTTGAGAGTTAAAAAATAAAAACATTAGTTTGTTTTATGTATCTCCTACGATGTTAAAATAATTTTATGTTAAATTTGGTATAACCAATAAAAAATTATCCTAATATCAAATTTAACTTAAACTTATTTTAACATCGTAGGAGACACAAAAACATTTTGTTAAATTATTTTTTAAACTTTTAACGGAACACAAGCAATTGTTTTACAACATATTCTATTAGTTTCTGTTCTTAGGCAACTACGATGAATTGCAACGTACGCCATTCAGTATTAAAAGATAATTTACGTAAGTACATAATAAATGTTTTTTTTTAAGAAAATGAAGTAAAGTGTCGTAGTGTTTTACATCGTTGGATTCGCTTTCAAATACTGCATTAAGAAATATTATAAAAGTGACATGATCCTATTTTGGTTTTTGAGATAGGGTAAAAAAACTAAAAAAATTATGAAAAGGATAAAATCTATTTTGTAGTTTTTTGAGAATAAGTAAAGTATGAGGAGTGATTTTAGAATGTTCTTGGCACTCCAGATAAAAAATAAAAATTTAATTTAAAAATAAACTTTGATCAAAATTTGTTTTAAAACTATTGTATTTCTACTAAAAACGAATTAGAGAATCCAAAAAACAAAAAATATACATGGTGTATCATTTAAAAATCAAGAGTTCCAGTCATTTCCGGTGACACCGAAAGTCCTAAAAGCCTATCATATATACACCTAAAAATAACTTTTCGTTAGTCTAATAATCCTACCAAGTTTCATCAGTACCGATAAAGAAATAAAAAAAATGGCAGCCGGAAAGTGATCTCGTTGTCACCCGGTATATAATTTATTGTTTTGCTTTGTCTACAAAGATATCTAAATATTTTAATTTTAATAATTGTGTTATTATTATAATATTATATAATTATGTGAGTCAAGTCAACAAACAAATAAGTGACTTAACTTGATAAATAATTAAAAACTATGAACCGCCACTGGGATGTGCATATTTCAAAAGATATATTATACATACATAACCACCTGCCACAACGAGAAAGTCAGTGAGCTTTGAATGGCTGCCATAAAAAAGCCAACAAAAAAGTGTCGTAGCAGTGTTACATATGGCTCTATCTAGGCGTTATTACAGCATATTTATTTTTGCTTTTAATGTTAAACTAAACATGGAAATGTTAATTCTATTTATATAAGGTTAATGTATGCTTGTTTTAGGGTACAAGAAATAGTATATTTTTCTCAGGATAACACAACACAATGGTAGGGGAGCCCAAGAGGAGATTTCGGGATTTACTACAGCGCTTTAGATTAATATACCGGAGGATACCTTGTACCCCGTTAAGCACCTCCATATGAGCCCCGTATACAGGGCCGATCTTAAAAAACAAAAATATATTCATCAGAAATTTTCGAGCGCGTCAGACTAAGATAGGGTGAGTTAATTACATGGTAAACAATGTATGTTTCACTAATCTGACAATTTAAGAATAAAGTTAAAAAACAAAAGACTACAAATTTTTTTAAAAACGTAATTTTGACATTATCGAGCGTAGCAATTTTTTTTTTTTTTTTTGATGATAATAATTCAAGGATAACGAAAAATATATAATCCGATACGATCCGAACGAATTCCACAAGCTGAAATAATAACAGTATTTTTTTACATATTTAAAAATCTATAGCTGCTTTCTCTACCAATGAAAATGTATACATTATATAAAAAATTTTCTTCTTATCATCTAAGCTTTGCAACCCAAGCTTTCTTGTATTTTATAATACAGTTTTTAAATTTATTAATACGTTTATTTGCTAAAAAGATAAAATTATTTTTTTTGAGCTTTAGTAGCGTTCGGTACAAAAAATAATAAGGCCCAAGATCTAGAGTAAATTATTTTAACGTAAATATTAATAAACTTGTGCTTTATTTCTGCAAAAAACAAACGAGATCGGGCTTATTCGAGGAAGTTAAAGTGTTACCAAAGAGTAGGTAGTTAAACTTTTATTAATCTTTGGTGGTACAGCGCTATAGAGCTCTAAATTTAAGTTTGCTAGTCCGTTAATTTTCGAAATTTTAACGCTATGCCGTTGATTATATCGTTTATTATAAAAGGTAATTTTTAATGAATAATAAACACTTTAGTGATACAACTGATTAATGGAGACAATAAAAAAATAACTTTTTAATGTTATCAGAATAACATTGCTCCCCCAACAAATACAGTGTGTCCCACCGGGAACTGCCGCGATCAATTTCTCGAAAAGTACGCTTTGGAAAATTTGGTAACATTATAAAGTCAATGGGGGACATAGAACTAAAATATTTTGATGTATTTACTACTTTCGGTTATACCAGAGGTTAATGTCAACTTTCTTACTTTAAATAAAACTTCACCATTTAAAATATGTATGAAAGTATGAAAAATTTGACATGATGTATTTTTTTATAAAATCCTTGAACCTTTTATAACAATGTAGAATAAGCCATTTACCAATTTTAACTTCCTAGATATTTTTTCTATTTCTTAACAAAGTGTGTTTTTCAGCTCGAGCGTTCTTTTCTAAGTATGTCAGTCCTTCTCTTGCTCATTGCTTTGCTGTACTGTAGACATAAATATGACACTTGTAACATCTAAGTTTTTAAATTTTACCTGACTAAAAATATACCGGGTGATCACGCATATTGTCCACCCCTTTATTTTTTTATAATAAAATAACCTAAAAAAACTCTTATAATTTGCTTTTCAAACACCTGTTTTTTTCGAAATTCCTAAACGACACAATTTTTCAACTGTAAACGAATGTAATTAAAGGCGTTTTTGCCAAATTATGGAGTTAAATAAAATTTTGTATTATTGCTTATATCGACAACAAACATTATTCTGAAGAAATTTTCCTAATGACATTTTGCTTAAAAATGAATAATAAAGGTTGTTTAACTCTTGGAGAAAAATCACGTTTTTTAAGTTTTTGCGAACCCTGTATACAAAATCAACATTTTCTCTTCGTAAATCCTATTCTTTTTACAAGCAAATTTTTTTATGAGGAATGACTTTTTTCGAAAAATCATTTTTCCTCATTTAAAACAATCTATACATTTTAATTTACCCTGTATAATATTAAATTTAAAGATTATTTTCACATCCCTGCGAAAAATATTTTAAAAACCCTACATTTATATATTTTTAAAAAGTTTGTAGTGCAAAAAATAAAAAAATTAAGGAGGTGGACACTATGCGTGATAACCTGGTATATTTTAAATCAGGTAAAATTAAAAAACTTAGATGTTACATGTGTCATATTTATGTCTACAGTACAGCGAAGCGATGGTAAGTATGAGCATAGAGAAGGACAGACATGCTTAGAAAATAACGCTGGAGTTAAAAACACACTTTGTTAAGAAATAAAAAAAATATCTAGGAAGTCAAAAATGCTAAATGGTTTATTCTACAATTGTTATAAAAGGTTCAAGGATTTTATAAAAAAATACATCATGTCAAATTTTTCATACTGTCATACATATTTTAAATGGTAAAGTTGGGCCGGATGGCTCACTTTTAATTGTTTAAATGGTTATAACTTGATAAATATTAATTTTTCGAAAAAATGTAAAAAGTAATTGTCGGTGGAAAATTAGTAAAAAAATGTGATAAAATTTTATTTGATGCAAAAAAAATATTCGTTCTTAGCTGTCAAAACAATTGCGGTTTAAAAAATCTAACCTAAATTCGAGCTTACAACATAGGTCGTCGTAATCAGCATTTTATTCTGAACATGATTCTGCAAAAAAAAAACAATTTTTGATACATTGGCGCCCATACGACCTAGTCTAATAACAAAACGCTTTTATTTCCTTGAAAAAACCATACGAAAAAATCCCTGTGGATTAGCCGGATGGAACACTATTTAAAATATTAATATTTCATATAGGCGTTTTAGAAGGTGAGAAATAAGAATTTGTTATCAATTTTATTGTTAACTTTAGAGGGCGCCACCTACGGCGACTTGCACAAAATAAAAACGTAATAACTTTTTTTAGCGACTTTGGATGTAACTTTAAAGAAATATATATTTTCTTAGTGTTATATATTTTGACACATATACAAGGTGTCCCATTTAAAAAACCTAACATTGGTCAATATTTCTAAAACAATAATATTTGGAAAAATATGACTACTCCACTGCCTTTTACGTAAGAAGTTATATAAAAATCCGTTTTTACCTTTTTGATACGTTATCAGCAAACTGCGATACAAGGGATACCTAAAAATGCAAAATTTTAAAATCACCCTGTAGCTCAGAAACTAAGAGGAATATGAGGGCTTTGTTTAATGACATCTTTCGTGTCACAAAAAGTTGCTCGGGTTTGCAAAAACCACAAGGTTTTATCTTTAATAATAACTGAGATACCCCACAGATGCAACCAAAATGGGATTTACATCCCACGTTCCCATTCCAAATTCAAGGATAAGATAGGGACGTCGTGAACCGAAAAATATACACAGTCGGTTAAATTATTGCAAAGCTGCCTAACTAGCAGCTCTTTCAAATATACATATATAAAAAAACTGACAATTTTTGAATTGAGAATTTAAAAAATCTATCCTATTTTTTCTGACTTTAATGAAAAGCTTCAAAAGCACTTTCTTATAGCAACGCCTTGATGCACTACGAAATGGTGGTGTTGTCATATTAAACGATGAGATGAAATACTCTTTATTCAAAAGGACTTTTCAAGGAGAATTTGATGGTTTGTCACAAAATATTATTAAGCTATTCTTAATGAAGGCCATGGCATAAAAGGTGACTATGAACCATATGTTAAATGTTTTTATTATTTTAAAAACAATAAATTTAAAAAGTGTATTTAAAAATGTTCTATGAAATTTATAATCATGAAATGTTGTGCACTAATGTACAAACCTCAATTTTCACCATTATCGCAGAAAAAAAATCAAAACTTATTTGCATTTTTAGAAGTAATTTTTAATTCTAAACATCGAACGCAAAAAGTCATGTTCAAAAAACAATTCCATTTATACAGGGTGTTCGAAAAATGCACGGCCAAATTTCAGGAGGTGATTCCTCATTGAAAAATATGAAAAAAGTTTCCTATAAACACGGGTCCGAAAATGCATAGTTTCCAAGATACAGGGTGTTAAACTTTAAAAAAAATATTTCTTTTGTAATTATCTTGAATACCCTGAACCCGATTTTCTTGAAATTTTTCAGTGTTATTTCTAGTAATAAGGGCCTAAGTTAGGCATAATTAAATTAAAATTATTAAGTCCAGTGGCGTCTCACGGGACATCTTATCGAAAATAATTGTAAAAAAATTTACGCCACTGACTTTTTGTAACTTTTTTATTTTTTTTAGAATAAGCAACTGAAAATACAACTTTTTATCTCTTAAAATTTTTTGTACCTTGCTTCGTTTTCGAGAAAAAATAAAAACCACTTTATTGCATGTTTCTTGGGACGGAATTTTTGAATTTTGACGATTTACTGAGCAAAAACAGTTAAAGATAGAGCAAAATTAATTTTACTTTCGTGTCTTAACTTTTTAAGGACTATCTAATGACATTAAAAAGTGAAGGTCAACTGAAGATTAAAGAAGGTGAATGTTCTTCTGTATTTCTGTATTTTCTGTATCTTAGAAACTATGCATTTTCGGACCCATGTTTATAACTTTATAACACCATGTATAATATAAATGTCAGCTCATATTGAAGTAATCCGAATTATGGAATTCTTGAATGAATGATGAATGGTCGAAATATTAAAAATTACCAGTATGTTGCGCTATGTCATTAGAAACGGATTTTAGTGTAAAATTTAAATATAAAATAAAATATCCTAATAAAATTTTTAAAAAATTATATTACCTATCATTTATTAACAAAATAAAATACAGTGATGATATTAAAATAGTTACCACTTTGCCTTTTAAATGGGACTTATTTTTCTAAATAGAAACGGGAATAGAAAACCTCGTTTTAAAGGCTCTTTAATTCTCTACTCAACCCTACTTTGTTTTTGAAAATCAGCCCAGCCGTTCCACACTTAAAACCCTTTAAAATTTGGTTTAAATACCGTATAAACAGTGCGGTTTTAATGAAATTTGCTTGAAAGTCTAAAACAGCTTTGCCGATTTTCAAAAACAAAGTGGCGTAAAGTAGAAAATTCAAGGACCTTTAAAACGAGGTGCTACATGACCTCCATTTCTATTTGCAAAAAAAGTTGCCAGTGCCCCCTTGATACTAGACCACGTGACCAAAGTTATTTTATTTCTAAAAAGTAGCTTAAGTGACACCATTTTACACAAATTTTACCCGGTCTCAATATCTTGACCCATTCAAAAGTTAAGAGGGAGAGAACTTATAAAAACCGCAATGTATGTACAAATTGGAGCTAAACTTCAAACGCCTGTAACTCTAAAATGACTGGACCGATTTTTAAACATAAAATGGCGATGAATAGAAAATCAAAAGGCCTTTAAAACAAAGTGCCACATGACCCCTCTTTCCACTTGAAAAAAGTTGCTTATGCCTTCTAAACCAAAATTATTTTTATCAAAGAGTAGTTTAAGTGACACCCTTTTACCAAAATTTTACCCGATCCCAATAACTTGTCCCATTCAAAAGATAAAGGAGGGGAAATCTTTAAAATTCTCACTGTGTGCATCACTAAAGGTGGTAGTAAGATAATTTTTGGTTTACACAGCCTACTAAGCAAACAATTTTCTCGTAAAACGTTTATTTTATTACAAAAATGCAAAAAAAACAAATATTTGAATTTTTCTGTGGCCATTATGCTGGTGTAGCTAAACCTTCAAAAATTGATCTTACACATAAAATTTTGGTCATCAACAGGTCTTACCCCCAATAATATCCCCCTATGGTGGAAGAATCTTTAATAAATTGATGGGTTTTTACCTTCTTTAAGACATACAATAAATACAACTTTTTAACTGATAGGAATGTGCAAATTTTCGTGAGATTTGATGCAAAAATGTTGCCACAGTTTTTTTAGCCAATTTGCGATGATTGCGGGTTGGAGGGGTTTTGTTTTCAGTTTATGGGACCTTAAAATGAGCTTCTAAAATATTTGTACTGAATTTTAGAACCCCCTGTATTTATATAATAACAATATTGCACTGCACATTTCAATGCCCACCCTCTAAATTTCTCTGCCGGATACCACCCAACTTAAAAAAAAAGCTGGCGTCGCCACTGACTTTACTCTTAAGCAAACATTATATTTTTGGCCAAACCTGGTAGAGAACTGATACAATTTGATTTTTGATGGTTGCTTTTTAGGTTTTGGACCATGCAGAACATTTTATAAAGAATACCTTTTTTCGTGTTATCGATACAAAAAAAAGTTCCCATATGACGACAACTTACGTAGACACACTGTAGGTCAACGGTATGGAAAAGGGGGAGGGGTTTTCGCATATTCGGCTTAACCGGAAATGGCTACGAATTTAAATGTTTAAATGTAAATTTTAGAATTTTTAGATTTCCAAGAGAATTCTCAAACAAAATGTGATTTTTTTGTACCTGATTCTTTTAGAGCAAGTCTCTTTTATGCCAGAAAATACTTTGCATAGTTTTAGTGACCAATATTAGACGCTTTCATATTTTAAGAGGTTAAAATAGTTTCGGATTAATCGCGAGGCTAAACAAAAATATTATCAATTATTATTATTATTTTTATTTTCCACAGTGGTTATACAGTGATCGCCAAAGAGTTGGACACATGGTTTTTTAAATTTTGTTTTTAATTTTGTTAAAATTATTTGTTTATTAACACCTTTTTCGGCATTCGCATCTGGTTATCCAGTAACCTAGTAACCTAAAAATCAAATATGAAATCCAACTCATGGGCGTCGGTTGAAGCGATAATTAATAAAAATTAAATTATAAGTGAGGTTAGTTGCCACGATATCTACAAACGTTCATTGAAAAAGGCCGATGTGTAAAATTAATATAAAAATAAAAAAAAGAGATTAAAAAGAGTTTTTTCAAAAGAAAAAAAATGTGCCAATTTACAAATTACAAAACGAGAAAATTTAAAAACTGAAATTTGGCAAGTACCCAATGCCACAATTGCGAGTTCAGTTTAGGATCAGTTGAACTCAACTGGTGGTTGAACCTGACCATTTAAAGTATATTTGCTTCTTTATGCTCCAGAACCGCCCGGAACGACACCATAAGTGTTCCTTTTACAATTTTTTGACATTTTTTCATGTTGTAGAACGTGTAGAACCGTACTTGAAACTATTGACAGTTCAGAGAACGACTCTACAAGGTAAAAGGAATACACTAATTGCTAATATAATTGGTACACAACGTGAAATATCATGTGTGTATCAGTAAGAGTTTAAATTATTGGGTGCGTGATTCCACTTTATTTAGATTGTAAAAAGTGAACTGTTTAAAAAACTGTTAATGTTTAATATTTTATAAAAATGGTCTTTTCTTCTTCAAACTTGCCACGTTTGAATATAAAAGAAAATGCAAAAATTATCATAAATCAAATCAGTTTGTGAATTTATAGTTAGCAAAGCTATTTTAAAGCAAAAATCAAGCTTTGTAAATCGATTATTATTTTTAAAATGCCTTTTTAAAGAAGTCAGGAAAATAAATCCAAATTATTAAAACTGCAATACAATATTGTACCTACTCCATTACCTAATACATAATATATTATGTCAGGTTAATCGAGTTTGTAAAATATAAAATATACAGCCACCATAAAGAGGTCACGACCTGTTAACCCAAAGCGTGCGGCTTTAGACGCCTTTTTATTTATTATTTTAGAAGGTGTGAAGTGACAAAGAATGTATTACAAACTATTAATATTGAGTCTACCGTGTAGATTGTTTGTTTTAAAAGGGTTGTTTAGCGTTTTACAATAACATCGGTATTTTAAATAATTGTTATGTGATTTATTATAATTTTTTTATTCTTGTTATAAAGATTTTCCTCACTGTAAAATATTTGTTTTTATATTTTAATAAATACCAAAAACAAAACAATATTTTTACTGAAAATATTATAAAAACATTGGCAACATATTATTATTAGAGACTGTATCTCGATATCTCGAAAACTACCAACTTTTAAATTAAGTTTGATGATTGAATAAATAAGAAGTTCTGCCACAAGTAAAACATTTACGGGGTTTAAGGTAAAATCATTTAAAATGTTGATTTTATGTGGCATCGCCCCTAAAATATTTACCTTTAAATTAAATAAATAATAGGTGATAAAGGTATCTACTACTTATGTTAAAAAAACACGATTTTGATGGTTCTCCGCAATTTATTGAAAACTGGCGCAAAACCACCACACATTTGTGTCCAGTACGTAAAAATACAACAAATAGCGCTTATTGCATGTCTGATTTACTGTGTTATTCTTCATAAGAAAAACTCGCTTAAAAATACAAAGAAAAGACATTGCGGCCGAAATTTACCGAAAAGTAATGAATAGGAAAAGGAGGACGCAACAAGGAAAATATTATCAAAGCGACATCGTTTCACAAAAAAAGTATCCATTCCAGATACGTGATATGGGGGTTTTAGTGTATTTTTGCCTTCTAAACACGAATCCGTGGTCAGTTTAGCTCCAGTATCCTCCAATCTTTAGAAAATTGCTGAGAAAAACCGTTTAAATCGCAATTTTTTGGGTTTCTTAGAGCTAGGAAAAAATTATTCGACCTCTAACCGTCAGATACCTGTACTAAGCTTAATTTAAAATTCAGCTGCTATCTAAAATTGCGCGAGAATGTTATCCACGTTGTCTTATGATTTAATAAGTTCGGATCGGATTATCATGGTATATGTATTTTCAATTTCGTTTTTTTTTGTTGCTAATAATAATTTTGCACTCTAGTAATATATGTTTAAACAAATATAACTTACCGGACATTTGTTTGGCTTCTCACCACTGTGGACTCTCATGTGAATTAGTAACTTGTATCTGGCATTAAATGGTTTAACTTTTCTTGGACATTGTTCCCAGTAGCAAGTAAACTCATCTCCTGTAAAAAAGTATATATTTTTTTAGTAAAAAATATTTAAAATGTTAATTTAAACGTTGCTTATAATCTAAATTTGTATTTTATTTCTTGTCACTGCAGCCTCAGGGCCGTATTAACTGTATGAGGCGCCCTAGGCTAGAATTCTCGGAGCGCCTATTATACACGGGAAAAAATTTGAAGAGCAAAAAAATGATCTTTCCCTCCTTTTCGCGCCTATTTCCTATTTCAAAACACCTTATTCATATACAAATTTGTTCTACTCTCCACCCGACCTAAACTTTTTTAAAAAACTCCCCTGTTTAGCGCCTATTACTCCTCTGTCTGGCGCCTATTTTTTCATGGCGCCCTAGGCTGTAGCCTAGTCAGCCTAATGGATAATACGGCACTGTGCAGCCTTCAGAAAAGGCAGGATATCTCGTTTAAACCAGAAACAATTTTTCGTCTTGCACTCGGTATACGTTGTATGTATTCCATATCAGACCTTTTTTGGAATATGTTCCCATGTCTGGATAATAACTTACACCCAATTTTCTCACTCACAGCACACCATCCATCTCGAGGGTCCTTAAACTTTTATATTTTTAAATCTTAAGATTTTAAAAATACTTTTTAACGTTTTCTGAAACTGCTATTAATGAAGAGTTTAAACAAATTAATATTATCACTCACAAAGTTTTTTTTTTAACTTTGTGGCTAGTTTGTTAAGGGTAAGTATTAGACTTAGAGTAGACTCTTTTGTGCGATGCAAAATACAGGGTTATTTTTAGGTTAATATATTTCTTTTAACACTATAGAATGCAGAAAATAAAAAAAAATCCGTTTAAATTATGTCCGAAAATGTTTTGTTTCCAAGATACAGGGTGTTAAAGTTTTAAGAAAAAAAATGCATTTTTGTCATAACTTTCCTACCACTCCAGATATTATTACAAAATTTGATACACTTCTTTTGATCATTACATTACATTTTTTGATGTAAAAATTAAAAACAAAAAAATGACAGTGGCGTTTGAACAAGATTCGTATTTAATTTTTTCAAGAAGAAAATAGTACGCCACCGCTTTTTCTTCGATTTAACATTATTTTTAAAATAATTATTTACTTTGGAGCTAATTTGTTCTCTTGTTATTTTTTAGTACAACGAACGGTTTTCCTTTAAAAAATAAAAGCCATTTTGATGCATGGCAAAATCGCTAAAATCTGATATGGTGGCTTGTATGTAAAATTCGTTTTTGACTATTTTTTAAAAAGATAACTACTGGTCATTTTTTTATTAAGGTTAAATTGTTGAAATGTAAGTTTTTGACCTTTTTTATTATATTTTTGACAAAAACGAATTTTACTTACAAAACACCATATTAGATTTTAGCGATTTTGCAGCAAAATGGCTATCATTTTTTAGACAATAACCGTTCGTCGTACTAAAAAATAACAAAAGACCAAATTAACTCTAAAGTAAATGATTATTATAAAAATAATATTGATTCAAAGAAAAAGCAATGGCGTACTATTTTTTTCTAGTAAAAAAATTAATACAAATCTTGTTCAAACGCCACTGGAATTTTTTTAAACAGCAAAAATGTAATGTAATGTCCAAAAAAAGTGTACCAAATTTTGTGATAATATCTGGAGTGGTAGGAAAGTTATAATAAAAATGAGTTTTTAAAAACTTTAACACCCTTGGAACCAAAGCATTTTCGGACATAATTTTATCTAAAAAATGTTCTTATTTTCTTCCATTCTATATAGTGTTAAAGGAACATATCAACTTAAAAATTACCCTATATATTAGTACGTTTGAGGGATTAAACTGGATATTTTTTTAAATATTTTGAGTACTCTCGTACAAAATAAATTAAAGAGCATGCCAAAAAAGCATTGTCCTTATAAAGAATATTACAAAATAAAATCTCATAAAATTCCGTTCAAAATTATTTTTCTTCTTGTGATTAATTTTCCTAATAATTTTAATTGAATTTTAATTTTTTATAAAACTACATTGTGATTTTTGGCATCATTAGGGAGTTCTTTCTGTAATTTTGTAGGTATTGTCTACACTCATATTAAAACATTAATAAATTAATACATACCTAATTATTTCAATTAAATAAATATTTGTTTTACCAATTTTTATTATTTACCTCTTTTAACCTCCACATGGCATTTTTCTATATGGGTTACAAGACTGGTTTGACTGGGACATTTGTGGTAACAATTTTCCCATTTACATTGAAAATGTTCTGAATTCATGCTTTCCACGTATTGAATATTTTGCTCATATTCGCCAGCTCCAACCTCGTGTTGTTTGATATAAAAGTTATTGCTGGAACTAAAATTATTTATTTATTTAAATTTATAAAAAAGTCAAAGTAAAATCAACTTTTGTATTGATATTTATTTTAAAATTATTTATTTTCTATAAAATATATATATACCTTAATAAAGGGTCGTCATTTAATAAAGCATCCGATTGAGTTAGTACCATATGATTGTGCTCTAGAAAGGGAGATATTTTTGTAAATTTTTCAGAAAAATTTGATATTATCTCGTTGTTTCTATTTCCAGGTGATCCTAATAAATGACCAAACTCACTTTTACTTTCAAAATCCTAAAAAAACAGATTATATCATTTAATTAAATCCTAGGTTTAATGACACAGTATGCTAAAAAATGCTTGTTAAGATGGTTGATCCTTAAAAAGTTTAGAAAACTCTATTAATCCGGGGTGGTTATTTTTGAAGAAAACCTAGAACTTTTAAAATAGTTTTTTTACGGAAAATAAAATAAGACTTGATTTTTTTATCATTTTAAGGGACTTCTTTTAATTATAAACTTTTATTTAAAACCTCACAAAGATCTTACCATTATTTAAATTAAGAGGGTGAGTGAAATGGAGGTACAAGTGACAATTAAAAAAAAGAAAGGAACATTAGAAATAATACCCCACATGAAAAAAAAGTTAATTGCTAATTATAAAATACAAAAAATATAAAATGTAATAATTAAAAATAAAAACTAAGTGCAAAAAATAAAAATATAAATAGCATATAAACAGTGTCGGATCAAGCGTGAAGCCGTGAAGCGCCCGCTGGAGCACCACGTTGGAGGCGCAAAATTAGGGTAACAAGAAAATTAAATTATCGTATGTAAATTGCGGGGTAGTGGGTAAACCTGGGGGCGAGAGCCAAATGATGAGAAAAAGACGATTTGTGTCAATTATACATACGGAAAGGCGCCAAGTGACGTGAAAAGTGCGCGATTTTAAAGATAAAGACCTTTTTTTCTCCTCAACTTTTTTCTTTGGAAAAAACAAAGGGCGCAAAATTTATTTTTCGTTTCATTAAAAATTAGTCCTTGATTCGGTACTGCATATAAACATAAATAAAATATTGCTAAACGAATGTATCATTCTAAAAAAGTGATTCTTTTACCACTTTTCTACTAAACCCTTCAATTATTTTCATTGGTATGAGAATAAATATTCTTCATTTAAAAATAAAAATGGGTGAACTAATTAAACCTTTAAATTTAAATTTATTTCTTCAGTAAATCGTTATAATTTAATTAGAGAGAGATTTGGGGCAATTTAGCTTTAAAGATAAATACCTGTTTAAAATATCCGATATCATCCATGGGTACACTTCTAACGTAGCAATTAAAATCAAAATTATTTTTGGTTATAGTTCCAACTGGTGGTAATAAAGTAATATTTTCTGGTTCAGGTTCATTGAGATCTTGAATTTCGGATGTCCAATCACCAATATCAATAGACGTATTTGATAATTCCTCGCAAATATCGATTTCTTCAAAATCATTTTTTCCAAGTATTTCTGTTGCGATTTGTGTAAGTTTGTACAAGATTCGTAGGTATTTTCAAGAGTTTTGTCGGGATTTGTCCATACTGGTGGAGGCACAAAGAAATTAGAAAACTGTTTATTGTTCACTAAGTTATTTTCGGCGTTTTCAGATGAACTTTCTGTGGTAAAAGTTTCAGTATCAAACTCGACTACTGTTGCTGAATCTGAAAATGATTCTCTTACATTATCATCAAAGTCTTGAACAAAATCATTAAAATCAAAGTTGTCGCAGGTAGTAGGACTAGCAGCTGAGTCCTCGGATATCAAGTAATCGATGAGAAAGTCGTCATCTGATTTAGCATGATCTTCTTCAGTTATTGAGTTTTCTTTATGGCAACTAGTTATATCCTGAAATTCGTTTAGGGTTTGAAAAATATCTGATTTAGATACTGCTTGAGCTTCATAAAAAGCAAGATTAAATTTTTCCATAAGCTCCGATTGAGTAAAATTATTAAGTGGGTTGTATAATTGTTCTGATGTGACATACGAAGGCTCAGTTATTGTTTTTAGCAGCATCTGAAAAAATGTAAAAAATGTAGTATATATGTAAATATAATAAATTACATATACCATAATATGGCATAATATAGTGCTTGTCTAAAGTCAAGACCCCCTCCTAACTTTTGAATTGTTTGGTATTTTTTCATAAAAATTTGACAATATGATCCAAACTTTAGGCAATAAATAACAGATATGAATGTCAAACTGAGAGTTGGGGGCCATTTTGCAAAAAAAAAAATGGAAAGGGTGGTCTTGTTGTACACCATTTTAAAGTTCACGACAATTACTTTATAACCTTAGTAATATAAAGTCAATACCTTTACCTACCACCAAATGGCGGTACTTGGAAAATTACCTGACTACTAGATTTTAATGGTCATCATTTCCAAAACTAATAAAGCTAGATATACCTAATGTGGTATTTTCTTAAAGGTATTTTGTTATATTTTTAATAGTGATACCTGTCCTATTCTGTATATTATCACCAATATAACCAATAAAAAGTTTCTTAAAAGAGCTTTAAGAAAATACAATATTAAGTATATTTTACCATTAGTTTCGGAAATATGGTCATCCTAATAAGGTATTCAGGTAATTTTCGCTACCATTTTGTAGTAAGTAAAGATTGATTGTCTTTATATTCTGAGGTTATAAAGTACTCGTCAGGAGCTTTAAAATGTTGTGCCACAAGACCCCTTTCCATTTAATTTTTCTTTTCAAAATGGCTCCCAGCTGTCAGTTTGATATTTATATCTGTCACTTTCTATATAAAATTTAGTTCATGCTGTCTTACTAAAGTCCTCAGCTCTTAGTTTGACATGTATATCTGTAATTTCTTGCCTAAAATTTGGTTTATGTTGTCTTACCGAAGTACTTAATTTTTATGAAAAAATACCAAATAATTTAGGAGGGGGTCCTGAATTTAGACAAGTACTGTATGTATAAAGCGTGTTGTTATATAGGAAATTAGAACACATAATATTCGCTTTCGAAAACTACTATTTTTAATATTTTTGGAATAATATCAAAATCTTTTTAGAAATGAATCCAATCTTATGGCGTTTAAATGGTAATATTTTATAAGTGTTCATATTTTTTAACTCAACCATTGGCACAAATATAAAAGCAATTAATTAATTGGTAATTACTTAAAAACTAAAAAAAAGTTATTTTAGACACCGTTTTTCTATTTAAGAAAAATTTACTGAATATATTTTAAAATTTGTATTTTTTAAGATTTTGTTTAAATAAAAGCTATTTAACTTCAAGTGGACCTAAGCATCATCGTAGGCGACTTATTATTTTCATTTTAACGTTTATGTAAAAATTGTGCATTATTCGTATTTTAGAGTAGGTCATTCATTTTAACGTAAATCAAAATAAACTTGAGTCATTAAAGGGATCCTAAATAAAATAACTTGGCTAAGGTTTTTTTAATTTAGTATACTAGGTGTTTGCAGTTAGGATTCATAATTGAATCCTTGTTTAATAATTTATGCGTTTACATTAGAAAACTAGTAGGTTTTAAAATTAAAATATAAAAAATGAAAATTAAACAATATCTTTTCATTATTATTTTTTTTTGTTAAATTTTGTTCCATTTCACTTAGCATAACCTTTTTTAATTTTAAATTAAAATATTTGTGTAAATAGCAATATTATACGGTACAATAAGAAATCTAGTATTTTTTTAATATACAATATGCCCTCTAATTCATAATGAATATGAATACCCAACACACCTATTATTAAAACAACCTTGTTTAATTTGGTTGTGATTGTATCTTAAAAAAATGAAGTTTTTGAGATACTAAACTTTTCTTATTTTCCATTGGCTGGTAGCGTTAGCGGAATAAAAAAGCTTTGTTTTTGAAAAAATTATATGAAAAGGTAATTTTAGATTATTTCTATATTACATTTATAATCAGCATCTTTAAAAACTTATGAATTTATATAAGACACAAACTTCATATTATTATGTTAATAAGGGGAAGATACCTGTAAAAGTTAATTTTTTTATTAATATGTTAGCATAGTCACGTCACTAAGATTTTAGATCATAATTTTAAGTATTTTTTATAGTATATAGTCGGTAAGTCACTATAATCATTATATTTTTATGTACCTATTCAAACTTTAAACGCGTTTTTCTCAAAACAATATTTTCAAATTGGTGGGCACGATACTTCAAAAAGTTATTGACCGATCTTTCTAAAATTTAGCATACATCTTTTTTAACAACAGTACTTTCTATATGAACCTACAAAATTTTGAATGTTTAAAAATATATATATATATATTTTTTAAAAGAAAAACGATGGAGAAATTGACCCATAATTTATTTTATTTTTTCAAGCATTGTAATCCGCGAATATATATTTTTTATTTTGTTAGGTTCACCGACAACTTATGACATTATTAAAAGCAAAAAAAATGGTTTTTATTATTAAATAACTAGAGCCGTAGCTAGAGTGACGGCCGATTAAAAAGTATCTTTCCGACCTAAGTTGAAGAATTTAGCGTACAACCGCCATTTTGAATCATTAAAATGAAAAAAAATCCTAAATTATTTCAATATTTCACTAAAATACATACCAATTGTTAAAAATTTATAAAGACCCCCTCATTTTTAGAAAAATCATAAAAACCAATGAAAATTTAAGCATATACAAGATCTTCCCCCTTTAAGTGAATAAAAAACTTACTTTTTCGTAACAACAAACCCACCAATACTCTTAACACACACAAAAAAAAAACACAAAATAAAAAAAAACAAACACTAAAAGGTCACTAAGTCATTGAATAATTATTGGATTAAAAATATAAAGAAACAGCTCTTTAAATATGAAGAGATGGCGATGCTTTCCATTTAAACACAAATTCATAATTAAGATGACAGGCCTAAGTAATATATTTTTAAACCCCAAGAAGCGTGTACAACTAGGTGACAAAAATTCTCGGGAACTTTCGGGATTTTATCGGGGTATGGGTTTTAGGAACGTTAAAAGCAGATGGGATACATAAGGTCTGGAGGTCTGGAGGTTAATAATGTTAATGTTGTGTTTACTAATTAGTCGTGTCAGGTGCTTATATTTCTGGAGTGTACCTGTTTTGTTTATATAAAGATCGTTTCTGTAGCTTTCAATTTAAAGTTTGCATTTTTCAAAGCATAAGAGTAAAAAAATGTAATTGCCATTTTTTTTACATAACGCATAACAACTTAAATAATGGGCAAAAGGGAGCAAAATTAAAAGAAAACTGAATAATTTAAATATATATATATATATATATATATATATATATATATATATATATATATATATATATATATATATATATATATATATATATATATATATATATATACAGAGAAATCACTGAGAAGGATGAAAATATTGTAAAAATAAATACCAAATAAACCAAAAACAATATGAAAACACTTTTTATTAACAAAAAAAAATTAAACTTAAACAGTTTCACAGTCAGAAGATCATAACTAAGTGTAAAACAAAGTCAGGGTTAAAAAAACTGTATACAAAATGTGTATTAATACACAAGAAATTACGAAATTAAAATATAATAATAATAAAAAAAAGAATGGCTCAGATTATAAGCAACTAACGTTAAGTAAAAGTTGTTACAAAAAAATAGAAGTTCTGGTTAGGCCGGGCTGGTAGAAGCTGCCTTTCTTAAATACGAGAAATGACTGTACCAAATAAGTTAGGGTATTTGTTAAGCCTAAAAATAGGTTTTGTAGTTTAATTGTAAATGCTAGGCATGGTTTCTATAGTCCACCAGTCGTATGGTCTCAGAAGATAGTGCCCATATAATGATAAGTGCTGATGTTAAATGGCACCCAATAATTTACGTCACATTTAGTCCTTCTACATGAATTGCAATTTTGCAATTTTATATAATATTTGAGATTTAAAACGAAAAACGGTTAAATATTTTTAATTTTTTGGTATGTTGTTTAAAAGTATTTGGAAAAACAGTGAAGCTAAGCTAGATAGGTCAAAGATGATCACGCTTTGTAGGAAACCGTAAACGTAGATAATTGTCAATCTATTTTTCAAAAACAACACATAATGAATAAACTCACATATGATAGATTCTGAACTATGTATTTATTTTAGGCTTGCATAAAGTAGGTACTTATTTCGTATCTTTGGCACTTTTAATCTATTTAAATGTGGCTAGTGACGTGGCAAGCATTTAAAAAAATATCAAATTGAAAATATTTATTTTTAATAACCTTAATTTAATATATTTCAAATGCTTACTTGCTTACTACGCCACTGGCCTAATTTAAATTGCCAAAAATAAGAACTAGGTACCTGCTTTATGCAAACTCAAATAAAATTTATAGTTTAGAACCTATCATGTGTGAGTTTAATTAATATGTGTGGTTTTTGAAAAAAATAGATCGATAATTATCCACGTTTACCGTGACGCGCAAAGCGTGATCAGCTTTGACCTATGTAGCCGAGCTTCACTGTTTTCCCAAAGAGTTCTAAAGAACCTACCATAAAGTAAAAAAATATTTAACCTTTTTTTATTTTTAATCTCTCTATATTATATTATAAAAACATGCTTTTTTCTGTGTTTTTTTATTATTTTTATATTTGAGCCGCCACTGAGAATGACGTAAGTCTAATATAAAAATATTTTGTACAGAATAAATTAGCCTGAATCTCTACCTAAAAATCGGTGTATAGAAAGTTGCCTCTTTTGTAGATGAAATAGGAAAAAAATACAGTTTTGATACAAAATCTAAAACTGTCGTCTTTAAAATTCTTTATCTCCGAAATTACAGGTCAGATCAAAAGAGTTCCATTAAAATGCTAATCAGAAAGGACTAATTTACAACACATTAAAATTTGAGGGCATTCTAACCAGAAGCCATTTGCAATGCTAATTGTGCGACCTCCTTTAACAATAAAAAAATAGCAAGTAAGTGTACAGGATGTCCGTATTTCGTTGCAATTATAGGGTATCTCGGTTAACATTAGAGATAGACACTTGCGGTTTTCGCAAACTATTGCGGGCCATCATCCACTATGCGAAATTCAATTTTAAAGTTTAAAACATCAATTTATATATTTTTAAAAAGCTCATACCCTCTTTAATTTAACAAATAAGATTTATACAGGGTGTTCCATAAGAAAAATTATATCTTTGGTTTATATCTCATAAAATGTAAAATTTTAAAAAATCTAACTAGACCACTGTATATCAAAAACGAAGAGGGTCATGGAAGGTCTTTTAGTGTCATCTTTCGTTTCATCAAAAAGTAGCAACAGTTCGCAAAAACTCCAAGTCTCTATCTCTAATAATAACCGAGATCCCTGCAATTTCAATAAAATCCGGACACCCTGTACACAGTATACATATTGTATATTCTTAAATTGTTGTCATAACAAATCCACTAAAGCAAACCGACTTACGATGTTTTTTATCTGTAACATATACACATACTTTCTATTTTTTTAAAATGCAAAAATGTTTCTTTTTCCAAAAAGGTTAAACTTATATACATTTATATTTATGTCTATTTTACACAAAAGGAATGTTTAAGGTATATATGTCGCAGGCTTATTGGTAGGGGAGCCCAAGAGGAGATTTCGGGATTTACACAGCGCGGTAGATTAATATACCGGAGGATACCCTGTACCCGGTACCTCCACCAAATATTAGCTCCGTATACAGGGCCGATCATAAAAAACAAAAATATATCCAACAGAAATTATCTAGCGCATCAGATTAAGATAGGGTAAGTTAATTTATTAATTTAACGTCGAAAGAACCAAAGCTTTTTGTTTTGCTTTATATACTGGGTTAGTAAAGGGTACTGCAACCTAGAATAACAATATACAGAAGCGACAGGAGCGTTTCTCGCCAAAAATGAATAGGTGGGGGTAACACTGGTCAAATGTTAACGCATTACCGGGGAGTTTAGAACGGTCCGAGAATACGAGTCCGGTATAAAAGTTTATTATAAAAATATGACCGATTTGGTTATCTGTTAAAGTTTTTGATTTAGGGTAGCGTTTTAAACATCTCATAATGATTTGTTAATTAAAATTGCCTGATGTATTTGTGTATTTTAAAGGTTATTATTCTAAGGCAAAATCTGTATCTTCCACTCTTCAAGATACCAAAACGGTAATAGAAACTATTGCAATTATATTATTGGCTTAGTTGTTTTATTGTTTTAATGCCTAATATTTATTTCATTATAAATTAATATAAAAATACCGGTAAAACATGTTAGTTTGCGACTTTAAACAATTGCACATTTTTTACAATAAGAATTTTTACATTACGTTT